>CM028132.1:1177102500-1177602500 GCA_016271365.2 Neoceratodus forsteri | reverse complement strand
TGCAGGCACAGTCGCAGGGCTCCAATCCCTGCTCCAGCTGTCTATGACAGCAGTTGAAAATGCAGTGTCATACAGTTGAAAGGGAGAGCTCCGCTTCAGTGAGCAGAGCTCCCCCCCTCAACACGCACGCATGCATATTGCGTGCTCAAGCACCCCCCCCACGCACATACTGTATAGCCGACGGGGGTGCCCAATGCCCTGTCAGCTCCACGCCGACCCCCCCACAAAAAGCCTTCCAGGTGCCACGCTGGGAGCCCACCCCAGCGTGGCACACGTCCGTATGGCCGATGGGGGTGCCCAATCCCCAGTCGGCTCCAGACCCCCCCAAACAGCCTTCTAGCTGCCACGCTGGGAGCCCACCCCAGTGTGTTAAATGTCCCCCGTCGTCTTCCTTAAAAAAAAAAAAAAAAATGTAAAAAAAGAAAACATTCCCTCGGCGTTCTCCCAGCCCACCCACTGCGCACCTTCTGCTCTCCCACACTTCCCCACCCCATACATACCTCCAGAGTCTGGCGGAATGATCTTCGTGGGCCGGGAACACATCTGCACTCTTCAAAACTGACCGCCAACTGAGGAAATGCCGGTAAGCTGTACAATGTAATAGATAGGGTTTTTCAACTTTGCTGTATATCTCGGGCATTTTTGGAATTTTGCACCAAATTTTTAACATGGGGTTTTTGGAACCCCTTCTCTTGAATGCTGTCACTGTCATGGCGTTAATCAGGCCCGGAGGGTGATTTCGCAGTCACTGCGCAAAAATCACCTTTTGAGACTGATTAACAAAACGACACTGCCAGTGTTCATAAGGTGGGCTCTCAAAAAGCTTATTTTGAAAATTTGGTGGAAAAATTCCTAAAAATTACTTTTACGAGCGTGCGTTGCGCAGTTCCTATGCACGCTCGTAAGTTCGCGAATTTTCAATATTTTCACTCCAGATTTTCAACATTACCATTTTACCACACCTGCTTATGAGCAGTACAGCTGTCATTTTTCACATCTCGCCCACAACGTGTTTCCACCCATGTAGCGCACAATGGCGCAGTCGGTGTGCAAAATCAATGTATGGGACAGATTAAGAAAATCACAGTGACACTGGTCATGAGCAGAGGTCTTAAAATGGCTATGTTGAAAATTTGGTGAAAAAATTCCCAAAAATGACTGTTTTAGGAGCGCACGTTGCACAATTCCTACGCACGCTGGCAAGTTTGTGAATTTGTAATATTCGCACACCAGATTTTCAACGTGCCATTTTACCGCACTTCGTTCTGAGCAGTACAGCTACCATTTTTCACATCTCGCCCAAAATGTGTTTCCGCACATGTAGCGCACAATGGTACAGTCGGTGTGCGAAAACAATGTTTGGGACAGATTAAGAAAATCAGTGACACTGGTCATAAGCAGAGGTCTTAAAATGGCTATGTTGAAAATTTGGTGACAAAACTCCATAAAATGACTGTTACGAGTGAGCATTGCGCAGTTTCCACGCACCCTTGTAAGTTCATGAATTTGTAATATTTTCAGTCCAGATTTTCACCAGTGGCATTTTTCCACACCTCCTTTCAGCGCAGAAATGCATGGTCGCTGTGGGAAATCACTGTTCGGGACAGATAAAGAAAAATCACACTGACACTGTTCATGATCGGAGGTCCCAAAATGCCTGTTAATCTGCTGTAAAAAAAATCCCCAAACTAGTTACATTACGGGTGTGCGTTGCACAGTTTCTACGCACGCTCGTGACTTCAGCAGTTTTTTTTTTATAATATTTTCACGGCAGATTTTCCACATTGCCTTTTTTTTTTTTTTTTTTTTTACACCTTCCCATGAACAGTGCCACTGTCATTTTTCACATCCTGTTCGGAATGTGTTTTTGCACCTGTGGTGCCAAATGCCGTAGTCACTGTGCAAAATCAGTTTTCGGCTGACAAACTGATATTGCCACTGTTCATGAGGTGGGGGTCACAAAAAAAAAAAAATGTAAAATTTGGAGTGAAAATACCAAACAAATGCCTGAGGCGTCAGGGTTTCTGACCAGAACGCCCCACCCTGTAGAGATTGACAGGCATCAGTGGTGTGACTTGGGATTCTTGCCTGTAATGCTCATACCATTCCACCCTCACCCACACCCACACCCTGCAGCCAGTGAGGCATCAAGGTGTGCCTCAGATTCTTTGGCCCCAAAATTCACCCCATTCTCCTATACTGCACCCATCTCACCGTATTTCCTGATGGAATGGGGTGCGATAAGGGCCAAAGACCCCAAGGCACACTGTGACACTTGTCAGTGTCTGCAGGGCAGGGTGTGGTGAAATGGCGTGGTCGTTATGCCCGACGACCCAAAGGCACACCCCAATGCCTGTCACTCTCTGCAGGGTGGTGGTGGGGTTGGCTTCAGTTCAATACTTCGCTGCCATTCCTATTATGCAGCTCAGTAACTTCTACACTACCAATGCAAATGCCAGCAAGCAAACATTCGGCATTAACAAATGCTTGTTTTCTTTTATTTTTGTTTACAAATCTGAATCAGCTCTGTAGGGCTTTACAGCTCAGTTGAATCCACATTCCAGCTGTACATCTGGCATGTACTGTGTAATTCAGCTCTGCTTCCACTGACCTGATGAAGGGAGTATAAATCTCGAAAGCTAGTCTAAAAATCTGTTTTGTTAGTCCAACAAATGGTATCACCTGCAACATGTTTGACAGTATCTTCATAACCACTTTACGAGTGCCAAAAATGCTTAGACAATACAGAGTACCACTTCCTGAAGGTATCTGGATCTTGACCATGGCATCCAACTTTTGCATAACTTCTGGCTTGTGACAGACTGGGTCGATAAATGTTCAGTCTTGGACACCTCTCTAGGCTTTGATTAACCTTTGCATAGGCACTTATTCTAATAAGTCATTCAACAGACATCCAATAGATTAAAGTCATAATGAATTGTTTTCCCAGTTATAACATCTATATGGTTGAGCTGTTATAAGGCATTTCTTGAGACTTCAGTTTCTACTTATCTCTTCCAGCCTTATTCAACTCTGATTCAACATCAACCTCTAACAAACATTCCTTATCAACACTTACCCATGCCCCCATGATAGAACGGTATGTTACAGATATACCAGACTTGTTACAGCTAGTGTGCGTGTGTGTGTGTGTGTGTGTGTGTGTGTGTGTGTGTGTGTGTGTGTGTGTGTGTGTCACTCTCTAGTGCATCAAACAATGGTAATTTTCATCTACAGTATACCACCTCACTCAGCTTGTACGGTAAGATTTCAAAATCCTGTTAAGAAAGTACACATGTGTAGCATGTGAAGTGAACTGCAATATATTGTTCACACAAACTGCAAACTATTAAGGAACTAAACCATAAAGCAAAACACTGTACTGAAGTTCTGTGTAGACTTAGCAAAATTTAAGCCTATTAAGTTATTTTCTTCACCCAAAACAGTAGGTATACAACTTTTGTCTCCCCCCCACTTCGCCGAGTACCCATAGTGACACCGAAATATAGATTGCTCTGGCCAAATAAATCATTTCCCCACCTTACTTCATGCTCAGCCCAACGCTTAGTCGGATATAGAAATCCAGTAGTCCCAGTCGTGGATCGTCACCCACCCTTTCCCCAGGTATCCCTTCCCCTCTTTTACCTGTAGCCAGGTCCCAGTTTTCCCTTTTAGCTGTCCCACCCAAATCTAAATCCTGCCTCAGTCTTGGTCTCAACCACCTCTCAGGGCAGTTTCATTTGTCCACTACTGCTCCATGAAGAAATTCCTCACGTCCCTTCTGAACCCCCCCACCCAATTTCCTCTAGTCACCTGTAAGCAAGTCCTTAAAAACACACTCCGATTCCTCAGAAGAACTTGTATGTCTCAGTCATATCCCAACTTCCCTCCTGGCCTCTACTACAAGAAGACTGTCCTCCAACATAGTGTACAGGGACCCAATGGACCTCAGTGAGGCCTACTAGTACACTTCTCCAAAATTCAGCAGTAAAAGGTCCCCCTCACCATTAGGCACAAAAGTTTAGGGTCAATATTCCCTTTGTAGAGAACTGTCCCTGCTCTTCTAAAGGGGCATCACATTAACTACTTTCCACTCTTCCATCTACAGGTAACAACTACACAGATTTCCCAAGAGCGTTGCCAGAGTCTGTTCTACTTCATTCAGCACTCCGGTGCAACCAGTCAGGGCTAGAAACTCTGTCCACCCACCTTCAGGGTTTTGAGGCTCCTGAGCACTCATTCTCCAGAAACAGCTCCTAACTCCAGTCCTCCCACTTTCCTCTTTTTGACCTACATTCCAGTAGTGGTCCCCCTGCTCCATGCTGAATACTGAACAAAAGTAATCATTCAGGATATCAGCCTTTTTCCTTCCTCTTCCATACATACCCCTTCCTTCTATAATCTGTCAGAGAGATTGGGCAAAAGTTTTCTGGTCAACTGTGTGGCTTGGAATGGTAGAACCGGTAGAAACTGGTAAAACTGTTACACGTTATGCTGTTTAGCTTGAACCACATGGAACGCTGTTCTACCAGTTCTACCTAGTTGAACCAAGTAGAACCTGGTAGAATGTTTTCAGGCAGAACTTTTTCAGGTTCGCATAGCCCTTTATGCAAATGGGCTTTCTTCTGGGCTTCCTAATTACTGGAAGTTCCATCTCTGTTGGCCCAGTACACAAAGTACAGTTACAGAAGAACTTACTGTAACAGTAGCTCTTAGAGAGTAGCTCTGGCACCAGGTTACACCTTAAGGACTGAAGCTGGCAGGCGCCAGGATCCCATGAAACACTTCTAGCTAGCAGTATACAGCTGGGGGACCACCCACCCTGACATCGGCCAATGGGATAAAAGGGTCGGTCCTCCAGCCCTACCTCAGTCCTCCTGCCGGAGACCCCAGCAAACTCAGAGATGGAGAACAAAGGAGATTCCTCTAAAGATGAGGAAACAGACAATAGAAAAACAAAAACAGTCACCAGGGGGAAGGTGGGAGGGAAAGCAGCACCTGCTGCAAGAGCTCCTCTCGAAGATCTACCGTTATGGTAAGTTTTCCTTGTTTTTTTGTTGTTTTTTTTGTTAAACTTGCAATGCTGCTTTCCTTCAAAGGCATTCCCCTTCGCCCACCCTACCACCACTGACGGACCCAGCTTCTCCCAGAGTGCAGTGCCCCCTGGATTACCTCCCAGGGTGGAGCCTCACCTGGTAACTCCATCAGTGCTCGGTAACGGATGCGCCAGGGGACCCAAAGTCTGCTATGAGGCGGAAGGCATCACTGGGCACATCGGAGGCATTTTCTTCATGTGGGGCGGGGCATGTCAATACGGATGCTGCAACGCAACCACGTCATGCATCCGACACACCCCACAGAGCAATGCTCACAGCTGCTCCGTTCATGGTGCATCCCATGTTAACACGGGAGCACCGGACCAGGGTCACACTACCCCCCCAGAGGTGGAGAGCATGCTATGGCTGTTCAATCCACCCCCCACTTGGCCCTCAAGCGTCCGGAGTCCGTTCCCGAACTCAGGTCGCCTGTGTCACAGCAGTAAATCTTTCCGCTGAGACAGCAGGTTGGCAATGGTAAGTTCTTATGTAACTGTACTATCTCACTTCGAGGGGGAGCTCTTGCAGCAGGTTACACCATAAGGACTGAGTGCCAAGCAGTGAAAGGACTAACCCCCTTCATCTGGGAGAAGGTAAAAGTCTGCTGGAAAGGTCAAGACAGACGGCCCTGTAGGACAGCAAGCCTTCCCTATGACGAAAGGCAATATCCAAACTGTAATGCCGGATGAAAGTGTGTACAGTACTAAGTGGTGGCTGCACAGATAGCTGTAGACACATTTTTGATGGATGCAAAAGAAGCAGCCATTTCCCTGGCAGAATGGCCTTTGACCAGTCCCAGCAAAGGCTCACCATACTTTTGGTAACAATAAATAATATAGCTAACTAGTGTTATCCATGGTCCAGCACCCCTGATTGTACCCCCACCTCGGACAGCAACATATACGTAGGTACATGTACTAATCTTAGGGCAGAGGCATTTATCGTACAAGCATAAGGGTCAGGATCTGTGTTCTACTGTATTTTACTAATGCATATTATGCTCCATTATGTTTCACCTACATCCCTCTAATATATAATCTTAGTCCTGGGAGATGCTTTCCACTCTGTTTTTACTGTATTATGATAAGTAAGGCAACAGTGTCACCTTTAGTGCTTGTACATCACTGTAATTGCATCCGACCTTGGGACTTAGAGATCCCATTGTTTGTGCCATCTATGCAAGCTAAGCAACTTCTCATGTTAGTTAGGATGGTTACTCATGAGACCTGTTTTTACCCAATTATAGATTTTTTTATGCATCTTCTTTAATAGTAACCATAGTGATTATCAGGGTATAAGACCCTGTGTAGCACGTAGCTTCTGAGACGAGAGAGTGTATTTACCTCGGTAATGGAAACTGGAAGCTCTCCCAGTGTATTCACTGCTGGTAGCAAGCCTGTATTATTTACCAGTAATAAATTACATTTATTACATGTGCACCACTTGTCTTGTCTCTTCATTTGTGCCGTTCCACCAAGAACCTAAGAAAAGTAATTTATTACCACCTTACATTTGGTGACTGTGTGCAGGTTGGAAGGTACAAAAGATTCCATTCAATTTATTTGAATGTCGAGTAGTGTACTGCGATTTTCGCCTACTTGGACCTATTCGTGCTTACAGTCGTAGTGGTTGTGGCAGACCCACACCGTCTTGGTCTCAGACGTGGCACACCCACACCGGACCCCCTTGCACTCCCTCTGCAAGTGACAGCATACCACCTTGGCATCACCGTTCACCTACCAGGGACTGGAAAGCGGTTGGTGATGGCGCAGAGGACTTTGTCCAGTTTTCCAACTGCTTATTTCTTTGTCTAATCCTTTTGTGTCATGTCTGAACTTTGCACAGAACTGAGACTTGATGTCTCAAACTACCTCACATCCCATGGCGGATGGACAGATTTTGCACTGGACGCAAAATCTGCAGAAAACATTGCTGCTTATATCTGACCAATACGTAGAGTCCAAAACAACCAACCAAGAAATACAACCTTAAAAGTCTTTTGGTTGTGGCTCTATATACCGCTGTTGAGGGTCTCATAGCGAGGTGAGCCTCCCTTGAACTGCAAAATGCCGCAAAAAAAAAAAAAAAAAAAGCTTGCAGACATCGGAGTTACAGAAAAAGGAAAAGAAACTAGTGGAGGAGACAGTCACTTTGGGATGCCAATAACAGACTGTTGCACTGTACCGCTCAAGACACTGAGCGAGAAATTTGTATGTTAAGAGATGATTGTGAAAGGCTGAAATGTGATAAGAAACAGAGTATTTTAATATTTTGAGCGATATGAACGAGGGTTTGAGAGAGGAGAATGCACAGTTGAAAGAGGAGTATCAGAGAGCGAGTTGGAGAAAGAACGTAGGCAAAACGCTGAACTGGGCGCCAAGTATAGAATATTGCAGCGTGAGGTTGAGAAAGGTACTGAGCAGGGCACTGCAAGAGTTTGTCAAGAGAAATGTAGAGAAAAGATGGCGAAGCTGCGCCATCAATGGGAGGTTCTTGCCGGCCATGTTAAGGCCATGAACGAGTTTGAGTATACGCCCACTGAGATTGCGTCATCCAGCAATGATGACTGACGACGAGGCACGCCACGTCACACACACAAGTCCAACCCCTGTGGTGGTGTAACTTCTGCCAGCCATTCACAAGATGGTGCCCATGTCAGCACGCACTCTGCCTCACCACGTCTACACAAACATGGTGGAAGTCACGTACAATACCAAGATGGCAGTCCCCATGACACAGGCGGAGGGCCTGCAGGGTCTCTCCAACCAGAGTACCAGGTTCAAGTCTTGCGACAGACGATCAAATCTACCCTTTGGGCCAAACTCCCAGAGACAGTACACAACTCCGACACTTGTCTATGATGACATAGCTGCGGCTTTCATAGCCGCTAACTCCCCGGGTGTTATAGAAGCTCGCTTGGCCTACAGGGTTAAGCAGAATGTGAAAGAAACCCCACAGCCTACCATCAACGGTTATGGCTCGCATACTACACTGGCAAAGGCCTAGCAGATGAACTTGCAGACCGAGACCAAATTGAGTACAAGGACTTGCACATCTGGAACACGACTCCGGCCTTGTAGGAAAAAGTTGAGCTAAACGTTTACCCAAATACCGATTCCTTTGCAGCTATTCTCACCAAAATGGAGCTTGCCTACCAGGTTTACCTCCATAACCTCGCTTCCGACAAATTCAACAAAGTGGCTGCGATACAGCCCACCCCCGAGACCCCAACCCACTACACAGTGGAGGGTAACAATCAGAAAAACGATACCCCTTCTGACGAACAGTTGCACAAGTGGGGTGGGGGGGGACCGGAACTACAAAAACAAAGAGACAGAAGCAAGTGGAAAAATCCAAATGCCCAGCAGTATAGCCAGAACCGCAAAGGTCCTACCTACCAACAGATCAAAGATGAAAACGAGACCCTCCGCAAGTTGCTGGAGGAAATCCGTGCAGAGAGGGCATCTAAAGGCAAACCCATTATAGCGGCCCTTGCTCTGGCCGCTGGACAGCCATTGGTCAGGGGAATCCTTTCCTACCCCCGGCTGCCGAACAAATGAACAGTAGAGGGAAGAATCCTTTCGTGGCACTGGTTATTGGTCAGGCCGATGCAACGATCAAGGAGGAACCGACCGTGCAGGCTGCTGTCGTACCTGTGATGTTACAGGTACATTTGTATCCTGTGCAAGACATACAGGAGGCCTTGAAAGATCCAGCAGGCCTCAGATTCCAGGAACAGGATGATTATGATTCTGAAACTACCGATTGACAATTACAGGCCCCAGTCCGGATTGTGAGCGACTTGATTGTTGACACAAACAGATGGCCTTGTGTAACGGCCATAGTCTGGGGCCGCTAACTTACCATGCTTCTGGATACCAGAGCAGCCATGTCTGTCCTCCATGAGGAGGACCTGGTCTCATCTGACTGGTCTACCAGCTGGAAGACCAGTGCCCAGGGTGTAGATGGTACCCAGCTACACACCAACTGATCTGTTCCAACCTGTGGTGGTAGACCACCTCAGAACCAATTTTGTTTTTGACCTCATGGTATTACGTCATCACCCCAGCATACTGGGAACTGACCTCTTAGCACTACACAGCCATGTAGTGGACCTAGCCAACAGGCTACTTCTTTTGATCTGAAGGACACTCTCATGCTGTCACCATTCCACACTCGCATGTTGTGGCAGCCATCTCCCATAACAAGGAATAGGACGTCATGGCTTTGTTCAAAAGTCATGACCCGGTTTCTGAACTTGCACCCTTGCTGTAAAAACACCTTGACGTGTCTGCCACCAACAAGCACAACTGTGGTAGGATGCACACTACCATTGAAATCACAGGGCCCGACCCCGTGAGGCAGACGCAGTATCCATTCTTTTCTGAAGCCTTGCCATTACTGAGGGAGACCATCCAATCACTGCTACAGCAAGGAGTGATTAGGACCAGTGTTTCCACTGTTAATTCGCCTATTTGGCCTATGAAAAAGCTAAATGGAGCTTGGAGACTCACAGTTGATTACAGGAAACTTAATCAAGTTATCCCCAGTTGCACCCCAACAGTAGCATCAGCACCTGATGTGCTCAAGTTGTTGACACCTGACAAAAAGAGGTTCACAGCTCTTGATATCTATAATGGGTGTTGTTCTCACCCATTAGCACAGGAAAGCCAATACAAATTTGCTTTCACCTTTGATCGATGCCAGTACACCTGGACCTGCCTTCCCCAGAGCTTTCACAACAGCCCTTCCCTCTTCAGTCTCCACATGATGGATGCCCTGCAGAGGTTCTCCACACCCCAGTGTTTCCTGCAGTACGTGGATAACTTGCTTCTAGCAACCACCACGAAAGAAGATCATTTGGCCATTCTAGATGAAATTCTGTCTCTCCTCAAGACAGCAGGCCTCAAGTGCAACCCCTCTAAGGCACAACTGTGTGAAAAGAGGTCATCTTCCTTGGCCTATGTATCACAGACCAAGGCAGAAGCCCAGCTGTCAAGAAGATCCAGAGCTTGCAAGATCTGCCACTTCCTACTAGCGTGGCAACACTCAGACGCTTTTTAGGAACAGTAAACTACTCCTGGGATTTTATCCCGGATTTTGCCTTGAAGACTGCTCCCTTGTACAAACTTCCGAAAAAGGACGTCCCATGGACATGGGGCCCCACTCACACTGAAGCGGTTACACACCTCAAGCAGGCCTTAGCCTCAGCCCAGAAACTGCCATATCTGATGTGGCCATGTCTGCAGTGCTGGCACAAAAGTACAATGGGTACTTCAGGCCCATTGCCTATGCATCTCAGATGCTGTCCCCAGGAGAGGGAGCGAGAGACAAAGAGAAAAAGTGTTGTCTCTGTGAAAGAACACTCTTGGCAACCTATTGGGCTGTCAAACATTTCATGTACATCATTGGGTATGCTCCTATTGTTTTGCATACATACTAACATACTAAAATGCCAGCAGAATAGGCCTAATGGTCTTTCGTGTCTGCTCGTTTGGTCAGCCCCCACCCTGGGTGCTGACCTTGCTGTCCCCCTCGCCTTCTCTGGCTTCTCCCTTCCCAGTTCCGGATATTCTTGCTGCATTGGATTTTGCTTCCTGAACCCTTCCCCTGTACCTGTCCCACCCCCTCTTGAACCCTCCTCCGTCTCTGCCTCCACCAGCCCCCTAGGTAGTGCATTCCATGGCTCTACCACCCTCTCAGTGAAGTAGCACCTCCTCTTTCTCCCTGAATCTTCCCCTCCAGCTTCCACCCATGCCTCTAGTGGCCCCTCGCCTTCCTTGCAAGCACCCTCATTGTTCCTCCCTCATTTACCCTGTTCATGTACCTGAAGACCTCTATCATGTCCCCCCGGTCCCTTCTCTCTTCCAAAGTGTACATATTTAGCTCTTCGAGCCTCTCCTCATAGGTCCTGTCCCCCAAGCCCCAAATCATTTTGGTTGCCCTCCTCTGGACCCTCTCCAGGAGGTTAATGTCCCTCTTTAAGTGCGGCCTCCAAAACTGCACGCAGTACTCCAGGTGCGGCCTCACCAAGCAGTTATACAGAGGGAGTATCACTTCCTCCTTCTGGAGGTGATCCCCCACGATGCATCCCAGCATCCTGTTGGCCTTAGGCTGCTGCCTCCTACAAGTCTCAGAGTTGTTCATCTTGACATCCACCACCCCCAGGTCCCTCTCAGCCATTGAGACTTGTAGTATTTCCCCAGGGTGTACACTTGGCCTGGGTTTCTGCCTCAGGTGGAGTACCTTGCATTTCCCTGCATTAAACCCTCAGCTTCCACTTTCTAGACCATCTTTCCAGAGCCTCCAGGTCCCCTGCAGGCCCCTCCCTCCTCCCCATCCACCACCGCCTAGTTTCAAGTCATCTGCAAGAGACTCATCTCACTCCTGATTCCTGTCCTTATGTCAGATCGTGGGCGTTGAAACAGAAGGGGCCCAAGGACTGATCCCTGTGGGACCCCACTAATGACCCTCCTTGGGGAAGAGACTATCCCACCAACTACGACCCTCTGGGTCCGGGTCCTGGAGCCAATTGCCTATCCATCAGATCATCTGGTCCCCCATTTCTCCTAGTTTATCCAACAGGCCCACATGAGGAACAGAGTCAAATGCCTTGCTGAAGTCTAGAAGAGGACATCCACTGGTCTACCCAGGTCCAAGGCACTTGTCACCCAGTCATAGAACTCCACCAGGTTTGTCTGACACGATTTCCCGGGATGAATCCATGCTGTCTCATCGTCCAGGCACCCCTGACTTATCCAGGTCCCCCCAGCCTCTCCTTGACAATGCCCCCATCACCTTGCTCACCACTGATGTCAGGCTGACAGGCCTGTAGTTCCCTCCACCTCCCTTGATCCCCCTTGTGGATAGGCACTACATGCCCACCTTCCAGTCTTGGGGCACCCACCCTGTCCTCAGAGAGATGGTGAAAAGCTCTGCCAGAGGTTTCGCCAGGACATCTGCAAGTTCCTTTAGCACTCTAGGATGTAATTTATCCGGCCCTGTGCTTTCTCCGTCTTAAGGGAGCTGAGGGCTTCCCTCACTCTCTCTGCTGTGATTTCCACTTCCAGTACCTCTTCTCCTGCTTAGCCCTCCCCACCTGCCAGTGATGCCCCCCCTCCCCAGACCTGCCGATTGGTAAGGCCCCCTCCTCATTATCTCTGTCTCCTCCCATGTGTGATGCAGCATCCCCTATTTTCCTGGTGAAAACTGAGGTGAAGTACTCATTTAGTACCTCAGCCTGCTCCTCTGGGTCTTGTGCCCATCTCTTCCCGATTTAATCCTGCTAATCTGCCCTTCACCCTACGTCTTTCCTCAATGTATCTAAAGACCCCTTTTCCCTCTCCTAATTTCCCTGGCCAGGTTCTGCTCCTTCCTTGCCTTAGCCACCCTCACCACTCTAGTGGCCCTTCTAGCCATCAGCTCATACTCCCTCGATCCCTTTCACTCCTTGAGCACTTGAATTTCTTATAGGCTGCTTTCTTTCCCTTTTACCTCCTGGGCCTCCTGGTCCATACCAACAGGGTTTTTGGGCCCTACTGCATTTTCGTCTTACTCGTGACAGGTGCTGGTAGCATCCTGCACCCCTCTCTGATGATTTCCACCTACTATCAGCGTCCATATCTGACCCAATCCCATCCAAATGCTCATAAGGATCCTTCCCATTTCCTTAAAATCCACCCCCTGAAGTCAGTTACTTCTGTCCTTTGTGCAGCCTTCTACCCCTCCTAGGTCCAGGCAGAACCAGACCGTGGCATGGTCACTCCCGCCCAATGGGTCCCTTACTCCAGGCTCCCCAATCTGGTCACCTGTCTGCCAGGACCACATCCAGTACCGTGCCTCCCTGGTGGTTCCCTCACCTGCTGAGTTAGGAGCGATCTTGAAAGACATCCAACAACCTCTGTTCCCTGGTCACAGAGGATGTCATGATCTCCCAGTCTGTTCCTGGCATGTTTAAGTCCCCAACACCACCACCTTTCCTCTGCCCAGTCTGCAGTGTCTCCTAACATCTGCCACCAGACTGTCCTCCAGCTCCTCCATGCGGGAGCAGGGGTCTATACACCACTCCTATTTTTGCTCTCTTGCCCCCCTTGTTGTTATCAAGGTGACCCGTATCGCCTCCACAGTTCCCTCCACCTCCTCTACTCCCCCTATGCCAATGCAGTGTTTTACTATCATTGCTACCCCTCCTCCCCTTCCCTCCCCCCTGTCCTTCCTGAACATAGTGGAACCCTCCAGGTTCAGGTCCCAGTCATGTCTTGCAGTGGCCCAAGTCTCTTTGACCGCTGCCACATCCACTGCTCCCTCAGTTAACATCGCCTGGAGGTCAGGCATTTTATTGCCCAAGCTCCTGGCATTTAGCAGGACTACCTTCCACCCTTTCCTATGGTTCCATTTCCTGCTTGTGTTCCCTTGGGATTCTGTTTTCTCCTGGTCTGCACTTTGCCAGCTGGTCTTTTCCTGCAATCCTCCTGGTCCTCAGGGGGTGAGACAGTCCTCCTTTATCGGCATCCCTTGACTGCCTTTTTCTCCCATCCCACCCTCTTCACAAGTTTAAACCCCACTTTTCACCACATGAACCTCTATTTTCAACTTAAGGATTCCCTCTCCTCCAAATTGAGATGTAGTCTATTCTCAGCATACAGCTCCTTATCCTCCCAGGTCTCCCCCAATCCCCCATCAACCCATACCCTCTGGCCTCCACACCACTCCCTGAGCCACTGGTTTATCTCCCTAATTTTTCTTTGTGTTCCCACTAGCCCTTGGCACTGGCAGGATTTCTGAGAAGGAAACTGTGCATCCTATGTCATGACAGACCCTCGCGAAGCTCCTGAATCTTGCCTGTATCTCTAGCTCCTTTTTCCTCAATGTCATTTGTGCCCAGGTGGACCAGTATGTCTGGGGAACCCCCACAGTCCTTTGCCAGCTGATATACCTCATGCTTAGCCCTGTGTACCGTTAGTCCAGGGAAGCATCTTGTTCTAACTGGCCAGGCTTCTCCCTCCCTATCCCATTTGATACCCCTAATCATAGAATCCCCCAGCAGGAGCACTCTGACCACTCCTTTTCCTCCATTCCCCCATACCTGTTACACCAACCGATTTCTTGCTTTCAGACAAGGTAAAAGATGGTTCAGTCTCTGACACCAGCTTTACCCACTGGTCTTTGCTTTTGCAGGACAGGGACATTAAAGTACTACCTGCAAAAATGCCGTCCATCTTGGCCCATGGTCTACTCTACACAGGTAAGCCCCATGACAGTGCACTCCAACCTCCTGTTTTACCCGAGCCTGGACCATTCTTACCGGCTACACCAGATGTTTTAGAGGATACCAGCATGCCTCATGTCTTTACAGATGGCTCTGCCTCCTATGTAGATGGAGAACAGGTAGCAGGATTTGATGTGCTCATATATTAGATCAAGATGGCGATTTCAGACGCATTTCTAGGAAATGCATGGTCATCTCCTCACAGTATGCCGAACTGGCGGCTGTGGCCTGTGCTTTAGAGGTCATGCCCCATGGTGACAAGGATGCCATCATCTTTGCAGACTCCAATTGGGTCTACTCTTCCCTTACTGAGTTTCTACCATTCTGGGAGAAAAATAACTTTACATCCTCTGATGGCACACCTGTTAAATACAGGGATCTGTTTATGTATACACACCCTGACAGTTTACTCACAAACTGTACATCCACAAGGTAAAGGCCCACTGTAAATCTGACCCTTACCATGAATTCAGTGATCAAGCTGACACGTTTGCTAAAGCAGGCACTTGGGGAGGGGGAGGAAGACATGGACAATTACTCACCCATTCTTAGCCGCCAGCACCAGGCAGAAACAACCAGTACCAGAACTTCCATTGAAGTTTCTGCTGCACAGAAATCTGACCCAGAGCTAAAAGATGTGTTCAAATTCCTGGACAAAGGAATTGAACAGGAACTGCCTGTTGGTAGTTCATACATGAGACACTCTGACAACACACACTTGTCGAGTGATCAGAAACTCATCTAGTATCGAAAAGATACAACTGAAAAACTGTGGGTTGCACCACAATGTTTGGGAACTGAATTCATCCATATAGTTCATGATAGCCCCACTGATGGACACCAGGGGCAGACAATACCCTCCAGAGACTCAAAACCATCGTCTGGTAGCCTGGTATGGCAAAATATGTAGAGCACTATGTGGACAACACCATAGTGTGTGCCCAGAATAACCCAATTTTGGTTAAAAAAAAATGGCAAATTGTTGCCACAAAGGCAAACGGGACCACGGAATGAGATACAAATAGACTTCATTGGCCCCTTGATCAACTCCATCAGGAACAAGTATGAACTTGTCACAGATCTGTTTTCTAAATGAGTAGAAGTAATTCCAACTAAGAATAACACGGCAAAGACAACTACGAGGATCCTGGTGGATCAGTTGTTCTCTAGGTGGGGCCTACCCCTAAAGGCTGACTTAGATCAGGGAACCAGTTTTACAGCTGAGCTGATGAAGCAGACACTCCAACTGCTTGGAGTAGATCAGAAATTCCATATTCCTTATCCTCAATCCTCAGGTCAGGTAGAAAGAGCAAACAGAAGAATCAAAACAGATGTTATACAAATTCATTAAATGATAATCCCAAGGACTGAGATTCCCTCTTGCCACTACTACGGATGGCAATCAGGGGGCACTCCTGCAGCAACTACCCAGTGCACACCCTATGAGGTTATGACTGGTAG
Source organism: Neoceratodus forsteri (assembly GCA_016271365.2). Taxonomy (NCBI): domain Eukaryota; kingdom Metazoa; phylum Chordata; order Ceratodontiformes; family Ceratodontidae; genus Neoceratodus; species Neoceratodus forsteri. The sequence continues at coordinate 1,177,586,675 of CM028132.1, read as the reverse complement.
AGCCATGAGATTACCTGAACACCTGTTGATTGATCTCCACACCCCTACTGCAGATAAAGTATCTGTGGATAAGTACGTTGAAAAACTTTGTGATGACATTATGAAGACACACCTGTTCTCTGCCAATCAGATGGGTAAGGCTCAACAAACCAAAGCTCATTTTGATAAGCATGTCAAAGAAATTGACAGGCAAGTTGGGGACCAAGGTATGCTTCTCCAATACAGACAACCAGCTCATTCATTTGCCAGCAAATGGGAAGGACCATATCACATTGTCATCAAACTCAGCCCTGCTGTTTACCAGGCCAGAGTTCAACAGCAAAAACAGACCACCAACAAGTGGTTCCATGCTAATCAGCTGACTAAAATCACTTTTCCTAACCCACTTCGGGCAGAATAGTACCCCTCACTTAATAATCCTTTTCTGTTTCTTTCAGGTACACTGGCAAGATGGCTATCTTGCACCTCCTCATCCTGGTGGAACTACTTTCTCTGACTGACTCTCAGAACAAACCCCTATCGACTGCACACGAACAACATATAGAAAATTTGCTTAGCAAAACTGAACACTCAGCCCCAATGGGAGTTCATATCCATGTACCCAACAAAAGGATTACTGTTAAGGAAGGCTCAGACGCCTATCTTAATGTCATGGTAGTAGCTCCAGACAAGTCCACATTGCAAATACAATGGTAAACTGATCTTAATGGTTACACACTTCTTGTAGTTCATTTATCTACAGGTACTTTCCAGGGATAGCCCAACATAGGCATCTCACCAAATGGTACACTCTCTACTTGACAAACCTCTCCCAGACATACTGATCGCTACAACCTTACTGCTTCGATAGATCCTGCCTGGTGTGACCACCTCAATTCTGAGGAGCCACGTGCTTTCTGTCTTCACAATTATGTAGCTACTGAAGCCCCGTTTCTTTCTGTAGTTCCACCTACTTAAGAAGAAATGACTGATTGCCCTTCCCCAGAAGGATGGTCCTCTTAGTGGTCTGACCGCCACCTCCCTTCCAGGAGCACTGATTAATAATGTACAATTTATGCATACCCCAGTTATTTTCAATCTTACACATTGGAACATGGCTGAGATTGGTCTGTCACATGACCAATACTTCTAAATGTTTCAGTATGATGCTTGCAGATACTGTAGCTGCTTACCAAACCCGCACTAATGATCCAGTTAGTGGACTTCATACCACTGATCATGTAGGGGTCTTTAGACCTGCACCTAATGCTAAATCTAGACCACACACTAGGCGTGACACTGCAGATGTTCCCAGTACAGCAGGCACAGTTTCTGGCCTTTTTGACTCAGGCATGTCTATCTGGAATAGGGCAGATATAGCTGCTATTAAAGCACAAGCACTTAATTTTCAGCAAGCTGTTATAAATGATATCCTACCCCCACTGTTACATGGTATAACATGCATGAAATTGCCAAAGGCTTCAATGATACCAAAGAATAAGATTAATGAACTGATTTTTCAAAATAACAAGGAGGCAGACAAGCAATACATTGCCTGTGAATTTTTATGCTCCGCCCATGGTTCTTATGTAATTGCCACTGTTAATCTCTTCAGGACTTGGACACAGGACGCATTTCAGATCTTATCCACGATGGGAGAATGGCTAAATGGTATTGTCTTCATTGTAAATCAAATGGCTGCATTACTATCTGTTTAGTAAATTCTGTTAACAGTTCCATGTCTACTGCTAGAAATCTTGGGTATGTTTCACGATATCCAAATCAAGCACCTTGTTACTTTACTAAGACTTGCTCAATACATGAAAATATGTTTGCTTATTACCTTTATTGTGTCACTACCATGCTTTGATCCACAAACTTCTGTCTTTGACAAATTGGCTGCTATTAATTCCATCGGACATCCTGATGACAGCATCTACCGTGAACACAACTGATCTATCCTCCTTATTGTCTACCACTCTGTTCTCCAAGCCTGGGTGGTGCCCTATATGAACTGTTACGCCAAGAAGGGATACTACTACCTGTGCCACTGTGATGTATTTGATATTGAGAAACCTGTTTGTGGCTACTCCCCAGAACATCTTGACTGGTCCTACACTTTGGGTGATGATCTGCCGTCCAACCTGACTGACACGGATGACTAATCCAAATCTTCGCAAGCTGCATCTTCAGTGCCTGACGCCAAAACAGCTGCATCCCGAACCTACCTGAAAGAGGTACATCGCTTCTCTTCATGGCTCACCAACTGGTCCTTTGCCTGTCCCATAAGCCTACAGTGATGGAGGTTCCAACTGTGAGAGTTACTTACAATTCCGATGGTCAGTATTGTATAGTGACAAATCAAATCCTTTGCTTATGGTGAAAAAAAACTTGTGATATTTCAGCTCCTAAGTTCTGTTTTACTCCACAGCAGAAAACAGTCATTGGTCACACAGTGATCACTCCTGTTCCTCTCCCTTAACCAGATGTTATTGATATCGATCCGCAACACTTGCTTGCCTTGTCTCAATATTTGCCCGTGTTTAACATGCACATTTGACCCTTTGACTCTTTCTTTGAAGTCTTTTAGCTAGAAAAGATTCACATTTGATTTACATTAGCAATAATATATTTCTAAGGCTGGTGATGCTCCTAATGATCTTATTCACGATGGTGATTTAAGCACTGCTCTATCCAACACTTGGTTAGAATTGACTTTTAAAGCTTTTGTTATTATAGAAGCATTTTTGATTGCTGTCTGCAACGTACTCCAAGACGACACAGAGAACAACTCTAATTCCTTTACAAGGCTCATGCATCGGACTTGTAAATGACGTTTTAGCTCAATCCCATTACTTTTCTGTGGTTATTGCCTTTTCTTCTGAAAAGGCAAGAAGGGGGAGAATGTTATCCATGGTCTAGCACCCCTAACTGTACCCCCACCTCACGGACAGCAACATATATGTAGGTATATGTACTAAACTTAGGGCACAGGCACTCATCGTACAAGCATAAGTGTCAGAATCTGTGTTCTACTGTATTTTACTAATGCATATTATGCTCCATTATGTTTTACCAATATATCTTAGTCCTGGGAGATGCTTTCCACTCTATTTTTACTGTATTATGATAAGGCAACAGTGCCACCTTTAGTGCTTGCGCATCACTGTAATTGCAACTGACCTTGGGGACTTCTAGAGATACCATTGTTTGTGCCATCCATGCAAACTAAGCAACTTCTCATGTTAGGATGGTTACTCATGCCACCTGTTTTTACCCAATTATAGACTTTTATATGCATCCTTCTTTAGTAGCAACCACAGCGATTATCAGGGTACCCTGTGTAGCACATAGCTTCTCAGAGACGAGAGACTGCATTTACCTAGGTAAGGAAAACTGGAAGCTCTCCCAGTGTATTCACTGTTGGTAGCAAGCCTGTATTATTTACCAGTAATAAATTACATTTATTACATGTGCACCACTCGTCTGTTGTCTCCTCCTTTCTGCCGTTCCACCAAGAACCTAAGAAAGGCAATTTATTACCACCTTACACTAGCCATTTGGACAAGGGCCGATTAGAAACTGGAGCCCCTTCAGTCCTAGGGAAAAAAAGAAATTAACAGCTGTTCAGACTTTCAGACAGCACGGGTGCAATCCAAGTAGTAATGAATAACCTGGTAAACATCCACAGTATGAAGCAGAGCCTCCCCACGATTAGAATACTCTAGATAGTAAACAGGTAGATGGATATCCCGATTCAAAATAAACTCGGACACCACTTTAGGCAAAAACTTAGGGTTCGTCCGCAAGGATACCCTGTCCTTGTGGAAAACTAAATAAGGCTCTTTTACACATTAGAGCCTGAAGCTCAGAAATCTTTTGAGCTGAAGTAATGACAACTAAAAACAACACTTTCCACGACAGAAAGTGCAGCTCGCAACCTGCAGCCGGTTTGAAGGGAGGCAGCGTTAAGTTTTTTCCAAAACAAATAAAAAAGATCCCATGGAGGGCCAGGGTCCTTGATGGGAGGATTCAGATACAGAATACTCCACAAGAAAGTGCGAGAAAGATCCATCTGGGCAAGGGTCTTGCCTTATACAGGTGCATGATACGCAGAGATGGCCAATAAGTGCACCCTGATGGAGGAGCAAATCAGCCCCGAGTCAGACAGAGAAAGGAGGTACTCCAAAATGGAATTCACTAGACAGGTGAATGGATCTAGATGGCGAGCGGTGGACCAAGCACAAAACCACTTCCACTTCATAGAATAAGTAGCCCTGGTGGAAGGCTTTCTAGCGGCCACCAAGACTTCTGCTACTCTGAGGAGGAAACCCCAAAACTGAGCAACTGCTAGGTCTGCAGGAGCCATGTGTGCAGGTGCAATGACTTGGGGTCCAGATGGACCAAGGTACCCTGCTCCTGTGAGAGCAAGCCTGAGCTCAGGAGCAGGGGGATTGAGGGTTCCACTGCCAGCTGCTGAAGAAGTGGGAACCAAATATGACGTGGCCAGTAAGAAGCTAGTAGAATTATTCCTGCTCCCTCCAACTGCAATTTGAGAAGGACTCTCCACAGTAATGGGAAAGGAGGGAAGGCATACAGAAAACTCCCTGTCCAAGAGCGGGACAATGCATCATGCCAGAAAACACCAGGCCCTGGATCTAGTGAGCAAAAACCAGGAAGCTTGGCATCGAGTGGGGACACAAAGAGGTCCAATTTGGGACAGCCCCACATGTCGAAGAGCTCTTTGGCCGCAGACTGGAGAAGTTCCCATTCATGTGCCTTGGACCGAGACCGGCTTAAACTGTCGGCGAAGGTGTTTTGTATGCCTGGGACATGCAAAGCAGTGAGTTCCAGATGATGCTTGATGGCCCAATACCAGACTCTCATGGCGTCTCTGCAGGAGGGGGTTGGAGTGAGTCCTACCCTGCTTGTTTATGTAGAAGACCACTGACAAAATGCTGATATGCAGATATTGCTCTTGGGGAGACCAGGTTCCCTGGGTCTGATGGTCTGCCAAATGTGCACCCCAGACCAGGCCGGACACATGCGTAGTCATAATCGGACAATGAGACCCCAGTCGAAGGTGAACCCCTGTGGTAAGATTGGAGGGAATCAACCACCAAGCCAGAGTCTGGTGCACCGGAGTGGAGACTGTCACCAGCTGCTCCAATTCATCCATGCACTGGTCTAATTGGTCCTTTGACGACCCTTCTGTGCAGGCGTGCCAGAGGGATCACAAAGGCCGCTGCCATGTGTCCTGGCAGCCACAGAAATACTCTGGGTCGGTCCCTGGCACGACGAGGGAACTAGGAGAGCCTGTTCCTGAAGGTACTCCACCCTGTCGGAAGGCAGGAAAGCCTTGCCTTCGGCAGTGTTCAGAACTGCCCTGATGTATTGCAACCTTTGCTGGGCCATGCGGAGTACTTCAGGAGGCTGAGGGTTATCCCTAGGCCTCGAAACAAAGCAAAGCAGTCTTCCATGGTGCTGATCAGCTGAGCCCTGGACGGAGCTGCCAGGAGCTAATTGTCCAGGTAGGGGGAAGACATAGTGGCCTATTCTCCACTACTGCTAAACACTTTGTAAAGGCCCAAGAAGCAGAGGACAAGCTGATGCCGGGGCGGAATTTGTAGTGGTTGCCTTGGAAGTGGAAGCGAAGGAAGCTCCTGTGGGGCTGGAACACCAAATGTGGAGGTACACATCCTGCACGTCCGGGGAGCACAGCCAGTAACCTTGATGAAGGAGGGGAAGTAGACCTGGAAGGGCGACCATCCTGAACCTTTTGTGCTCTATATACTTGTTCAGGTGGCAGAGATCCAGGATAGGACGTAGGTCCCCTGTCTTCTTCAGGACCAAGGAAAAAAAAAAAGTGGGAATAAAAGCCCTTTCCATTTTGAGCTGGCAGAACTGGCTCTATGGCCAGTTTCCTCAAGAGTGCCTGGACAAGGGAGAGGTGTGACAGAGGGGAGTTTACGGGAGCATTTTCTGGGGGCATCTGGTTGGCGGGATAGTCTCATCCCCAGGGAGGATCATTAGTGGAGTCCCTCAAGGATCGGTCCTTGGGCCCCTCCTGTTCAATGCTTACGTCTTTGATGTAAGGAAGGGCATCAGGAGTAAGAGGAGTCTCTCTGTGGACGACTCAAAACTGGGGGCGGTGGTGGATGGGGAGGAGGGGAGGCTGGCCCTACAGGAGGACCTGGAGGCACTGGAAGGGTGGTCTAGAAAGTGGAAGCTGTGGTTCAATGCGGGGAAATGCAAGGTACTGCACCTGAGAGCCAGAAACCCGGGCCAAGTGTATACCCTGATGGGGGATGCTACAAGTCTCAATGGCCAAGAGGGACCTGGGGCTGGTGGTGGATGTCAAGATAAACAACTCTGAGACTTGTAGGAGGCAGCAGCAAGGCCAACAGGATGCTTGGATGCATCGCTGGGGAATCACCTCGGAAGGAAGGAAGTAAGTGAGTAAGTAAGTGATACTCCCACTGTATAACTGCTTGGTGAGGCCACACTTCGAGTACTGTGTGCAGTTTTGGAGGCCACATTTAAAGAGAGAGACACTGAACTCCTGGAGAGGGTCCAGAGGAGGGCAACCAAAATGATTTGAGGCTTGGGGGAGAGGCTCGAAGAGCTAAATATGTATGCATTGGAAGAGAGAAGGGACCGGGGGGACATGATAGAGGTCTTCAGGTAGATGAAGGGAGTAAACAGGGGAGGAGCAGTCACGGTGCTCCGAAGGAAGGAGAAGGGGGCAACTAGAGGGCATGGGTGGAAGCTGGAAGTGGAGGGAAGATTCAGGGGAGAAAAGGAGGATGTGCTACTTCACTGAGAGGGTGGTGGAGCCATGGAATGCACTGCCCAGGGGGCTGGTGGAGGCAGAGACAGTGGAGGGGTTCAAGAGGGGGTGGGACAGGTACAGGGCAAGCGTTCTGGAAGCAAAAACCAGTGCAGCAAGAATATCCAGGACTGGGAAGGGAGAAGCCAGAGAGGGAGAGGGGGGCAACAAGGTCGGCTCCCAAGGTGGGGGCTTACTAAACGAGCAGACACGAAAGACCATTAGGCCTATTCTGCTGGCATTTTAGTATTTTAGTATGTTAGTATCTGTGTGAACTCCAGGGCATGTCCTTTCTCTACCAAATGAAGAACCCACTGATCCATCACGATTTCTTGCCATCCCTCTAGATAGAGAGAAAAGTGACCCTCTCCCGCTCCCCCAGGGATTCTGCCGGGGTCAGGGTGGTGGGTAAGGAGTTAGGCAGAGGGCCTGGGAAGTTCTGGGAACTCTGAGGCCCAGATCTTCTGAGGCCTGAGAAGTGGCCTTACACTTAAAGGCACCTCTCGATTCCTAGCCTCATGACTGCTGTTCGGAGGACCAACAAAAAGGCTGGAGACGGTTTCGTTTCCGAGTAGAACTGTACAAGGAGTGTACAGATCCAACAGCCTTGCTGGATTCCTGAAGATGAGTTATGCCCTTCTCAGAATCCTTGCCGAAAAGGACCGAGCCTTGAAAGTAGCATCCATAATTTTCACTTGGACATCCGGAGTAAAACCTGAGACGTGGAACCAAGAATAGAGGCAGAGGCAAATGCTAGAGGCCACTGCCCTGACCGCAGAATCTGCCATGTTATAGAAGGAACACAAGACATGGGTGCTTAAGTTCGAACCAGATGATTTTAAAATGTGAAGCAGCTCAGCTTTCTGGGGACCATCCTGCTTAGTCTATACTTGTTCCATGGTCTTCTGCCACAGAGTACTGGACCATGTGGGCCAAACAATTTAGAGAGCAGATGGCACAGGTAGTTGAGGCATAAACATTCCTGCTGAGCTGGTCCACCTGCTTGGAATCCTTGTCCAGAGACTGGGTACTAAGATGATGTGGCCTCTTCATCGTGAGCTGCCGTTATCAACATGGAGTCAGCAATTGGTTGCTCAAAGTAGGGTTCATCCCGGGGAGCATTATAGAGATGGTCAGCTTTCTTGGAAACAGCAGGGGTGGATGATGGGTATTTTCATGCCGATTTGGTGACAGCCATTAAGGTATTCACCAAAGGAGGAACCACCATGGGCTTTGGATCCTTTTGGTGGAGAAAAACAGCCAAACGGTATCTCTCAGGGTCCAAATCTGTTGTGTCCCAGCCCTTATAAGACTGGATGTGCCGCATGACCTCCATAAAGGTCAGGTCATTGGGAGGTGACCTAGGGGTATCCTTGGGGTCCACTGGAGAGGAGACAACACTAATCTGGACAACATCAGAGGAGGGAGGAGGAGCTCTGGCCTGACTCCCCTAAGGGAGGACCTAGAGGTCGAATGTTGTTGCCTACCGCCGTGCGACCTATGCTTGTGTCTGTCCAAGGACCTGAAGGATAAGTGGCTGTGCTTTTGCCTGTGGTGCTTGGAGTGACCCCTGATAGTATAATCTGGTTGAGGGGTAGACTCCTTTGGTGTTGGTGAAGGCTTCTAAGGAGGAGCTGCAGGCTGAACCCCAGAAGGAGGGAGATCCTTTAGGAGGGGTGCAGGTTTCGGCAGCAGATCGCCTTTAGCCACATCCCACCATGATGTGAAGAGGGCTGTCAGATCTGGCAGAGGATTCTGCGGGTTAGACGGGTTAACAAGCATCTGTGGGGGAATGTGTGGCATTCCCGGCATCTGTCCCATAGGAAGCGGCAACCCAGGTATCTGGCCGGGAGGGTCCGGGTTGCCCAGAGGGCATCTGGTTGTCTGGCATCAGCTCAGCAGGTGCCATTGGGTCAGACGTCAGGCCCTCTGGTGTAGGCTGAACTGAGATATTAGGATCAGCTGGCGATGCAGGGCGGTTGGGTGATGACGGAATGGGTGTCATCGGGGTCAATGCCGGGGTGACCGGGGTCGATTGGACAGGTGTGGACTGACGTTGGTTAGGAGACACAGCCAGCATCAGCTGAGGGAGCCTGTCTGGGGGAGCCAACTCCCTAGAGAGGTAAGGGCGTCACTCAGCCAGAAGAGGTGGACGCATTCCCCTGGTGCCGCTGGGTGGCACTGGCCCCCTGAGCCAGGGGCAAACTTAGCGGATGGTGAGGCCAGATGGACAATGGGCAAAGACCCACCACCTGAGGAAGTCCCAGCCAAGCCAGACTGCGAGCCCGAAGACTGGTGGAAGGGCTGGAGTAACAGGGGCTGGGAGGCCGAGGAAGAAATCCCCGACACGAAGAACCACCGTCCGATGTCTGAATTAGGGTGGGAGGTTTAACCATGAGAAGCCCAGTAGAAGAAAGGTCTGCCAAGGGAATAGAGTCCAACCTCCCACAGGAGGATGACCGAGCCATTCGCCTTCGAATGAGGGGACCGGGAGAAAGATTTGTCATTGCGTTTCTCCTGGTGTCTATGCTTTCCATCCAACCTTTTCCTTCTGGTGGGATGACGAAGAGGTGGAGGTCCCAGAAAAATCGATGAGGAGGAGGAGGAGGAGGAGGAGCAACAACAACATTTGCCCTGGATTGGTTACTCCATCATTGCCACCTTCTTTTCTAGCAGGAAGATCTTTAGGACCTTCTGGCAACAAATCCTGGTCCTCTAGTTGAACTTCAAGCAGTGCTGGCAGGCCTCAGTATCGTGGTCTGGGCCTAGGCAGAAGAGACAGAGAGCGTAGCCGTCCTTCAACGGGATCTGCTTGCCGCAAGGACACTTTGACCACTGCAGTTCCACAGACTACGTCGAAGAAGACATGCAGAGAAAATGTGGAAATACATGAAGTTTGAGAAAAAATAAAGTGAGTGATCACGAAGAAAAATGGCGGTCAACTAGAGCAGAAGAAAGTGTCTGTGGAGCCGACGTGCATGGGTCGACGGCGGGAAAAGAACTGAGGTAGGGCTGGAAGACCACCCCTTTTATACCACTGGCCAATGTCTGGGGCAGACTGACATCAGGGGGAGGTCCCCAGCTATATAATACTGCTGGGTAGAAGTTTCCTGTGGGATCCTGGCGCCTGCTGGCTTCAGTTGTTATGGTGTAACCTGCTGCAAGAGCTTCCCCTCGAAGTGAGATCGCTTATTCCCATGACACATTGTTTACACATAACCAGTAGATCTCTTAGGCTGCTGGCACAGAGCTTAAGAGATCTACTGGCTATTTGTAAATAAAGTGTGCAGGGATACATGTGCCCAGGCCAGAGGCAGCAGGAAGAGACCCTTGGAGAACAGAGGAAAAAGTGGAGAGCTAGTGTTGAATGATCTGAGAAAAGAGAAATGAGAATCAGAGAAAGAGAAAGAATTTAGAGGCCCCATGGTCTTGACGCCTGTGTAGACCTGGCACAAAAAAAAAAAAAAAAAAAAAAAAAAAGTGTGATCTGAAGAAAACTGAGTGAAGACTCCAACCCTTAGTACCCTGCATCACCCTAGCCCCCACACCCTCATCCCGCCCACTCCATTCCCACATTCCCCCCTCACCCCATGTTCTACCTCCCACTCTGTACCTCCCCTCCCTATACCCACCCTGCAACTAGATAATATCATCTCTGACCGATTCATTAGTGTGTGTAATTATGTATACATTTAAGTTATTGTTATACGCTCAGTTGAGCCTTACTTTGTACTGTTTTTCTGAATGCGTGTTCTCCATGATTAACCTTTGTAAATGAGCTTTTAGCTCAAAGGAATTACAATCCAAAAACTAAATAAATAAATAAATAAAAAAGACAACAGTTTGCATCCCACAGTGTGGGCTACTGGTTCAAATAACTGTATGCTACTAATTTGGGACAGTGCCACACATGGAGAGGGCTTTCCATTATGCCGTGGATAAGTGTTTGTACACACTGGTTTCATGGGCAAGGCTGCCACAATAGTGTGTGTGTATAGACCTGAAAAAAAAAAATTAACAGAACATTAATTTGAAGACTGAGTGAAAAGTGTGCAGCATCACACACACACACCACACACCACACACCACACACCACACACCTCCTCCTCTATCTTCAGCCCAGCAGAACGTGTAGAAGATTCATCATCCATAAACCACGGCAGAAAGGGCTTTGAAAAAAGGAGCAGGTTAATTTTTTAAAAAGAGTGAACATCTCTACATTTTGGGTTGAAAGGCATGTTCTCCTGTTGCTGACAATACTGCCTGCAGCACTGAAAATTCTCTCCAAGTATGTACAGCACTTGCAGGTGAGCAACTAAGGTGCTCAACAGCTACCTGGGTCAAAAAGGGCCAAATGGTAATTTTTTGGTAGTAGATGCTCGTCTCCTGCTACTGGCATGTTCTCATCCAGATAATCTTGTACCACTTTGTTTGCTGGCATCTTAGGACCCACTGTGTTAGAAAGGGACTCCCCCCCCCCCCCAAAAAACACACTTTTATCCTGCTTCTCAGTCCCTTAGACCTCTCTCTCTCTCTCTCCCGGAGAGATCGCTCAGAGCTTGCCTTGTCCCATCCCACCAGAGATCCTCCTGGGTCTGGTCTGCTGCCAACCAGCTCTCCCCTCCAGCTTCTCCGACTGCCCTGCCCCCGGCTCCGAGCCCCCCGGGGTGAGACTGCCTTGCTCCTCCAGCGCTCTATCTATAACCTAGAAGAGCTGCCAGGGAATGGAGGGGAGAGAGAGAGAGAGAGTGGAGGGAGACGGAAGACAGCAACCAGCCAGGACAGATCTGGCAATGGGCGTGGGGCAGTCCCCTGGGCCCACCATCGCCTGTCCGGGTGCCAGGGTATATCCACTTTTCTGGTTACCACCGGGGGGTCGTCAAACAGGCATGCTTCTGCACCGTGCGTAAGACGTTCATCGATTCCTCCAGCTCTGAAGTGTGTGCTGCATGTTTGTGCTGCCCTCTGTCTCCACTGAGGGTCACTGGTACCGCGGCAAGCGTGCCCACCTCTCCCAGAAGAAGAGAGCAGCTCTCCAGATGCTCGATCCTCTCCCACCCCTGCCGACCCCGATGGCTCAAGCTCGTTCTCAAACTCAGGTCGCTGGCATGGGGCGAGGTGTGGTGTCCAGCGCCTGAACCCTCAGCGCCACTGGGCCAGCCTGTTAGAAAGGGACTTACCATGCTTTTTCACTAAGCCATAGGTCAGACTGATGTTCCTAGGATCGAGCATCTGGAGAACACAGGATTTGCAAGAAAGCGAGTTGTGCTCACAACAGAGGGAGGTGAACCTTACAATTGTCTTTGGTTTGTAGCACATATTCTGCAGGTGGAGGTTAATTCTAAGTTCCTTATTTTACCTTTGAGTTAGAAGTATCAGGAAAAGACAGTCTTTCAAGCAACAGAGGAAGGTGGATCTAGCTTCACATTTGTTACAATTCTTAAGATTTTCAGTGCAGGAAGAGTTTAAAGCACCGCTGACTTATTTTGGGGCTGACTGCTTTCAGAGCACAAACCACCAGACTGTTTTGGGGCTGGGGAGGTTTACCTGTGTCTGACTTGGATGTCTGGATTTTTCTCTGTTTGATTAGCAGGGTATTTTCTCTGTCAAATTGTTGTGTAGGGCATCTTGCTGACAGGAAGGCACTCATCGCAGCGGTGGGTCAGAGTTTTTAGCTGATTGTTTTGTGAGAGCACAGTTTAGGCCCAACCCCTTCCCACCCCTCACCCCACCCACCCCTGGAAATAGTTCCTTTATACCTGGGGTTCTGACATCATTTCCTCAAGAGTGCAAGGTGCATATCACTGTCATATCCTCTCTAGCACACTGCACTGACAATATAAGCATACACGTTGTATAATATAAATATATATATAACAAACCAATCACACACACACAAAAATAAAAAAGTACATAAACATGTGGGGAGTAGTGCAATGTAATGGCTGTGGGGCAGCAGTCTTCCAGGAGCCTTTCTGGAGGCTGAGATGCTGCCCTATTTGCAGACAACTCTCTGCCCTGAGGGAGGAAGTTGCCAGTCTTCAGGCCACACTGGACAGTAGTAAGGGAACCTTCCCCCAGGCTACACTGGACGGTAGGAACCTCCCCCATTCCAGGGAGCACCAGAGCCACCACCACTACCTCAGAGGTTGCGAAAAAAGCACAGCAGATGGACCACAGTGGGCTCAGAGAGGGTGAGGATGGTGAAACAGAGGCACACCCAGTCAGTTGTTCCACTCCACAATCCATACTCCTTTCGGGTTGAGCATAGCTTCCCTATGGATGCACCCGCAGAGGAGACTAAGGAGGCTGAGGACAACTGTCACAAGGGAGGCCCACAGGAAGGAGGCAGAGGACACCACAAGGAAAGGAAGCAGCTCCTGGTGGGGGACTCAATTATTAGGGGGATAGAACTAGGGGGAGCAGGGAAAACTGAAGTAAGGTGCCTGCCTGGTGCCATGGCTTGGAGGGACAGGAAGCGCATCCTCAGGATCACGAGAACAGCTGCATGGGAGTCTGAGCTGGACGTCATTGTCCACCTAGGGACAAATGACTTGGCTCATCATGAGATTAGAGCAGTGCAGAAGGACTTTGTAGAATTGGGGAGAGGCCTAGGACAAGTAGCACACACACAGTATCCTTCTCCGAGGTGCTGCCTGTCAATGGCATGAGTGAGGCAAGGGTACTTTGCACCATGTAGTTTAATGAATGGTTGAAAAAAAATGGTATGGAGAACAGGGGTTTGGCTTCCTTGGGGACTGGGGTTCCACCTGGAGGAACACCAGACTATACTGGCAGGATGGTCTGCATCTGTCCAGGAAGGGAACAAGTCTTTTGAGCAATCGGTTTAAATGCTTCATTGGCAAGCTTTTAAACTAGTCAAGGGGGCAGGCACTGATAAGCAGCAAGAAAATCCCAGCCTCTCCTTACAAAACAGGGTACTAAATGAGAAAAAGACCAAGGTAGAAAGGTCAGTGGGGGATGTTGCAAAAGAAGGTAAAGCCATCAAAAAATGGAGAGCAATGAGTACCAATGCTTGCTGTCTGAGTAACAAGCTTCCTGAATTAGTGGCCTTGATGGAGGAGGAACATCTGGATATCGTGGCAGTCACAGAAACATGGTACACACAAAACCATGACTGGGACGTAAAACATATCAGGGTACACGGTCTACAGGAGGGACAGGGAGGGTAAAAGTGGAGGAGGAGTAGCTCTTTACATAAGGGAAGGAATCAAAGCAACAGAACAAAAGGGAAAACAGGGACCAGAAGCAGCACTGTGGGTAAATTTGGAGACCGGCAATGGCACCACAATCTGCACAGGGGTTGTATACAGACCCCCTTCTCAGGGGGAGGAAACAGACAAGGAAATGATAGAAAGTATACTTAGAATGGCAGAAAAAGGGGAGATATTGCTGATGGGTGATCTGAATATGCCAGATGTTAACTGGAGTGCAGTTGCAGCAGCCACTTCGAAGAGTGGGGTTATTCTAGATGCCCTACAGGGGGCATGCCTTAGACAACTAGTATTGGAGCCACTCGAGAGGGAGCAATCTTAGACCTGGTTCTCTCAAATGGAGATGAGAGAGGATCACAGATGTAAGTGGGTAGCCATCTAGGAACTAGCGACCATCGAACAGTAAGGTTCACATAAACACAGCAACAGAGTCAAGCTACACAAAGGCAAAAGTACTGGACTTTAGGAGGGCTGACTTTGCCAAAATGGGTGAGTGCCTAAGGAATGCACTAGCAAATGGGCAGGAAGGAGGGGTGGAAGAACAATGGGGAATAATAAAAACTGCCATCACAGAGATAACAAGCCTTTGTGTGAAGCAAATAAACAAAATGAAACGATGTAAGAAACCCTATGGTTCTCAAAGGAAGTGGCAGTGAAGGTTCAAGAGAAAAAGAAAGCATTCAGGAAGTACAAGGGATCACAGAAGGAGCAGGACAGAGAATTGTATCAGTTAAAGCAAAAGGAAGCTGGGAAGGCAGACAGAACAGCAAAGGCCCAAACCGAGGAAAATACAGCCAACTTAGTCAAGAAGGTGGATAAAACCTTTTATAGGTACATCAGGGAGCGAGGAAGACCAAGAGAGGGATAGTGAGGCTTAATAAAGGGGAGGGAGGGTGGGCAGAGGGTGACTGTGAAAAGCAGAGATACTAAACAAACATTTTTGCTCAGTATTTACAAAGGAAGAGGGGGAGGTACCTAAAACAAATAGTAGAAACACTCTGGATACAGAAATTGACACCAGCCCATTTACAGAAGATAGGGTTCTGAAAGAACTCTTAAAACTGAAGGTGGACAAAGCAATGGGGCCTGATGGGATTCATCCCAGAATTCTAAAAGAACTAGTGACACCACTGACTACCCTCTTTAACAAATCATGGGAGGATGGGGTGATACCCAAGGACTGGAGGAGGGCAGATGTGATTCTCCGTCACAAAAGTGGGAGCAAGGCAGAAGCAGGAAACTACAGACCTGTTAGTTTAACCTCAGTGGTAGGGAAAATGATGGAATCACTTCTGAAGGAAAGAAATGTCAAATATCTAGAGGCCAGAGGGGCATGGATTCACGGCGGGAAGGTCATGCCAGACAAATCTGATAGATTTCTTTGACTGGGTGACCAATGTAGTAGATCAGGGAGGGGCTGTGGACATGGCCTACCTAGACTTTAGCAAGGCATTTGACACAGTCCCACACAAAAGATTAATATACAAGTTAGCCAGCCTGGGAGTGGGTCTCAAGATGACAGCATGGGTAAAGAATTGGCTGGAGAATAGGACACAGAGAGTAATAGTAAATGGAGTCCACTCTGAAGAAAGGGGTTACTAGTGGGGTACCGCAGGGTTCAGTATTAGGACCGGTCCTCTTCAATGTCTTTATAAGCGACATTGCAGAGGGACTGGAAGGAAAAGTATGTCTCTTTGCAGATGACACAAAGATCTGCAACAGAGTTGATGCACAAGGTGGGGTGGAAAGGATGAGAAGGGACTTGGCAAGGTTAGAGGAACGGTCAAATGTATGGCAGCTTGGATTTAATGCTAAGAAGTGCAAGGTAATGCACCTGGGAAACAAAAACCCAGGGCAAGAGTACACAATGGGGGGTGAGATACTAACAACAACAAAAATGGAAAGGACCTGGGGGTAGTCATATCAGATGACCTAAAGGTGGGCAAGCAATGTGAGAGGGCAGCAAGGAGAGCTGGGGGAGATACTGGGATACATAGGAGAGGCATCACCAGTAGAAAACAGGAAGTTATTATCCCTCTGTACAGACAGCTGGTGAGACCCCATCTGGAGTATGCTGCAGTTCTGGAGACCCAATTCGCAAAGACATAGACAGGATGGAAGCTGTCCAGAGGAGGGCAACTAAAATGGTGCAGGGTCTGCACTGGAAGACATATGAAGAGAGAGACTTAAGGAGTTTAATATGTATAGCCTCGAGGAAAGGGGGGGAGACATGATAGAAACTTTCAAGTATCTCAAGGGAATTAACAAAGTCCAAGAGGTAGCATCTTTCAAAAAAAAAAAAAAAAAGGTGTGCAAGAACAAGGGGGCACAATTTGAAGATTGAGCTGCCTCCCCTCTGAGGTAATTTAAGATAGTATTTTTTTCACAGAAAGGGTTGTGGATGCATGGAACGGCTTTCCGGAGGAGGTTGTGGAGTCAAAAACAGTGGTGGAATTCAAGCATGCATGGGACAGTCATAAGGCAATTCTAGGGGGTGGGGGTAGGAAGAAGTAGGCTGCTAGTTAACTAGGATCTGCAGCTTATCCATTAGGTAGGGAAATGGGCAGACTGGGTGGGCCAAGTGGTCCTTATCTGCTGTCAAATTCTATGTTTCTATGTATGACTTGGAGATGAAAATGAGCAACTCTGGTGACATTCAGTAGTAGCAGTGGAAACAATGGAATCCCCTACTTCCCTCTCCTCCACTTGGCCTGCCAGTACAATTGCAAGGGATGAGGAGTAGTGGTCTGCCCGGTTTGTGTTCCTGGTCTTGTTTTGTGCCTTAAGTACAAAGAATAGATTGGACTTCTGATCCTTAGTGCATTCTTGTACATCAATGAATGTTTCAAATGTGTCTTTGAATGGAAGGTCCAAGAGAATGGCCACAAAACAGTGGTCATCTGTATGCATCATTCTGGAAATGTAATCTTAATCTTTTTTTACTAGATTGAGACAGAGATGTCCTTTTCCTCATATTGAAGTTTCCATACAAAGAAGTCACAGGTTAATGAGGGCAGTGAGGCAGAGTACCTGGCTTAGCCCAGCTGCATCAGCACTTACCACTCATGTGGCCTCTGCAAAGGGCTTCAGCACAATGTAAAGGGTCTCCATCAGACAGCACTGATTTGGGATGACGTTTACATCTCCCTTGCCAATCCCACGCTCAACAGCATACTTGTGGATAGCCTTCTGTTGTTCTAGCAGTCGTGCCAATCACATAACAGGTGGAATTCCATCAGGTGGTGGAGCGGAAGGTGGTTCCACTGCTGAATGTTTTGTAACAGCTTCTGTGCCTTACAGAATGGCTAAAATGACCAAATGTTTTAGCCAGACCTGTGTGTCTTTTTTTTTGGTTTTTGTTTAATTTTGTATTTTTTTGCCCCACCCCCACCCCAATCTTCCATTTGGAGGGCAGCCCTGCCCTGCGTGCCGTCCCCCATGCCCTGGCTTACCCCCCCGGGTGGGGCCACCAGGCAGGCTCCCCCCATGATCACTGTAGGCAAGCCCCAGCTTAGCCCCCAGGTCGAGGCCACAGGAGTGGGACCCCCCCCGGCGGATGACAGAGGCAGTAGAGGCAGGGGCAGAGTAGGGCGTTATGCCTGGGGGCCGACTTTTTGTTAGGGCTGGACTGGGGAGGGGGGCAAGGACATGCCATGATGTCCAGCATCCACCCTGCCCTCCCCAGAATTGCACAGGCTGCAACAGTACCCCCACCTGGGCCTCCACTGGGGGGTTGTAAAGCACTGGACACTATTCCCCCCCTCCCCTTGGAGAAGGACAGCAGTCCCTAGGATGCTCAATCATTCTCCCCACAGCCAGCCCTCCAACTCCCGAGTCTGTTACTGAACCCAGGATGTTGGCACCGCAAGCAGATGCCCTGCCACTGCGCTGGCGGGCCAGCTAGACCTGCACATGTCTGCCTAGCAGTGCCTTTCTTATCTAGGAATCCCAGAATTACCAGATTTACAGTGTGGGCAAAACATGAAATGTATATAATCCCTAAGATCATCAATTGCCTTTGCAATGTTCTTTGCATTATCCGATACTATAAAAACTGGTAATGAGCATGGTGTCAGTCACTCAAACTTCTGTTGAAGGAAGTGCGACAGTTTTCTGCACCGTGGTCATTGTCAGAGCCAGCAATACATAAAGCTGCCTGCTTGCAGAGGATGCCCCCCCCCCCCGAATGACTTGTGGCTACTGTTAACACTTAAGAGGAGAAGAAGAATGAAGAGAAGACTCTGACCCAATGTGCAGTCACTTCCATGTAATCTGTAGTCTGACCACTGGTCCACGTCAGTGGTGATGTGAATGGCTAGAACAAATTATGCTTTCAGGGAATGCGACACCGTCTTGTAGACACTGTGATTTTGTTTGATACAAATCAGGAAGAGCCACTATGGAAAAGTAGGCATGGCTGGACACTTGATACCTTGGTACTACAACTTGCACTACCAACAGAAGATCTGCGTTACTCACAAAAGGAGTTGGCAGCAAGTCAGTGGCTAAGATTTCAAAACTTGCTCACTAACTTTTTGGCCTCTGACCTATTGGCTTTATATTTCTGGTCCATTTTCTGGGACTTGACCAGGGAGAGTAGAGTGCTCCCCCCCTTTCAACCCCCGGATGTGACAGTTGGCTCCTATTTTTTGCCACCCCTGAGGGTGGAAGTAGCTGGGGAATTGCAGCCCTTCAGAGGTACGGGAATCAACAGGCACCACTTGAAAGACTATTTTTTTCTTCCTAGTCTCATAATGTTCTCCTCTATATTACAGTCGTCGTCATCGTGATCACTGCCTGCTGCTGATGACATGCGTTGATGTGCCCTTTCATACAGAAATCTGTGAGACTTCAGCAAATGCCTTTCATGGTAGATGTTCCCAGCTGTGTTTCCGTATTACCCCAACTCAGACTGTTTTTGAAGACACACTATGTGTCCGTGATCATTTGTCCACTCAAAAGAAATCCCACACCACTGACATCATCGGTATGGTCTTTCTCCTGGCACTCTCGGATGTTGCTCAATGGGTGGGCAACTTCCACATTCATCACCTTCCTCCTCCACGGAAAGGTCAGGGTCAGAGAATGGTTCTTCTTCCTCTACCATTTGTCCACAGTCAGTTTTGCCTGTGTCTTCTTTGTCTGCTGTCATTTCAGATGCTTGTTGTTGCATTTCCCCTAGTTTTGAGGCTTTTCTTTGTAACTACCACTTTGTCTTTTTTGATCTCTTAAGTGCATCTGCCCCAAGTCAAACCCCCACCTCCCAAGAACTGCTGCTGTTGCTATCGATTTTAATCGGGTATACTGTATAATCATAGTCTGTATTTCTGCCCCCAAGCTCTGACAAATCACTTTACTCTTCCTCCTCTGCCTGTGTTGCTATTGATGCATTCATTTATTCTTTTTTTCTACAAAGACTACTCGTGTTGCAACCTTTGCAGTGCCACTGTGAGTGGTTCCTACAATTGTAGTTCCCAGGGAGGCAGAGGTCTATTATCAAGCACATTCCACTTAGCGTTTTCTTTATTGTGACTGGATAATCCCATGCCAGCATCTTCTTTATCTCTCTGGTTCTCCATTTCCTACAGCTTACTAAAGGACTTGGCCACTTGTGTGATGAATGATAAAGAGTGAGACGTGATTTCGAGGGTTTTTTTGGTTTTAAATAATTTTTTTTTTTTTTTTATTTCATCCATGGGATGCTACCAAGGACTACCAGAGGCCAGACACTGACTTGCTGTCAGCTGGCACACACAATTGCTACCCACAAAAAAAAAAAAAAAAAAAAAACACACTAACAGCGGAGCTCAGGCTGACACACACAGCTTCAGGACTCAGGACGGGGGAGCTTCAGCAACTTGAGGGAATGTGGAGAGGTGTTTTTGTGTGTGAATGGGATACAACCAAGGTGCCAAACTGCCAACTACCAGTGGCCAAGCACCGGCACACAGCCAGCTGGGCCACACTTGCTGCCCACTTCCCAGATCACACTGCATAAGGCCGCTACAGGACTCAGGAGAAGGAAGAAAACTGCAGAAAGCAAGCCTGCAACTTGGGTAAATGTGAAGAGTTTAACTGCAACAAAAAAAGTGAACATGAATGTT
This sequence comes from Neoceratodus forsteri, assembly GCA_016271365.2. Taxonomy (NCBI): domain Eukaryota; kingdom Metazoa; phylum Chordata; order Ceratodontiformes; family Ceratodontidae; genus Neoceratodus; species Neoceratodus forsteri. The sequence continues at coordinate 1,177,566,528 of CM028132.1, read as the reverse complement.
GAATTATTTAACATTTTTTTCCCTTCCCCTTTATGGGTTGTCACCAAGGTGCCAACTACCAGTGGCCAAGCAGCACTCATTGCCAGCTGGCACACACTTGCTGCCCCGTAAAATTAGTAAATAAAAGTAACTCCCCCCCAAAAAAATTATATATAATTTCAGGCTTCTGCCAGGGGCTTCAGTCATCTGTTTGTACGCCCTGCTAAAAACGCTAGTTCTACAGTAAAAAATAAATAAATAAATAAATAAATAAAAGTGTGCTGTACTGTTGAGATGGGGCAACAAGTGGGCAGCGGCAGACTGCTACCTCATACCCCATCTGCACACTGCTCAGCCCCAAGCACACTCCTCCAGAGTCCTGTCTGTCCCCTCATCTCTCACTGGAAGCTCTTCTGAGTTCTTTTGCTTTTTGAAAAATGTCCTGACTAATTTAACTAGAACTGAATTACAGGCCCATCTGCGCTAGCTAACAGCTTGACAACAAGCATGTGAGTGAGATTTCATGCTGGCTCATGTCATCGAGCAGAGTCTGTCTGCAACAATGCTGTGACTGTCGCTGTGCACTAGTTAACTGTTTCAGCTGCAAACTGTGGTTCACGACTCGACTGGTCCATCTGGTCCATATCATTTGGACCAGGGCAAACCAGTTGAACCAAAAGTCTGCTTCTTTCTCCTAAATGTTCAGCACAGTCTGAAAGAATCAAACACCCAAAGTTAGAGATGTTTGAGTCTTTTGTAGAATCAAATTTGCAGACCTAAGCAAAAGAAATAGGTGGGGCATGAGCAAGTGACAGAGTGAGGGCAGTATGGGGGAAGAGGGGAACAGTCAAAAAAAGCTACCCAAAATGGCAGAAAGTGCCAGGATGACAAACCTGATGAAAATAGCAAATTTACAGCATCTTTCTCAGAAAACACACACATATACACTCCCTCTCACTATTATACTTTAGAAGCCAGCCCGCAGGTATAGAGGGGTGAGGCGCCTTGCGCCTTAACCCTTACCACACTGGCGACCCGGGATGGGAAAGGATGGAGCGTCGGATGACAGCTCCCCTCTCCTTGGATGAGGTGGGTGATGGGTGATGGCTGTCAAATAAGCAGAGACTCTCAGTGGTGACTTGAGTTCACACACGCCAGGGTAAAGCAAGGCTGAGGTTGCTGCGGTTGTCTATGGGTCTGGAGTGGGAGAGCACCTGGCACACGCTGGATGTCATTGCACATCCGTGCCTCGGGGGGGGGTCATGATAATGCTCTTGCAACACAAAGAGGAAAACCCCATGCTTGAAGGAGATGATAGAGTACCTGCCCTATAGCTGGACCTCGCCTTTCCCAGACCTCAATATCCCTCAGCATGTATCAAAGCCCACCGGACTAGATCGAAGGAGTGCCCAAGGTAAGTGGAAGGTATTACATTTGTCAGGTGTTTACCGGTGGGATGGGGGATGCTAGGTCAGGGTTCCGGGGGGAATCTAAGGAGAGGGACCTCAGGCCTGACGGGACAAGCAGGTGACTCGAGGAATGCCTCAGGATCCGGTGACAGAAGGGAAAGAAAGTACATAAAAAAATTATATATTAGTGAATGGCAGTGGGAGAATGAGACAGTGGGTCAAATTTTTAAAATTTACTTACTCTTGAATACTCAAAGGGGGCATGAGGATTCTATTTTTTTTCCATTAAAAATTAGATCACTGTTTACCAATAAGGATTTTTTTTTTTTTTTTTTTTTTAAATATATAAATGAACCAAGTCCTCCCTCACTCTTTAGGTGTACAGCCTGCCCTGTTGAGATGCAAAATCTTGCTTTCAGTGGGCTTCTACTTGAAGCTAGGAGGACTAATGCACAAGGAGGTTAAGGGACTTGCTCAAGGTCACACAGGGAGTCAAGTGGCACCTGCGGGATCTGATCTTGAGTCTTCTGGTTTCCCAAGCACGTGCTCTAACAGCAACACCATGATGCATCCTGTTATTGAGATTCTGGGACCACTGGCAAGTCTACATATTCAAGAACATAGTCTTAGTTAAAGTGAAGTGATCAGATAGCCTCTGCATTGTCCATTAGGCAAAACAGTCAATCCTTTTTTCCTCTTTGTGTAACCAGCTAATTAAAACAAAGAAAATGACCGGCTCAGTGGCATCACACCTTACCTCCTGCCACACTGGCGACCTGTGTTCAGTGGTAAACACGTCACTGGGGGTTGGCCAGGGATGGAGAAGATCTAGTATCCGATCCTCTCCTGGGGAAGGAGGTTTGGCAGTCTCACCAAATGACTGCCCCCAGGTGGAGGCCTGAGGGTAGAAGAGGCTGGGGACACCAACGACAGGAGGGCCCTCCCGCAACGTGCAAACATTCACATCTGCTTGACGTGCACGCCTGCAATGGGGAGGAGATGGGACAAAATGGAATAATGGGACACGCTGGTAGGCTACATGAAGCCCGGACCATGCTCCTGACCCTCAGCTCAAGCCTGGCATCTAGAATTGTGTACCGGGGTGGCAGGACGGCCCTCCCCTCCCTGGCCCCACCACAGGGCAGGGGAATCAATGAGAGGGTTAAGAGAGATTAAAAAAAAAAAAACACAGTCGCGGGTGGATGCAAGCCCTCACAAGGAGAGAGCCGCAAGCCCAACTGCCACCTATCCACTGGTGAGAAAAAGACAGATACATACATGGTGTCGTCAGATAAGGGCCTACGGTCCACCCAATCTGCCCATTTGAGCTTGTAAGTTAACGTTATGTTTAAGACAAAGGAAAAAAAACCAAAAACACAACACACAAATGCTGTGGCCTGGTTATACAGTTTTATACCTCTTAAATTTTCCCCACCATTTTCACAATACAATTCCTGACAAATTTCACATTAGCAGGAGCCAGCCAGATGGACTAGTGCTTAACTGCTTGCTTACCACAGAAGGCTTAGTGCAGTCCAGCCAAGTGCATGACGGATACCTCTGGGTACAGTGGTCACTACTGATCTCTGCATGATTTCCCCCTAGTGGGGATGCCATGACAAACAGGACCATTCTACTAGCTCCCCCATGGTTCTGGGGCATGGTTTTAGGTCCATGAGAGCAGCTTTCTTGTCCCTGATGAAAACATCATGTGCAAAGTGGCTAGGACCAAGGAAAAGGCTTAACAGTATACTCGGGGGATAGCAGTACAACAGACGGGTGAGGAGAGGACAAAAACCCCAACTAGACAATAGGTTTTGGGTTAGGCTAGGGTATAATAGGGCAGAATGGATGGATGGACCAACTGTTTTTCTGACGCAATTCTCTGTGCTTCTAAGTGTACTGGGTAGATGTCCCCCCTAACCAACAATGCTCATGTACCCTACTAGGATCACTATAACCCAGAGGGGATCAACTGTGCAAGTGGTCAGCTGCAGGGAGGTCAGTGAGGCAATGCAGAAGGTCAACACACAGACAAAATACATGGAGCTACAAAGAGGTACATATGGAAAAGCCTTATGCGTGAGGTGTGGACAGGGTGGGTCAAATTAGTTTGTGAGCTGCTGGTCATTACCTTTCACAATCTGGTAGCCAAACCAAATTTTAGTGTCCATTATTTGCCGACAGTCTATTCAGCATTACTCACTTTTTGGGGGTAACTGTCGGCAGTTAACCAGTTGGTTACCAACTTTTAAAATCTGTTAGCCAAACCACATTTTTTAGTGGAAACTTGCCACCTAGCTACCTGATCTGTCCCTCCCTAGGTGTGGGGCTGGGGTGGGGGAATGGAAAAGATACAACAGGCAAACAGTAATTAAAAAAAAAAAATAAATAAATAGCCAGCCCGGTGCTGCAGAGGGCTGAGGCGGTGGCACCTTATCTCACACCACACCGGCGACCTGAGTTCGGGAATGGACTCAGGCACCAGAGGGTCGGCAGAGGAAGAAGTAGGATTGAGCATCTGGAGGACTGCTCTCCTCTCCTGGGGTGGGTTGGGGGAAAATCAGCATCCCTCCGTAGCGGCCCCCGGTGGAGACCAGGGGAAGCTCAGAGGTGGCGCGACTAGGGGAAATCGGATGAAAACTGAAAATGGCGTCTCCTTCTGCCGGATGATGGCCGCCAGGACCAGTGCCCCCTCTAGCTCCGCAGCAGTCGATCTGACCACAACAGCAACAGGACCAATGCCTGAGCCATTTCTCCTCGGAAGAGGAGGACCCACCCGATGCAAGGGTTCCATTGGGTTACCCTGAGGTGGCTGCAATGTGGGGTTGGGGTCAGCGGGTGGAGACAAGTGAGAGGAGTGTCCCCTTGGCAACTGGCCTAAAAGAGAGGTAGGGGAGATAAACACCACACAAAAAAATAAAAATGGGAAAAATTCTTAGTTTCTTCGTTAACAATTCAATTCTGCTTACATGAAAATAGTGGCAACTCCAAGAATTTAGACCGACGGGCAGAGCCCAGATCCGGCAGTCCTGTTATGGGGTGCACACAATCTGAGCTGACAGATCAGTTACACGACGTCCCTCAGTGGACATTTATGAACCACTGTTACTAAACGCTGAGCGGTAGTCTCCTGAATTGAGCCCATCCACCTTTATCTACAGCCTTCCACAGTTCATTCCCAGCCAAATCCATACCTCATAACTGTCTCACATACATGAAGTGCCTCAAGTCCCTCAATTTTTATCCCTCACATTTACTTGAATACTATGTGACCCCAAGCATAGCAAACTTCCTGCGCTCTCAGATCGCACTTGGAAATTCAGTTAGGTTCAGTGTTGTTTTCCTAGACAAAAATTCTAATATAAAATATTCATTGTCCCACATCACAAAAGTGCTGTCTCACATAGAAAAGGCGTGATCTCAGAATTTAAAGCAGAAATTCATAAACGTCATATGGTAAAATCAATAATATGCAATTTTACACCTGCAACACTAGCTTCCAGTGTCCTGTGAGCTTGTGAGAACATGATTTCAAGATGTGACCACATTTTCTCATTTTTGCTGTTGGTGTCCTACATATCACAGACAAAAGAAAGATTGAGGATTATATGTTAAAAGGCTCTTCCTTTCCTTTAACTCTCCCCAGTCCACTAATTCCATGCCTGGCGTAGTGCCCAGGTTAATATTACCTTCAACCGACCTGATCAACCACCAGGCTGAATCGGCACAGCACTGGTGGGATCCATGCATGATGACAAAAGGGAGGCCACATAAGTCAACAAAGAGCCGCCCCACGACTGGATATGCACAGTAACAGCACTAGTCAAAAGTAAAAGCCTGCTCATTTTGTGAGTTGGTGCTTGGTGCTAGGCCGCAGAAATCTCCTACCTTCACTACAGCCCCGTTTACGCTGCCTATGCTGTTGCACACTGGTGTCAGTCGTGTACACCACTTAAGCCGTGTCTACATGGCTGTTCCTTGCTGACTCTTTTGGCAGCTCCTGCGCTATCTCGATCTAGCCTCGATCTGCATAAAGTTTAAGTGGCTCCTCTCAGCACTGATGCAACCTGCACTGGAGAAGGACTGTAAGTGTGGGAGCTGGTTGGGAGGATGCAGGGACCACAGACTGTGTGCCGGAGCAAGCAGTGCAACCTTTTCACACGGCTACTTACATTGCTTACTCCAGAACATGTTTGCCCCCTACTCAGCAACAATTCAGGGAAAGGAGCAGGGACAGCTTACCATGATTGGTCAAGTATTAACATGGCTGTATTTGCACAGCAGCAACCGAGGCAACCGTGTTGCTGCAGTGCAATTGCGGCCGTGTAAACATGCCTTTAAGGACATCTACATCCACAACAGTGTCATACTGGTGTCTTTTGCATTGTGGGACCCATCCTGCAAGAAGTTACCTGTGTGTTATGATGCTAAAAACTTACCCTCAGGCAGTGAAGTGAAAAGTGGCCACCGTCTACACAGCACTTGAAAACCACCTACACCAGTTAAGCTCCTCTGTCTGGGAGAGGTGCAGAAAAGCCACATCAGTTTGATGCCTGCACAGTCTTCACACTCAAATGTACACCAGTGTGGCTCTCCAAACCATCCACATTGGTGTAGATATGGCCAGTGTAAACTGGGCTAATCAGTCCACCAGCACTAGGCCAAAGCACCATAGTAGTGATGGATGCAGAATATCACATGACAATATCATGAGAGGAGATACTGATCTAGCAGTAAGAGCAGAAGCCTGGGTAGATCCCAAGGGTGTAGGCAGGCATACTCACTGTACACATTTGTGTACAGTTTTGTCAAGTGCCCATCACAAACCATGTGCGTTTGTTAACATTTTCATTCTAATCTATAGTATTTGGGTTAGTGTAGGCCACTGAGGAGTCTCTGTTTAAACTGCTATAGTTTAGGAGACAGATACATGTATAACCTTTTTAGAGATTCAAGGAATCATCTGGCAACAATCTGACTTGTTTGGAAGGGGGGTACTATTTGGAGAGGATGTGCACATTTTTTTATTTGGGGGGAGGTTAACTTTGGAGATTGTGTGTACAAAACTGAAATTTCTGGTTACACCCCTGGTAGGTCCAGTTGGTTATCTCAGTGTGAGACCATGGCTATTACTACAGCCCAACAGGAAACGAGAGAGCGAAAACCAACAGAGAAATGACAAGACAGACTTGAGATAGCAGCTCTGAGTCTACCTTCAGCAGACACACAGAGTCCAGAGTTGGGGCACACAAAGCTATTCATTTATGCCCACCCATGGCATGAGACCTATTGGCTGTGCTCACATTATGCTGGTATGTCTCACCACTTCTTCCCAGTTCTCTCATGCTCTGCTGACTGACTATGCCATAAGACTGAAGAAACCAAGCAAGCCAGGGAGACATGTAGGAATCAGATCATCATCAACTGAGCACCGCTCAGTCTCCGCACTTCTCTTTTCAAGTCAATGAGTGTTGATCTCTCAAAAGCCTTTGATCGAATTGACCACACATTACTGTGCTCCTCTCTCCTGTCACTTGGCTTCTCCTCCCCAGCTCTTTCATGGATCAGTAATTACCTCACGGGCAGGCATCAGTACACCAAATTCAACAAGGTCCTGTCTGAGCCTGCCCAGGTTAACTGCGGAGTCCCCCAGGGCTCTGTCCTGGGGCCTCTCCTGTTCTCTCTCTTCACAAATGAGCTACCCTTGGCTCTGGCTCTAGGGTCCTCAGTGCTGTACGCAGACGACCTAGTCATCATGGTCAAATCCCAGGACATCGCTACCATTAACACCAAACTAAACTCGGACTTTGACCACATTCAAACTTGGTTGCAGGACCATAAACTTGTTATTAACCTACAGAAGATGCAGGCCATGCTATTTGGCTCAGCAGCCAAGTTAAAAGCCGCCCCGGATTCACTACAGATCTCCGGGGCTGATGGGTCACCGCTGACTGTCGCAGGCTAGGTCAAGTACCTAGGGGCAACCCTTGACACGCAGCTGGATATGAACCTGCACATACGAAATACATGCAAGGCCTCAAACTGCAAGCTGGGTCAGGCTTACAGAGCAAAAAGCTGTCTAACTCCAGCTGCCAGTCTTGCTCTAGCCAGGGGAGTCCTCCTACCAAAGCTTTGGTACGGACTAATCACCTTTGCCCACGTTGCAAAAACTAGTATAGTAAAGTGGGACTCAGCATACAACATATGCCATTTTGCGCCTCAGCCCCCACCTCACTCACCACTGTGAGCTTTACACCGCTTGGAGTGGGCTCTCCATCGAAACTCACTGCTCTTATGTCGTGGGCAACTTCATTGACAAGATTGTCAGAACGGTCACCCCTCAAAACCTTGCTGAGACCCTTGTTCTTGCTACACCCTCCTCACAAACTGTGATCCAGCAGCTCTCATGCCCTCCTGGTACCTAAAACCCAGACACAATGGGTGATCGAGTCATTATGACAACAGGGTTTGGAACTCTTCTTCCAACCCAGCACGCCTCTCCCCTGATCAGAGCTTTAAAGCCTCCTCTGGGGTCTTCTCAAACAGCTGCCACTTGTCTCTGCACTAGACAAACCCTCTCAGCCTGAGATGCCCCAACTAACTGAGATGCTACCTAAACATTACGACTTGGGTAGAGCACAACTGTGCTCATACTCCTCCTGTTCTCACAGCATATATAAAAATGGACTATTTAGGCCAACCGGCAAAACAGGGTGAGCACTATAACTGCACTCCTTTCTCTCGCACTGGGCCCACTCTATCCCAACTGTGACTCCTTCTTATTCTAACTGCTAGCCTTACAACTTGCTGCCTGGAGCAATGAATTCACACTGCACTTCATCCTACTGACTGCAGTGTTTAACACTGTATTGTAATACCTGTTTTTGGTATTGTCTTACAATGTCCCTGTGTTCTGGTCACTTTATATTAACTCTTCACTACTATTTGCCTGATGAAATCTGATGCTTGTAAAGTCCCTGTTGTGCTAATTCTATATAATGTAATCCTCCACTTGTATTTGCCTGATGTTCATGTATGCACCTTGTAATCTCCCGGGTCACACCTGAAAATAGGCACTTGGCTGTCTAGTGTGCTTACCCGGTTAACAAAAGCAAATAAATAAACAAACAAACAAACAAACAACCCAAACAAACCAAACAAACAACAGTCCTAGTACCAACTGGTCTCCATATACAGACAAATCAAAAAAGCCCACAAAGTCACAGTCGCAGACAGTGGCACAGAAGAGGCATAGCACAGTATTACTGGGGCAAGTGTCCTGTCTGCCCCCTGCACTTCATCCAAAAACAGAAGAAATGGAATGCAGAAGCAATTTGTTTGCAGAAAAGTGGTATGTATGCCAGGAATGACAGCAGAGAGGGTGGGCCCATTAGTAAGTTAGTAGGTACAAGGGAAGGGAGGGAACCTCATGTAATGTTCCACCAAGGTACAAACTACCTAGCCAGAGAGGAGGTGGAGGAAGTACAGAGGTGTAAAGAGATGGGAAGGATCAGCAGAGGAATGGCTAAATCAGTAATCTTCTCAGAGGTGATGCCAGTACAGAGGGCCAGCACAGCTAGAAAAATGAGGCTGAGAGGGACCTGGGGGTGCTGGTGGATGTCAAGATGAACAACTCAGAGACTTGTAGGAGGGCAGCAGCCAAGGCCAACAGGATGCTGGGATGCATCGCTAGGGGGATCACCTCTAGAAGGAGGGAAGTGATACTCCCTCTGTATAACTGCTTGATGAGGCCACACTCTATACTGTGTGCAGTTTGGGAGGCCACACTCAAAGAGGGACATTAAACCCTGGAGAGGGTCCAGAGGAGGGCAACCAAAATGATTTGGGGCTTGGGTGACAGAACCTATGGGGAGAGGCTCGAAGAGCTAAATATGTACACATTGGAAGAGAGAAGGGACCAGGGGACATGAAAGAGGTCTTCAGGTACATGAAGGGGGTAAATAGGGGAGGAACAGTCAGCGTGCTTCGAAGGAAGAAGGATGGGGCAACTAGAGGGCATGGGTGGAAGCTGGGGGGCAGGGAAGATTCAGGGGAGAAAGAAGGAGGTGCTACTTCACTGAGAGGGTGGTGGTACCATGGAATGCGCTGCCCAGGAGGCTGGTGGAGGCAGAGATGGTGGAGGGGTTCAAGAGGGGGTGGGACAGGTACTGTACAGGGGAAGGGTTCTGGAAGCAAAATCCAATGCAGCGAGAATATCCAGAACTGGGAAGGGAGAAGCCAGAGAAGGCGAGGGGGGCAGCAAGGTCAGCTCCCAGGGTGGGGGCAGACCAAACGAGCAGACACGAAAGACCATTATGCCTATTCTGCTGGCATTTTAGCAGGTTAGATTTTTCATACTAACAGCTAAGGGAGTGGTACAGGGGAGAGGGCTCTGGCTGCACAGGGATTGGGGGGGCACAGGGACAAATCCCTGTGTGCATCAGACAGACTGCACCTTAGTTGGGGGGTCGAGGGTGCTAAGGGACACATCTGTGGCTGTATTTAACAAAGGATTTTAATTTAAACCAATATTGGGGTACAGAAAGGGTACCTATGACCAGAGTAAGCAGGTGTTGGTGGCCACAAGGCCCTCCTTTGACCAGAAAAGCAACAGAATTGATGATAGAGAAGGAGAGGAAGGTGGCTAGACATGGGGAATGATCACAGATAGGACCATGGGGGAGTGGGTTCAGAACAAGGTAACCTGGGGGACAGAACAGGAGGGAAATCAAGGAAGGGAACATAGAAACATAGACTTTGATGGCAGATAAGGACCGCTTGGCCCACCTAGTCTGCCCATTTCCCTATCTACAGGATAGGCCGCAGATTCTAATTAAACAGCCTATTTCTTTCTACCCCCCAACAAGAACTGCCTTATGTCTGTCTCATGCATTCTTGAATTCTCCCACAGTTTTAGACCCCACAGCATCCTCAGGAAGGCTGTTCCATGCGTCCACCACCCTCTCTGTGAAAAAAATACTTCCTCACATTGCCCCGGAACCACCCCCCCTCTATCTTTAAATTGTGTCCCCTTGTTCTTGCACGTCTATTTTTCTGAAAGATGCTACCCTCTTAGACTTTGTTGATTCCACTGAGGTACTTAAAAGTTTATATCATGTCCCCCCTCTCCCTTCTTCCCTCAAGGGTATACATATTAAGCTCCTTTAGTCTCTCCTCGTACGGCTTCTCTTGCAGACCCTGCACCATTTTAGTTGCCCTCCTCTGGACTGCCTCTATCCTGTCGATGTCCTTGCGGAGATGGGGTCTCCAGAACTGGACGCAGTACTCCAGATGGGGTCTCACCAACTGTCTGTACAGAGGGATAACAACTTCCTGTGTTCTGCTGGTGATGCCTCTCCCTATGTATCCCAGTATACCCCCAGCGATCCCTACTGCCTTCCCACATTGCTTGCTAACCATAAGGTCATCTGATATGATTACCCCAGGTCCCTTTCCTTTTTTGTTGTTATTACTACCCCCCCAATTGTGTAATCTTCCCCTGAGTTCTTGCTTCCCAGGTGCATTATTTTGCACTTTTTTGCACTTATTCCTAGCTGCCATACTTCTGACCATTCCTCCAACCTTGCCAAGTCCCTTCTCATCCTTTCCACGCCTCCCTGTGTATGCAGATCTTTGTGTCATCTGCAAAGAGGTATACTTTTCCTTCCAGTCCCTCTGCAATGTCACTTATAAAGACATTAAAAAGGACTGGACCCAGTACTGAACCCTGCGGTACCCCACTAGTAACCCCCTTTCTTCAGAGTGGACTCCATTTACAATTACCTTCTGTGTCCTTTGTCCAGCCAACGTTTTACCCAGGCTACCACCCTAGGACCCACTCCAGGGGAGCAGGAAATGGAAGACTAGTGGAAAGAAACAACGATGGGGAGAAACGAGAGGTATGGAGTTCTGGTGGAAGGTGGTAGAATTAAATGCAAGAAGCTTTGGAAATAAGTGACTAGCAGGCTATGCTAGCTGAAGGAAAGTGGATATAGCGGCACTCAGAGACCTGGGCTTCACCAAATCACGACTGGAACCTCTCTATCCCGGGTTATTATAGAAAGGACAAGTGTACAGGCAAGTGTGTGTGTGTGCGTGTGTGCATATAGGGAGGAGGAAAAGGAATGGAAGGCTGAAGTGCTGTGGGTCTAAATACAACCACAGGAAGGAAGGAAGGAATGAATGAATGAATGGGAGGTGTGTATAGACCGCCAAATCAGGTGGAAGAGGGACAAGGAGTTGGCTTCCCAGATCAAAGCAGCAGCTAATAAGAGGAAGGTAGTGACAGTAGGGGACTTTCATCTACCCAAGGTGGATTGGATGATTCCAGCCACAACTTGCCTCAGAAGCCTGGTAATCCTGGAGGAGATACAGAGCAGTTTCCTGATCCAGGGGGTGACAGAACTAACAAGGGAAGGTGCAATTCTTGAGATGATATTGACCAATGGGAACAAATCCAATACATCAGGGTGGAGGAACCCATGAGTGGGAGTGACCACTGCCTAGTGTGGTTTAAAATGGACATGGGGAAGGACAGAGTTAGTACAAAAACCAGAGTACTAGATTTTAACAAAGGCAGACTTCAAGAGGATGGGACAGTTGCCAAGGGAGTAACCGCAAGGCCTCAGTGAAGGGATGCAGGTAAATCAAAAATGGTCCATCAAGGAAGAAATACTGGTAGCCATGAACAACGGTGCCAAAATTAAAGGGAAAGGCTCCAGGGGAAAAAACAACCAAGGTGGTTTAATTGAGAAGTAGCCCAGGGTGTGGGGAGGTCACATGCAGGAGGTTCAGGAACATCGAGAGCTAGAGAGAGAGAGAGAGAGAGAGAGAGAGAGAGAGAGAGACAGGGAGGTGTACCTGCTTAAAGCAAAGGAAGAAGGAAAGACAGTCCCAACTGGCCAAATCCAGGAAGGAGCTGCAGTAAACAGAAGAGATAAGGAAAGGAGAAAAAGCCTTCTTTAAAACATTTCACAGCACACTGCCCGCTAATGCTATCTAATATAGGGCCTTAATTCCTTCAGCTACTCCTCCTCTGAAGGAATTAAGGCTCCTCCAACTGGTCCTTGACCCCTCCTAGGCATTGACACTTCAAACAGCTTCACAAAATTGGGTCATCAAACCCGAAAGAAGTGTCCCAAGGGTTGTAAAGACAGTCTGTGTCAAACATATGCAGATGGAAAACAAAAACAAAAAAAAAAAAAAAAAAAAAAAAGGACTAATTTGCCTTTATATAGCACTTTTCATACGCAATGCGTGGGCACTGACCAGAGGTGGACGCTCATAAAGCTGGGGATAGTGGAGGCAAACAGAACTTGCAGCAAGGCCCAGAGCAAGAAGGCTCAGGCTAAGAAGCCGAGCTGGGTGAGCAAGGAGGTAATGGAAAAGGTAAAGAGGAAAAGAGCTGCCTTTAGGAAGTACAAGAAAACAGGGAGGGGGGAGGACAAGGAGGAGTACCTAAAGGAATCAAAGGAGGAGTATCTGAAGGAATCAAAGGAGGCGACATGGGCAGTAAGGGGAGTCAAGGCATCTACAGATCTCAGGCTGGCACAAGGTATTAAGGAGGGGAGAAGGACTCCTTTGGGTACATCAGGGAGAAAGGAACTGTAAGGACCACATAGTAAGGATTAGCGGGGGTTGGTGGAAGCAGGCAAAGGAGAAGGCAGAAGTGCTAAATGGTTACTTCTGCTCAGTATTTACTAAGGAGAAGGGGGGGTGATACCCAAGGGGGGGAGGAACAGCAGAAACAGGGAGGGGTGACAGATGGGGAAATTATGGAGGGCAGGGTTCTGGAAGGTTTGAAGGCACTAAGGGTGGACAACGCGCCAGGCCCAGATGGCGTCCACCCCAGGGTACTGAAGAAGCTGGCAGAGGTCCTTGCAGGATGTTTGGCAGGCCTATTTAATGCCTCAGGATTGGAGGATGGCTCATGTGGTGCCCCTCCACAAGAGTGGCCCCAAGGATGAACTGGGAAATTACAGACCGGTGAGCCTCACATCCATCACGGGTAAGCTGATGGAGACTATCCTGAAGGAGAGGTTGGTGGCCCTCCTGGAGGCCAAAGGACTACAAGACAGCAGACAGCATGTCTTCATACATGGCAGATCCTGCCAAACCAACCTGGTGGAGTTCCATGACTGAGTAACTAGGCAATTGGACAGAGGCCATGCATTGGAAGTCCTGCATCTGGACTTCAGTAAGGCATTCGACTTGGTACCACATGGGAGGCTGGGAAGTAACTTAGAAGGCACAGGGGTGGGTGCAAATCTGTTGAGATAGGTAGGGAATTGGCTTCAGGGAAGGCAACAGAGGGTCGTGGTGAGTGGGGAGCTCTTATCCCCAAGTGTAGTGATGAGTGGTGGTGTTCCACAGGGCTCAGTGTTGGGACCAGTGTTTGGTATATTTATTGCAGACATATCATTAGACATCAAGAGCAAGATCAGTCTGCTTGCCGATGATACCAAGATGGGAACAGTGGTGGACGACCTCTGGGGATGGCAGGGGTTGCAGGATGATCTGGCAAAGCTGGAAACCTGGTCAGACACCTGGCAACTGGGGTTTAATGCCAAAAAGTGCAAGGTGCTGCATTTTGGGGTGAAGAACCCAAGGAGGAGTTACCAGCTGGGGGGAGTGCAGCTAGCCAAGATAGAGGAGGAGAAGGATCTGGGGTGCTCATTAATGAACAACTCGGCACAATGTAGGAAGGCAGCTGTAAAGGCCAACAAAATGCTGGGTTGCATTTCAAGGGGTATATCCTCGAAGAGGGAGGAGGTGATTCTGCCACTGCAGAGGTCACCTGGAGTACTGCATGCAGTACTGGTGCCCATATCTGAAGAGGGACACTAAGCTACTGGAGGGGGTGCAGCACAGGGGGACAAAGATGATCCAGGGGCTGAGGGACTTTATATGAGAGGAGGCTGAGGGAGTTCAACATGTACTCACTGGAGGAGAGGAGGGACACGATTGAAACCTTTAAGTAAGTACATAAAAGTAATAAACAAGACAGGTATACAGGGGCTGTCTTTCGGATGAGACAAACCGAGGTCTCATCTGCCTGGATTGGTGGTAATTCAGGTGGACGTTAAAGATCCCATGGCACTTATCGAAAAGAGTAGGGCAAATTCCCCGGTGTCCTGGCCAAATTTCCCTCATTCACTAAAAATACCATCAACAGCTTAATCTGGTTCAAGGTCAGTTGGCATTCATCTGTATCCCCCTCCCCCGGGTCATGCCTGAAAATATGCAAGATTTTCTAGTGCACTTACCTAGTCAACAAAAACGAGATAAATAAAAAAAGTAAGGGAGGGGAGGGACACCTAGGGCCATGATATAAGACTGGAGGGAGATGGGGACTTAAAAAAAAAAAAAAAAACAGGGCGGCAGCTGGGTGGAATGCATTACCGGCAGAAGTGGTATCCAGTAGAACAGTAGACTGCTTCAAAAAGGGACTGAGACAGGGCAAGGGGGAGGGTCAATGGAGGGGAAGGGTGGAAGGGAAGGGCAACTGCAGAATAAGGGGTGCTAGCTGCACGTTCAAGCAGACTTGACAGACCTCTAGGCCTTTATCTGCTGGCAAATTTCGTACGTTTGTATCTCAAAACACTTTATAGGAAAAAAGAAACTGGAAGTGATGTGACTGTAATGTGTAGTGGTAGCCCATTTCACATATCAAAACCCACACACAGCCTTGAACGATTGCCAGAACCAATGTTATGCAAAGGGAAATATTGATTATAACACAGGGGAAAATCCCCATCTCTTGTGAAAAGTGCCTTGGATTCTTTTACTTCCACCTGAACACCCAGACAGCACTACAGATGGGCAGAAGGGACCTCACTGTCTCATCCAAAAGGTGGAAATCCAACAGTACAGCATCCCCCCGGTACTGCACTTGGTGAAACATAAAATAATATATCCATATGGAAGTATCCACTAGAAAGTGTTATCACTTGGAGAAGGAGCCTAGATTCCAAAGTATGAGAAACAGATAGAAACACAGAAACATAGAAGTTGACAGCAGGAGACCACTAGTTTCATCTAGTCTGCCCATTTGTTTTAGACCTATTTTGACACTCTAGTTGCCCTTTGTAGCAGAGCTTCCTTGTGTCTAGCCCATGCATTCTAGAATCCCCCCACAGTGTTGACCCCCACAACCTCTTGAGGCAGGCTGTTCCAAGCATCCATCACTCTTTCTGTGAAGAAAAACTTCCTGGTGTTGGTAGAGAACCTCCCTCCTTGCAGCCTGAGGTAATGTCCCCTAGTCCTAGAGCCCTTCTTGAAGAGAAAAAGTTTCTGTGCCTGTACCTTGTGAAATGCCTTATGTACTTGAATGTTTTAATCATGTGTCTCTCTCTCTCTCTCTCTCTCTCTCTCTCGTTCCAGGGAGTACATATTCAGTTCACCAAGTGTTTCTTCGTAGAACATGTACTGCAGACCCTGAATCATTTTTTGTCACCTTTCTCTGTATTGTTTCCACCCAGTCAATGTCCTTCCTGAGGTGAGGCCTCCAGAATTGGTCTCCAAATTCCAGGTGAGGCCCAACCAGCGAGCTGTACAGCGGTAGTACTGCCTCCATCATCCTGCTCGTGATTTCCCTCCCAATGCAGCCTAGCATTCTGTTGGCCTTCAATGTTGCCTTCTCACTCTGCTTATTAACCTTCAAGTCATCTGAGATTATGATTCCCAGATCTTGTTCCTGGTTTGAGGCTGCCAGTCTTTTGCCTCTTAGGTAATACTCCTTTCTTGGATTTTTCTTTCTCATGTGCATCACCTTGTACTTTTTGGCATTAAATCTCAGCTGCCACACTCCAGACCATTCTTCTAATTTGAGGTCAGCTTCACTCTTGCTCACTCCTCCTCCTGAGGCATCCACCCAGTTACACATCTTGGGGTCATGCACGAACAGATACACCTTCCCTTCCAGTCCATCAGCGATGTCCGCTATAAAAACATTGAAGAGCTGAGGCCCCAGCACTGAGCCCTGGGGCACCCCGCTGGTCACCCTGCCTTCCGTTGATTACGTTTCATTAGCCTGTACCCTCTGGGTTCTGCTTTGTAACCAGTTTTGTACCCATCCGACTACTTCTGGACCAACCCCTGTGTGGTCAAGCTTCATTACCAGCCTTCTGTGTGGAACAGAGTCAAAGGCCTCACCAAAGTCTAGGTATACCACATCTACTGCCCCACCATCGTCCACTATTTTTGTAGTGTAGTCAAAAAACACAAGCAGAACTGTCTGGCATGACCTACCTGCTGTGAAACAGTGCTGTTTAGGGTCCTATTGGCCACTAGTTCCAAGGTATGCTATGATCCTCTGTTTGACTAGTATCTCAGTTAGTTTCCTGCTACAGACGTGAGGCTCACCAGTCTGTGAGCATTTATCTGAATAAGAATGCTTTAGGTACACCCCCCGCCAAGCAACTGAAGGTTCCATTGCTAATGGCAAGAATGTCATTGTTGGTAATGTTTATTGTTACCTTATACTGCACATCTCATTTATGCAATGCCTTGTCATTCTTGCCCCAGGATGTAACAGAAAATGAGACTGTCATTTACTCTACCAGTAATCAATCAATCAAATCAATAAATAAAGAAAAAATAAACCTTTTGATTTAGTTTGACTCCAGAGGACCAAGACTCTGGAAATGACTTTTGATAATATGCCTGGCTAAACAAGAAAAGCAAACATACAGCAGTGGGTCCTATCCTACAACTTAAAACCAGCAGTGGTGCACTGTGCTACCATGTAAGAAAGTTTGAAACTTACTTTTGACAAATGCATCCTGAAATTACATAACCAATTGAATTTATCATAGTTCCAATTTCCACTTGAAACTGTGGGTCTACCAACTATTATTACTGCCTCCTTAAATTAGAAATTCTTTCCAAATTAAGATTTCTGAAAATAGTAGCCTACTTAAAGTAACTGGGTCTACTGGATAGAGGTCGGGGCTTGCAGCCTGGAGACCAGGTAAGAATGCCACCACTGCTACTTACTCACACTGTGTGGGTGTGTGTGACCTTGAGTAAGCCAGGGAGGCAGTACAGCCTAGAGGTTCGATTAAAAAGCTGTCAACTTGGAGACCCAGCAGAACTGGGTATGAAACCACAGCCACCACTTGCATATTGTGTTTCACTAAGTGAGCCACTTAACCTCCCTGGGCTCCCAGGTCACACCTAGAAACACACTTTGGCTCAGTGTGTGTTTACCAACCTAAAATAAGTAAGGAATACTATATGTTGGGTGTGTGGAAATACTGCAATAGCCAAACACCCTGGAGAGGTTGTGAGGCACGAGGCACTGCCTAATGCTTTTAGCCACCCAGGAAGTGAAGTTACTGCAACATCGAGAGAATGGTCCAAACTGGGATACAGTGGGGTGACTATGACTGAGCACCAGCTGTGGATTTATAGTTCTACAGTTGTTTGTTGATTGGAGTCCCCCCCCAAGCCCATCCAATGAATAAAAATTAAGAGTCACTACTTTCTTGAGTGTAACCTCCTCTCTCTCTCTCTCCCCCCCCCTCGCCTGTGTGCTTAAGCCCCCACCCACCCAAAATCAAATCTTAGATTGTAACCTCCTGTGGTTCACCTGAGGGCTGCTTCAATTGTGCATAGCGTGTAAAGTGCTTTGGTAGAGAGAGTGAGTGAGTGAGTGTGTGTGTGTGTGTGTGTGGGTGCTGTAAATTGCTGTAAATCCCACATCCTTTCCAGGTAAGAACACTGGGAGTAAGTATGCCCAGAGCCATTGGGCTAGGTTCTAGACCACATTAAGCTCATTGTACTGAGATCCACCCGATAGTGATAATGTTGAGAAACTGTTTATATTATACTGAAACACATTTCATCAAGTTTTAAAGTGATATTTTACCATTTTAACCACACACACACACACACACACACACACACACACACACACCACCGTGTTTAAACACTGCTTGGTAACACAATCTATGACCAACCGTTCCTGCACTACTGTTTCCATTGAATACTATAGGAGAGATCCACCTAGAAATGACAGCCCCCAAAATCTACAACTACAGAACCAAGAGTCCCCACCACATAAACATTTTTATTATATAAACACACACAGTATGCACTCCAATACAAAAGATGTCTCCATTGGTCCAAAAAGTACTTTATGAAAGCAGCATCTGCCGATAACTAAATTAGTTGACAGTGTTGAAAATCTCTAAAATGTTACACCTCGATGTTGTAGAAACTAAAAATTGCATTTGTCTCCATGAAATACAAAAAAGAACTCCGCTCTCCTGAACACTCTTGCAACAGAGATTAAAATGAAAGGTTTGCTCCGCTGGCAAAATACAAATGAAATAATCTTACTACTTACGGATAAATCTTTAAGTTATTTAGACATTCATTCGGTAAGTAATAATCCTTCAGTGCAAAAAGTTACGCCGATTTCAAACTCAGTTTGTGACTAGAGCATTCAGCATGTGTAACTCCAAAGAGCAACAGCTCGGGGTGCCGTGGTTACATCCATAGAGTGGGATCACTCATCTACAACGCCTACCGCCTCCCTGTAATATAAACGGAGCGGTCACTCCAGCCTCCACCCCCAGCACGCTTGGGACAAGACCACACCTCCTTCCAACAAACCTAACTGAAGTTGCGGCGCCGATAGCGATTCAGAGCGCGTCAAACCGGGAAACCAAACTGAGAATAGTAGAAGAATGCAAGCTTCCGAGCCTTGTGTCTGACTGGAGCCCTTTCTTTGGTATCTTTTACAGTTCAAGCTAGAACTCTTTTTGTAGGGAGTAAAACCAGTGCAATTGCATCACAGATTGGAAAGAGCTAGTTACAAGTGTTAACGGGATTTTCTGTCAGGACATGCGCTGTTGAAAAATAATTCGCTGTCCAGCTTGGCTCACTTTTTAATTAATCAATCAAATCTTTATTTATCCAGGAGAACACCATTGAGCAGGCTCATTTACAAGGTGGACATACGTTACACAAGGTCAAGAATAATACTTTTATGTACAGATAGTAAATAGACATAATTATACAGAAATGGAAAAAAACCCAGCAATAACAAGTAGTTCAGGTATAGGTTTAACGAGGTTAGGGAGAATGGTATGAGAAGGGGAATTAAAACATTCTGAAACAGCCAGCATATTAAAAATTTTCAAACAGCAGGACATGTCATTGGTCAGGCCCTATACAAACTTAAGGGGCAGATATGGAGGGGTACAAGACTGCAGCTGTTCTAGAAGGGGTGCTACGGTAGATGGGCTGGGGACATATATGTTAGGAGCCTGAGGATAAGAAAGGTAGTGGATTAGCAGAAAAAAAGGGGGGGAGGGGGTAGGTGGAGATGTAGTGGGCAGGTAAGCAGTAGGCACCCTAGCATGCTAAGCATGCTGGAAACAGCTGCGTAGCTCCTTAACAGCCTTGGCATACAAGGTCTTGAAGGTGGTAAAACTAACAGGGAGGCTCAGTTTCATATATTTCTGTAGTTTGTACCAGAGTGAAGGCAAGAGAGTTTTTTCAGCTGCCACTGGCTGTGTGGCATCTTTCCCTCCTCTCTCTCTAGAATATTTAGAGGTTGCTGTATGTTAGCCAAAAACAAACACAAACCTACAAGAATCTGTTGAGCAGAGATGGAGTATTTTTTTCTTCTGCTAATAGGAGGATCCATTGAATAATACCAGTACTTGTAAAATAACTTACACTGGAACATGGAAAATAAAAGCAGAAGCAGGCCCGAATGGTGTATTGAAATCTGCTTTTTTGGACTGTATAAAAAGCAAGAGCAGACTTTCCAATTCTTTTTTTTTTTTGCTTACTAACAAAAGTTGTAATACCTTTTGTTTAACTAACAGAAATTTATCTGGCTGAACCTAGAACTCAGAACTTATCAAGTCTGTCTCCTAGCTAAAAAGGCATCCCTGGGCCAGACCCCAGTCGGGGTTCAATCCATGCTCTGCCCAGCGGCTCGTACTAGATTGACCAGAGGCGCTCAACATATAAGCATTAATGCATGACAAAGGAGGGCTCTACTAGGGAATTAATGCCCGATTCGGGGCGGGGATTGGTGCACGGGGCAGCCCCTTTAAGGTAACTTTCCGCCATACTTCTCAAGGCCAGCGATCCTTTGGATTCTGTGCCCCAAATCTGCTCACCTCCCTCCCTAAGAATGTACTTGCTGAGACCAAATTAGACCCATTTAAGGCCAACCTACGCTCCTACATCTGTGGGCAAAAGAGGTGTTCCTGCTCATTGGAATTGGAAAGTCTGAGTAACAAGCTTCCTGAATTAGTGGCCTTGATGGAGGAGGAACATCTGGATATCGTGGCAGTCACAGAAACATGGTACACACAAAACCATGACTGGGACGTAAACATACCAGGATACACTATCTACAGGAGGGACAGGGAGGGTAAAAGAGGAGGAGGAGTAGCTCTTTACATAAGGGAAGGAATCAAAGCAACAGAACAAAAAGGAAAATGGAGGAGAAGAAGCACTGTGGGTAAATTTGGAGACCGGCAATGGCACCACAATCCGCACAGGGGTTGTATACAGACCCCCTTCTCAGGGGGAGGAAATGGACAAGGAAATGATAGAAAGAATACTTAGATTGGCAGAAAAAGGGGAGATATTGCTGATGGGTGATCTGAATATGCTAGATGTTAACTGGAGTGCAGTTGCAGCAGCCACTCCGAAGAGTGGGGTTATTCTAGATGCCCTACAGGGGGCATGCCTTAGACAACTAGTATTGGAGCCCACTCGAGAGGGAGCAATCTTAGACCTGGTTCTCTCAAATGGAGATGAAGAGAGGATCACAGATGTAGAAGTGATTAGCCATCTGGGAACTAGCGACCATCGAACTGTATGGTTCACAATAAACACAGCAGTAGAGTCAAGCCATACAAAGGCAAAAGTACTGGACTTTAGGAGGGCTGACTTTGCCAAAATGGGTGAGTGCCTAAGGAATGCACTAGCAAATGGGCTGGAAGGAGGGGTGGAAGAACAATGGGGAATAATAAAAACTGCCATCACAGAGGTAATAAGCCTTTGTGTGAAGCAAATAAAACGAAACAATGTAAGAAACCACTATGGTTCTTGAAGTGGCAGTGAAGGTTCAAGAGAAAAAGAAAGCATTCAGGAAGTACAAGGAATGAAGGACATATATCAATCAATCAATCAAAATCTTTATTTAGTCAGACGAACATCATTGAGCTTAGCTCATTTACAAGATGGACCTGAGTGGTCATACAAATAAGAGTACAAGTATTTTTACATGGACAAGAAAATAACATAAACAATAGTACAATGACATAAAATGAGAGTATACAGAAATTTACATATATACAAGGCACAGTAAAAATCACTTAACCTGTAAAAAAAAAAGGAGAGAATAGATATAGCAGGCATAGTGTACAAATAATAGGGCCTTTATGGCTTTTATAAGAATATAGCAGCTGACTGGATAATAGAAGGAGAACTAAACAGAATGGAATACGGAAGGGGGGGGATGTAGGTTGGATGGGAGATTAGACCTTATGGAAGCAATTGCAGAACTCTGGAAATAGGGTGGAGAATAATCTTTTGAAGGATGATAAGGGTAAGAGGGTATTTAGATTCATAGATTTTTGGAGTGAGTTCCAAGTAACTGCTAGGGAGTAGCTGATAGCAGCCTTCCCAAACCGGGTGCAGGCATTGGGAACCTTTAACATGATGAGTTTACTGATCCTTAAGATGTATGGCCTAGAAGTAATTCGGGTAAAACAGTCTGTGATATAGGAGGGGAGTTTGCCTGATAAAGCTTTGAAGATCCAGACTGCAGCATTCCTATTTCTTCCGTGTTGTAGTGATGTCCAATTTACTGCCATGTAAAGAGAGCAATGATGGGTGCTGGAGGGAAGGTCAGTAATAAATCTGATGGATCTATGATACAGGGTGTCCAGCTTATTTAAGAGGAGAGTGAGCAATGGCCATAGAGAAAGTCAGCATAATCAATGAGGGATAGGAATGATGCCTGGATTAATCTTTGTTTGGAGTCTCTGGTAAGGTAGTGTTTTATTCTGTAAAATAGGCCAAGCCTTTGTCTCAACTTTTTAGTAGCTCTTCAATATGGACAGAGTAGTCAAGCTTATTATCAATCCAGACTCCAAGATATTTGAATTTGTCCACAAATTCCAGCTTCTCTCCAAGTAAGGTGGATAATTGTAGGGTGATGGGTGATGGGGTAATGGCAGAGCAACTCTTTGTGGCAAAGAACATAGCTTTTGTTTTTTTGGCATTTAGAAGTAATTTTTTTTCCAATAGATTGTGTTGTAGGATGGAGAATTCTGACTGTAACAGCTCACAGGCTTTAGATAATGAGGGATTGCTGACATATAATACAGTATCATCAGCAAACAGATGAATGTTAGATTGAGAGAGGTTGGCATCGATATTATTAATATAAATGGCAAAGAGGATGGGGCCAAGAATAGAGCCTTGTGGTACACCTCTTAGCAGTGGTTTAGAGGTGGATAGGTAATTTTCATTTTTTACCAATTGTGACCTATCAGATAGATAGCACTTAAACCAGTTGAGTGAGAGAGAATCCAGGCCTAGAGAGCTAAGGGAGGTGAGTAATGATTCATGATCCACTGTATCAAATGCTTTACTCAAATCCAGGAACACAGCACAGTACCATTCTTCTTATCCAAGGCAATCTGCCAATCGTTAGTTACTTTGGCTAGGGCAGAAATGGTGCTATGCCTTGATCTAAATCCGATTGTGCTGGATTTAGGAGGTTGTTTTATCCAGATAGGCCCTTAATTGTGAATTTACTAATTTTTCAAGCATCTTGGATAGTACCGGTAGGATGGAAATGGGCCTGTAATTGTTAAGGTCCATGGGATCACCAGATTTAAGTAGTGGAACTACTTGAGCTGTTTTCAAGTGGAGGGAATGGATCCAGTAGCTAGGAAAGATTGAAGAGATGAGTGAGGGGCAGATAAGGCGTGTGATGCTATTTTAAGAAAGTAGGGATCCAGGGAGTCTGTACCTGCACTCTTAGAAGTATCTAAATTAGATAGGAGGTCTTCTACTTCTTTCAAGGATATTGGATTGAAGGAGAATGTTGAAGTAGCCTTTTGTCCCACAGTGGATTGAAGGTTTAAAGATGATCTCAAGAAACTTGCAGGTGAGGAGTCAAATGCTAGGCCAGCTGTGGTGAAGTGGTCATTGAAGGACCACTATATGCAGGAGCATATATGAAGGAGCAGGACAGAGAACTGTATCAGTTAAAGCAAAAGGAAGCTGGGAAGGCAGTCAGAACAGCAAAGGCCCAAACCGAAGAAAAGATAGCCAACTCAGTTAAGAAGGGGGAAATGTTTTATAGGTACATCAGGGAGCGAAGGAAGACCAAGGGAGGGTTAGTGAGGCTTAATAAAGGAGAGACAGGGTGGGCAGAGGATGACTGTGAAAAGGCAGAGATACTAAACAAATATTTTTGCTCAGTGTTTACAAAGGAAGAGGGGGAAGTACCTAAAACAAACAGTAGAAACACTCTGGATACAGAAGTTGATACCAACCCATTTACAGAAGAAAGGGTTCTGAAAGAACTCTTAAAACTGAAGGTGGACAAAGCAATGGGGCCTGATGGGATTCATCCCAGAATTCTAAAAGAACTAAGGGTAGAACTAGTGACACCACTGACTACCCTCTTTAACAAATCATGGGAGGATGGGGTGGCACCCGAGGACTGGAGAAGGGCAAATGTGATTCCCCTCCACAAAAGTGGGAGCAAGGCAGAAGCAGGAAACTACAGACCTGTTAGTTTAACCTCAGTGGTAGGGAAAATGATGGAATCACTTCTGAAGGAAAGAATTGTTGAGTATCTAGAGGCCAGAGGGGCACAGGACCCAAGGCAGCATGAATTCACAGCAGGAGGGTCATGCCAGAAAAATCTGATAGATTTCTTTGACTGGGTGACCAAAGTAGTAGATCAGGGAGGGGCTGTGGACATGGCCTACCTAGACTTTAGCAAGGCATTTGATACAGTCCCACACAAAAGATTAATATACCAGTTAGCCAGCCTGGGAGTGGGTCCCAAGATGACAGCCTGGGTAAAGAATAGGCTGGAGAATAGGACACAGAGAGTAATAGTAAATGGAGTCCACTCTGAAGAAAGGGGAGTTACTAGTGGGGTACCACAGGGTTCAGTATTAGGACCGGTCCTCTTCAATGTCTTTATAAGCGACATTGCAGAGGGACTGGAAGGAAAAGTATGTCTCTTTGCAGTCGACACAAAGATCTGCAACAGAGTTGATGCACAAGGTGGGGTGGAAAGGATGAGAAGGGACTTGGCAAGGTTAGAGGAATGGTCAAATGTATGGCAGCTTAGATTCAATGCTAAGAAGTGCAGGTAATGCACCTGGGAAACAAAACCCAGGGAAGAGTACACAATGGGGATGAGATACTAACAACAACAAAAATGGAAAGGGACCTGGGGTAGTCATATCAGATGACCTAAAGGTGGGCAAGCAATGTGAGAGGGCAGCAAGGAGGGCTGGGGGATACTGGGATGCATAGGAGAGGCATCACCAGTAGAAAACAGGAAGTTATTATCCCTCTGTACAGACAGTTGGTGAGACCCCATCTGGAGTACTGCGTGCAGTTCTGGAGACCCAATCTCATAAAAGACATAGACAGGATGGAAGCTGTCAGAGGAGGGCAACTAAAATGGTGCAGGGTCTGCACCTGAAGACATATGAAGAGAGACTTAAGGAGCTAAATATGTATAGCCTCGAGGAAAGGAGGAGAGGGGGACATGACAGAAACTTTCAAGTACCTCAAGGGAATCAACAAAGTCAAGAGGGTAGCATCTTTCAAAAAGAGGTGTGCAAGAACAAAGGGCACAATTTGAAGATAGAAGAGGCGGCTCAGAGGTAATTTAAGAAAGTATTTTTTCACAGAGAGGGTTGTGGATGCATGGAAAGGCCTTCCGGAGGAGGTTGTGGAGTCAAAAACTGGTGGAATTCAAGCATGCATGGGACAGTCATAAGGCAATTCTAGGGGGTGGGGGTAGGAAGAAGTAGGCTGCTGGTTAACTAGGATCTTCAGCTTATCCATTAGGTAGGGAAATGGGCAGACTGGGTGGGCCAAGCGGTCCTTATCTGCCGTCAAAATCTATGTTTCTATTATAACAATCATCAGTGGCAAATGCCCTGCTCTAATAACACATGCACTTATTCCTTGTAAGGTTGCCTCTGCCCTAATAGAACACTCCTCCCCTTCCTCTCTACTCCTTTGACAACTATTTCATCCCTCTTCTTCCATCACACCTCTCCTCATCCTTTCTGCACAATCCCACTTCAATCCTCCCCCTCCTCGCCCCTCTTCTCCCTATTCAGACCCTCCCACTACCCATCCTGTCCTCCTTCATCTCAACTACTTTCCTCAACTCCCTGTCTCCACTTCCCACTATCACCCTTCTGACAATGGGTATCAATCCCTGCTTCGCTGGGCTCAGTTATCCTTATCCTTGATTGTTAGGAATAATATTTTGTCAGACTTAGAAATTTTTGTTCACCTAAATTACCTAACTCTCATTTGATGTATATTGCCTGTTGTTTTTTTGTCTGTTCAGCACAATTTCATGTGGAACCTCTGTAAATGAGCTCCCAACTCAAAGGTTGTAATTCCGAGAATGTAATAAATAAATAAATGTATTTTATTTAGTTTTTGTTGACCAGGTAAGTGCACTAGACAAATTCTGCCTATTTTCAGGCACGACCCGGGGAGGGGGAAACAGATGAATGCCAACTGACCTAGAACCAGATTAAGCTGTTGGTGGTATTTTTAGTGAATGAGGGAAATTTGGCCAGGACACCGGGGAAATTCCCCTGCTTTGTGTGGGGACGTTGTTGGACCATGGATTCGTTCGTGGGGCCCAGTCATTCTGTTGGTGTACCTGCAGGAGAGCAGAGCTCCGCTCCTGCAGGTCCAGCTTTGAAGTCTGAAGTATTGAGGACGTCTGACCGTTTTGTTGATATGCTTGTGGATCTTGCTGTACCAGATGAATCTTTACCTGCTCAGTCTGCCTCTGCATCATCAGATTTTTTGCCTGTGGATGAACTTTGGTTGAAGTCCCTTCTTGCTGCACTTTGGGACTAGGTTCTTGCTGTTGTTGATGCCGTTAGCCCTCTTGAGTCGGCCTCTCCTGGGACACGGACTCTGTCACCAGAACTAGGGGCAGTGGAGGATCTTCCTGCTTTTATTACGGATGCGGTACCTTCGGGCTCTTTGGAGGTGCAGAGTCGGTAACAATCTTCTGTAGCACCGGTCCTACCAGTGTTGCACCATGCTCCGTTGGAATTTTCGGTTCCTACAAATCTGGATCGAGCAGTGTCTTCTCCGCCTTTGAACTCGGTGACGACTTTGCCTGGTGAACTTGTGAGTACTATGCATCCTAGACCATGTGTTTCACCTCCTAATGCGCAGACTGTCTCACCTGTTTTGCCTCCTCCTGCTCTGTTGCCTTGTTCTAGCCCACTACCTGTCTCTTTAGAGGCCTCCCTGCGGAGTGAGGGTTGGAAACCAGGCGGTTCAGGGCATTGGATTCCTGACCCTGTCCATAGCCTGATACCTGGTTGTGGAGGGCAACAACCCCCCTTGATAGACATGCCTCCACCTTTGCCTGGTAGCCCGGATTTGGATTTGCGTGCCGAGGATGTTCAGCATCCTGCATTGGATACTACTCTGTTGGCTAAAGTTCCTTCTTTGCCTCCCTCCTCTTCGGGTGATGAAGGCCCTAGCTCTTGGGGACCAGTGTGGGGTGATAGAATGGACATGGGTGTCCCACTCCCTGACCTCCTCCGGGCCCTTCTCCTGACCCTGGGGACAAGGCTAAATCTACTTGGGAAGAATTTCGTAGAAGGGATACGTTTCGGAACTCTCCCCACCCCCCGACGACGGAATGCGGTCCGCCTTCAGTATATTGGGGGTCTTGATGTAGCTCCAGACCGTCTCTATGTGGGAAAGTCACTTTTGAAAGGATCTTTGTTTTTTGTTTTTTTTTACAAACAAAATATTTGCATTGATTCATGTATCAGGTTCTTCCTTATATGACGTTAGTTTTCAACGCCCTAGAGGATTAGATCGATTCTGGACAAAGTATGATACTCTTAAATACACTGAATTGTGGCTACCATTTCGGGCTATCCCACTTACTAGATCTTCTATTAAAACTGTCACCATTTTGTTTAGAATTGAGAATGTAGCAGTTAGTGATATTACTCATTGGTTAGCTAAACGCTGTGATGTCTTGGGGTTGCCACAGCCTATATTTGACTCTGAACACTTGTGGACTGGTGGTTGGCATTATAGGGTGAGACTTAGAAATACGAATGTGGGTCCCATACTCTTACCTAATAGTTTGTTTTTAGGTAGGGAACGAGGGCATTGCTTCTATGTGGGGCAGCCTCGTACCTGTTTTAAATGTGGCTCCCCTTCCCATCTCATTGCAGCCCGTGATAGACTATGGCGTTCCCTTTGTTTATCTTTTGGCCATGCTAGTGCAGATTGTAATTGTGAACTAAAATGTAACCCGTGTGAAGAACTAGGTCATGGTTTTAGATCCTGTCCTTGGGCTTCCCATAACAGGGAAGATAGCCTGGATCAGGATGTGATCCTTCTTAATGCCCAGAAAAAGGATATTGCTATGGCAAAGTCTCTTTCTTCACATGTTAAGGTAGTCACTGGTCCCCCTTTATGCCCTGATATTGCGGTGCCTGTTTCTCAGTCAGTGGTTTCAGTATCTGAACCTTCCTCTGAGCCTCCTTTACAGGAAGTTCCATGACCGGTTGTACAGGACCCTTCCTCTACGCCCCCCTCCCCCTCTTTCTGTTGTTTCTTCAATTCCTGCTGAGCCTGTGCCTGTCCGTGACAAGCCTCTGGATATTATTATTATGCCCCCTCCTGAGCCTATTGTTCAGACAAAGAAACGGGCTCAAAAACAGACTACAGGTAGGGCCAAATTGGCTAAAGCATCTTCTCCTGGAGGCTCTGTTCCCTTAAGTAATAAATTTGAGGTCCTGTACCGTCACACTCAGTCTTTCGATGTGGAAGCTGATTCTGACACCTCCTCACAACCTATGGTATCCTCTGATTCTGAGAATGGTAAATCAAAGGAGTTGCCTATGGATGCTCGACCCTCGCGGTCGGGGGTGAGACCCCGGAGAAGTACTAGGAAGGGAAGGGTTACTTGATGTTGACTTATTTTCATTTCGACCCTTTATCTGATTCTCTTTCATGGCCATGGCATTTCATCTCACTGTAGCCACCCTCAATGTGAACAGTGTGAAAAATGCTCGTAGGTGCCTGATTACTTTTCAACTTTAGAGGATTTGGTGTGTGATATTTGCCTTATTCAGGATACCATCTCAATACCCTTCCTTTGGTTGATATGGCCAAAAAACTTTGGCGATGGGGTCCTTTTTTTTCTTTAGGATTAGACACATGTAGTGGTGTTGGGGTGTTGTTTAGGGGTGATGGATTTCATGTTACCAAGTTGGTTGAACTGCTTATGGGACAGGCCTTAATATTGGATTTTACTTATTCACATTACACTTGGAGATTAATTGTGATTTATGCACCAGTTACGAAGAAAGGTCGAGCGGATCTCTTTTGTGAGATGCAGCCTTTTTTGTTCACGTCACGCTTTCTCATATGGGGTGGTGACTTTAATTATGTGGTGCATAAATCAGCTCGGGGGCCCGGACTGATGAGGATTTCTGTGATATACATTTTCTCAATCACATTATTGTCCAGTGTTGTTTACAGGATGTTTATAGGGTTTGTCATCCTACTGGTGGACGTACTTTTTTTAAGGGCGCCTTATCCACTAGGATTGATTTTCTTTTTGTCTCTGCAGCTTTGAGGGTGATTAAAGCTCAAACCATTCCAGTGGAGGTTTCAGACCATAATGTGGTAACTGCCACGTTATGGGTAGACCCTCATGCTAAACTGGGGCAGGGATATTGGAAACTGAATTCTTTACTGCTACTTGATGACAGGTTTTTGGCCCAAGTTCATGATTTGTTGAAAGCTCAAATGTCACTATCTGGACTTTCTGAAGATTTGTTAGATTGGTGGCTACTCACTAAATCTGAAATCTCTACTTTGGCTAGGAGGACATCTAAATATGCTGCAGTCACTAAATATAAGAGATATTTGTCTTTACTTATGCGGTTGGAAACATTATATTCAGCTGTACACTCACAAGGCTTATCTTTGACAGCACAGGTATAGAATGTAAAAAATGAAATGGCTGCACTACAGTATACTAGAACTACTTCCCTGTTACATGAACATAGGGTTTGTTCTGATAATAAATCTGCATTGGGGGATGTTTTGGATTGTAGTCACAGGCGTTCTGCGGATCGCCTTCTGACTGAAGTTGTGGATACTGCTGGTAATGGTTACACTGCATTTCCGGATATCTTGCGAGCAGTCTCCTCACAGTTTCAAACTTATATGCTGCATCTCCAGTGGATAGCGCTGGTGTAGAACAATTCCTTTCCTCTCTCCATATTGCCGCGTGTTCTGATATACTATTACAGGCTTTAGTTGCTCCGATTAGTGTTGATGAGGTTAAAAGGGAAATTTCCCATTTACGGATAACACGGTGCCTGGTATTGATGGCTTGCCCGCAGAATTTTATAAAACCTGTAGTCCTTTGGTTTGTGATGTGCTCACAGTAGTGTTTAATTGGGTTTTGCAACATCACACTCTCGATTTCCATTTTTGTGCTTCAATTCAGATTTTGTCATATAAGAAAGATGATAGAACTTTACTTTCCAGTTGGAGGCCTTTAAGTCTCCTTAATACGGATTTTAAAATTTTAATGAAAATATTGAATACCAGATTGTTGTCCATAGCTCCCCACTTGATTTTCCTACACCAGTCCTGTTCAGTACTGGGCAGATCTAGCTATAATAATCTCCTTTTGCTTTGGGAACTAATAAGAGCTTGGTAAAGTTGATGTTATAAAGGGTTTTCTTATGTCCATGGATCAACAAAGGGCCTTTGATGAGGTCCCGCATAGTTATTTGTTTCAGGTTTTACAAACCTGTGGAGTTCCTGATCACTTTATAACCTGGATTGCTTTGCTTTATAGTCATGCTTATGCTATGCTCTTGGTAAATGGTTACTTGGGTTCCTATATCCCTATTCGTCGGGGGGTGAGACAAGGCTGCCCTCTGAGTCCATTGCTTTATTTTTTTAGTTTGGATCTGCTTTTACGTACAATTGCCCAAGATGTGCGGATTCTTGGTATTGCTTCCCCTCATAGTACCCTTGAGGCCAAAATTTTGACTTATGCTGATGATGTCTGTGTCTTTGTTGCTGATTTGACCTCTGGAGATAAGGTGTTACACATTTTTCTAATTTTTCGGATGTTGCAGGTTCCTCCCTTAATAAAGTTAAGAGTTTTTTTTTTTTATCCTCTGCATACTGCTGTTCCTGAGGTTACGGAGCTGCAAGGCGTTCCTGTTGTACTGTGCCCGGTCTGAATTTTAGGTATTGATTTTGGTAAAGGTGATAATGCGTTACTTAACTGGTCAGATAAAATTGAGGCAGTTTAGTCCAGAATCAGATTATGGAAGTCTTGGCAACAAACTAAACAGAAAAAGGTTATCATTACTAAATCTTTACTTCTCCCTCAATTTTTATACCTTAGTGCGGTATACCCCATTCCTTCTGGTTTGGAAGCCACTTTATTGGGTCTTTTTTTTTTCAAATTATTTGGGGCAGTCGCCTAAATCCCATTAAAAGAGATGTGTTGTATCTTCCTATTGCATTTGGTGGTTTGAATTGTGTGACTCCAATTACTTTTTACTATAGTATTTTTTTCATTGGAATTTACTAGACTTTAGTCATCCACACCCTGTGTTACGGGTGATTTATACGTATGGTTGATTACCTAAATTGTCCTCAGAGTGGCCAGGTTTGAGCCAGAAAAATTTACACACTCTTAGTTACCCGATTTATGTCAGACCTGTGATATTGAAACTTAATAGATGGAAGTTACTTCCGGCCCATGTGTATTGCAAATCGCGCAAATATATTTATGATGTCCTACAATCTAAAGCACATTCCATAGTCCCCGTTTTTAAGGATGTACCGGATGGTCATGTTGATAGCCTCCTTAAAAGTTTGGTAGATAAACGGATTCCACCTAGATTATGGGATGTTTTATGGCTTAGTTGTCATGGGCGACTCAGTGTTAGGGGGGAACTTAAAGCATTAAATGGTTACTGAACGTACTTGTCCGAGGGATACTTGCATTAATCAGGAGGAAACAATGTCCCATTTTTTGTTTCCTGCCCCTTTGTGCAAGAATTCTGGAATGACCTTTTCTGCCCATTGGAGCCAGCCTTTCTGGCAGGCTGTTACATATCTGGAAGTTGTGGGAGATTTTTTGCTACATTCTACTTTGTTGGATGCAGGTGTAGTACAGCTGCTGTTCGCTATGTTCAAGTTTCATTTATGGCATGCCAGATGTCACCTTACTCTACAACAGTTATACCACTCACCACTTGAAGTTCTTCAACATGTTGAACATGATTTGTTGTTACAGTGTGATTCTGAATGCAAATGTTTGTCCAAAAATGTATGGCTTATGAGGTGGAAAGAGGTTCCTTTTTTGAAAGACAAAATAGGTTGAATCATTATGCTGTCAGAGAATTGAGTATTGCTGATATTCTCTTTATGTTTTTTTTCTTATTTCCATGAATTGTATTACTGTTTTTCTGATTTATTGTTCTGTTTATTAATAAAAACCTTCCCTTACTCTTTTCGATAAGTGCTATGGGCTCTTTAACATCCACCTGAACTACCACCAATCCAGGCAGATGGGACCTCGGTTTTACGTCTCATCCGAAAGGCGGCACCTCAGAAGTGCAGCACCCCTCTCATGCTGCGCTACAGTGTCAGTACTGGGATATTAACCCAAGTGCCAGATGTGGGAACTGAACCCACAGCCCTCTGATCTCCCGGCCTCCGAGGCGAGTGTGCTACCTGCTGAGCCACTGACACTGACAATAAATATCTATTGGTCAAATAAAAGGTATTACAACTTTTTTTAGGCAGGTCTAACAGGGCAGCACAATTCCTTTATTTTGCTCACTAAAAAGAAGTTTCAAATATTGCTGTAAAATTTGTAGTTTACCTATGTATTTATTTTATTTAAGTTTTGGCTGGGAGAGCACACTGACGATAATGCTTTGCTAATTAATGCTCGTTTCGAGGTGCAACAAATTAACAGACTTAACAGGTTCTCAAAAGCTCATAAACTTCATTATCCATTAGCCAAATAAATGCACTTCTACCTAGGAATGAAACCAGTATAGGTTTTTGCTTAATGCCCCCCCCCCCCGGGCCCTTTGAAAACAGGGAAGTGATCCATCCCCTGTGCAGGTCTCTGGTTTACCCTCATCTGGACTACTGTGTGAGATTCTGGTGACCACATCTGCTGAAGGACTGTAATAGGGTGGAAACTAACTATACAAGGAAGGATGACCGAGATGATCCAGGGGGTTGGGAAGAACACATATGAAGAAAGATTGAAAGACCTGAGCACCTACACCCTGTGGATGAGAAAGTGGGGGTGAGGACAGGGCTGAAACATGAAATATCTCTATGGCATTAAAAGGGTGACATGCAGTGAACTGTTCACCCTTCATACAAGCACAGGACAAGGAGGAACCCACTGAAGCTGGCTGGGGAAGGTTCAGGAGGGATGCTCGCAAGTACTTTTTCACAGAGTGGTGGACAAGTGCAACAGACTGCCGAAGGAGGTGGTGTTTATTTATTTATTTATTTGAAAGTTGGTAACCGGAAAAGGTGCTAGTTTCCAGGTGCAACTTGGGGGATGGGGAACCAGAAAGAAAACAGTTTGAACAGCGGAGACTTCAAAACTTAAAGTGAGAAATCACTACTGTGCCCTTTCAGGCTGTTTCCTCTCAAGCAAACTGCATTATGCAGTTTGATAACCTGCCTAAGGCAAAGCTGCTTAAAGCTTACCCTCCAAGCAAGGGAACTACTGTGCCCTTTCGGGCTGTTTCCTCTCAAGCAAACTGCATTCTACAGTTTGATAACCTGCCTAAGGTGAAGCTGCCCGAAGCACACCCTCCAAGTAGGGTACGGGTTGGAACTCTGAATTCTGGCATCTACCCCTGGAGGAATCTCACTTGCTGAGGAATGCATTAGCAAATGGCCAGAAAGGAGGGGTGGAAGAACAATGGAGAAAAATCAAAACAGCCATCATGGAGGCAACAAGCCTTTGTGTGAAACAAATAAAGAAAACAAAGCGGAATAAAAAACCACTATGGCTCTCAAAAGAAGTGTCAGGGAAGGTTAGGGAGAAAAAGGCTGCATTCAAAAAATATAAGGAATCACAGACGGAAAACGACAGGGAACTGTATCAATTAAAGCAGAAAGAAGTGGGGAAGGCAGTCAGAAAAGCAAAGGCCCAAACCGAGGAAAGGATAGCCAACTCAGTTAAGAAGGATAAAACCTTTCATAGGTACATTAGGGAACATAGACAGGTTAAGGGAGGGATAGGGAAGATTAATAAAGGAGAGGGGAGGTGGGCAGAGGGACACAGTGAAAAGGCAGTGATAATGAATGAATACTTTTGCTCCGTATTCACAAAAGAAGAAGAGGAGGAGGAGTTACCTAAACCAAACAGTAGAAGCACTCTGGATAGTGGGGTTGATACCAGTCCATTTAAAGAAGAAAGAGTACTGAAAGAACTTCTAAAACTCAAGGTGGACAAAGCAATGGGGCCTGACTGGATTCACCCTAGAATCCTAAAAGAGCTAAGGGAGGACCTAGTGACACCACTAACCACACTTTTTAACAAATCATGGGAAGATGGGGTGGTACCTGAGGACTAGAGGAGGGCAGATGTGATTCCCCTTCACAAAAGTGGGAGCAAGGCAGAAGCAGGAAACTACAGACTTGTTAGTTTGACCTCAGTGGTGGGGAAAATGATGGAATCACTTCTGAAAGAAAGAATTGTTGAGTACCTAGAGGCCAGTGGGGCACTGGACCCAAAACAGCATGGATTCACAGCAGGAAGGTCATGTCAGACAAATCGAATTGATCTCTTTGACTGGGTGACCAAAGTAATAGACCAGGGAGGGGCTGTGGATATGGCCTACCTAGAATTTAACAAGGCATTTGACACAGTCTCACACAAAAGATTAATAATCAAGTTAGCCAGCCTGGGAGTGGGTCCCAGGGTGGTAGCCTGGGTAGAAAACTGGCGGCACAACAGGACACAGAAGGTAATAGTGAATGGAACACATTCTGAAGAAAGGGGGTTACTAGTGGAGTACCTCAGGGCTCAGTACTGGATCCAGTCCTCTTTAACGTCTTTATAGGTGACATTGCAGAGGTCTGGAAGGAAAGGTATGCCTCTTCATGGATGACACAAAGATCTGTAACAGAGTTGATACACAAGGGGGTAGAAAGGATGAGAAGGGACTTGGCAAGGTTGGAGGAATGGTCAGACATATGGCAACTTAGATTCAATGCAAAGAAGTGCAAAGTAATGCACCTGGGAAATAAAATCCAGGAGAAGAGTACACAATAGCAGAGGAGGTACTAACAATAACAATAATGGAATGGGATCTGGGTGTAGTCATATCAGATGACCTAAAGGTGGGTATGCAATGTGAGAATTCAGTAGGGAAAGCCATGGGGATACTGGGATGCATAGGGAGGGGCATCACAAGTAGAAAAAGGGAAGTGGTTATCCCTCTATACAGACAGTTGGTGAGACCCCATCTGGAGTACTGCGTGCAGTGTTGGAGACCTCATCTATGCAAGGACATAGACAGGATGGAAGCAGTCCAGAGGAGGACAACTAAAATGGTGCAGGGTCTACATCAGAAACCATATGAAGAGAGACTGAGAGAGCTTAATATGTATACCCTTGATGAAAGGAGGGACGGGGGGATGATAGAAACTTTTAAGTACCTCAAGGGAATCAACAAAGTCCAGGAGGGTAGCATCTTTCAGAAAAAGAGATGTGTAAGAACAAGGGGGCACAATTTAGAGTTAGAGGGGGACGGCTCAGGGGTAATGTGAGGAAATTCTTTTTTTCACGGAGAGAGTGGTGGACGCATGGAACCGCCTTCCTGGAGAGGTTGTGGGGTCTAAAGCAGTGGAGGAATTCAAACATGCATGGGACAGACATAAGGCAATTATAGTGGGGGGTTGCAGGAAATAGGCTGTTGGTTAACTAGAATCTGCAGCTTATCCAGTAGGTAGGGAAATGGGCAGACTGGGTGGGCCAAGTGGTCCTTATCTGCCGTCAAAGTCTATGTTTCTATGTCTATGTTTCTATGCTCCTGTTTGCCAGTGTTTCTCACACTATGTGCAGCAATCCAGAAGTCCTCTAGGAACTGCTGCCAAGAAATTAATGCTAGGACTGATCTCTGCTTGAAATGTTTTGATTTCTCAATGTAAGTAATGTTTAGTCTGATGTAGAGATGTCTTAGAGTTGATTTAAGTTTTGAGAGAGGTTTTTAAAATAGTGTGATGCTATCTGCCATGAGCCCTGTCTGTGCCCCTTCTCTTAGAGCTGTAAGTCCGTGGGCTGCACCTTGACCTCTGTGTACCATAGAGGCTGCTGCAGTGCCCCCCCAAACTTGCTTCAGAACCTCCCTGCCTGTTCTCGCTTTGTTTAATTTTCAGCTCTGTGCCCCAGTGTTAATCAGAGCCCCTTCACAACTGTATTGAGGCTACTGTTCTCTCCTGTTGAGCATACTGCAGTGTCCTCCCCAACCCCCAACTTGCTTCAGGACATCCCTGCTTAAACTATCTCTGTTTAATTCTCAACCGCTCCCAACCTGTCAATTTCTCTTTTGTTTTCTGACTGCCCTCCCCTCCAAGCCTGCTATTTAATTTCGTCCTCTCACCTTCTCTCCCCAGGGGACTACCGTGCCCTTTCGGGCTATTTCCTGTCAAGCAAACTGCATTCTGCAGTTTGATAACCTGCCTAAGGCGAAGCTGCCCGAAGCACACCCTCCAAGCAAGGTACGGGTTTGAATTCTGACATCTACCCCTGGAGGAATCTCACTTGCTCCTGTTTGCCAGTGTTCCTCACACTATGTGCAGCAATCCAGAAGTCCTCTAGGGACTGCTGCCAAGAAATTCATGCTAGGACTGATCTCTGCTTAAAATGTTTTGATTTCTCACTTTAAGTAATGTTTAATCTGATGTGGAGATAGAGTAAATTTAAGGTTTGAGAGAGCCCCCCTCCCACCCCCAGCCAAGTGCCCATTTTCCCATTTGTAGTTTATACTGATCTGGCACTAGAGGCATCTTATTTTTCCTATTAATCCTCTAACCCACTTGTCCAACTTGCCTCTGCCATTTTCCTGTTCTAATCACTGTTATCCCCTCCCTTGTTTCTCACTTTTAGCATGTTGTACTCTGAAGGAAAAAACCACAAAAACACACCGGTATAATTAACCTTGCTCTGTGCTTGGGACCTTGCGTGTGCCCTTACTGCTGCACTCCTTTGTGTCATAATATCTCTTATAATGGCTTTATTTCCTAGAGGCATTATATTGCTCTCTCTGTTGACCCTATCTGACCTTGCCTGTGATAAGTTTCTAACATCTACCTCGCCAACATTGGATAGTAATCATTTATATGTTTATAGTACTATCTCCTTATCCCAATGCTGTGACTCTCTTATAGTGCCATGGAACCTGCATTCCCCTGGTGACTGGGGGTTGCCATTTCATCGCCCTAGCTGGCTACCCCCTTTGGCACTCCTCCCTGGGATCTTCAACGTACAAGCCAACTGTAAAGAGCACTCAACTCAGAGGAAGCTTCACAAACTCAGCAACAAGCAGTTAAATGAATATCTATGTAGACTGGCCTTACTGTTGCTGCTGCTTTCTGGCAATATTCACCCCAACCCTGGCCCTCCACAACTTACAGCATACCCACAGTCATCTACTGGGTTACTTAAAATTGCCTCACTTAATATATGCAGCCTCCTACCCAAAATGGACACACTGAATGCATGGATCTTACAACATACCCAGACATCTTCTCAGTCATAGAAACGTGGCGTTCTCCAAAAGAAGTGGATGCTTCAGTTTTCATCCCAGGCTACACAGTCTTTAGACAGGATCGTCTCTCCAAGCGTGAGGGGCGGTTGTGTGATCTACCTCTGAAACAACCTTCAAGGTTTTGTCCTAACTTTGCCTGATGACCATATGCAAGCCCTTGCCATAAAAGTGCTTCTAGGTGCACACAATAAAACCCTCACTTTGTTTTCAACATGTATTCCTCCCAGACAGACAGACAGCCTCCTGCTTGATTCATTCCTGGAGTGTTTTGGCTCTTTGAGTCTTAATTCGGAAATTGTCATGTTAGGAGATTTCACTTTCAATTTGTTCTCTCCTGACACAAGCCCTTTCAAAGATGAGTTTCAGCAGTTCACCTCACCCAGCTAGTTGAGTCCCCCCACTAGAATCAACTACACCTCCTTATGAACAGTACAGCTGTCATTGTTCACATCCTGCCCGAAATGTGTTTTTCGCACATCTGGCGCACAATGGCGCGGTTGCTGTGGCAAATCAACGTTCAGGACTGAGTAAGAAAATCATAGTGACAATGTTCATGAGTGGAGGTCACAAAATGTCTATGTTGACATTTTGGTAAAATTATTCCACTAAATGACTGTTACGAGCGTGTGTTGTGCAGTTTCCACGTATGCTCGTACG
Organism: Neoceratodus forsteri; assembly: GCA_016271365.2. Taxonomy (NCBI): domain Eukaryota; kingdom Metazoa; phylum Chordata; order Ceratodontiformes; family Ceratodontidae; genus Neoceratodus; species Neoceratodus forsteri. The sequence goes on along the minus strand of CM028132.1, from coordinate 1,177,528,367 downwards.
TTCAAGCATTTTTTAATATTTTCACTCCAGATGTTCAACACTGCCTTCTCTTCACACCTCCCTATGAATGGTACAGCTGTAATTTTCCACATCCTGCCCGAACTGTGTTTTTGCACATCTGGTGCAGAATGGCGCGGTCACTGTGAGAAATCAACGTTCGGGACAGATTAACAAAATCACACTAGTGCCACTGTTCATGAGCAGAGGTCCCAAATGCTTTCATGAGGTGGGGGTCACAAAAGGCCATGTTGAAAATTTGTAGTGCAAATATCAACAAACACCCGGGGCGTTAGGGTTTCTAACCATAACGTCCCCCCCTACAACCCATAGTGGGGCTCCAGTGCCCTTATCTTCTCTGAACCACAGACCCATAGTCACTCTTCAAAGCCAGATCACGAATTGAGGAAACAGGTATGCACTTCGCTGTATTTCAACAGGAATGTGAACTTGATGGCATAACTTGTTCTTTCTGCTGGGAACTGTGGTCCTGCAATCGGTGCATACCAATAGCAATCCCAACAACGAACTCTGGCATTGACAAATGCTTGTGTTATTTTAAATAAGGTAGCAAAAAAGTATGAAAGCAGAATCAAAGGGAAATGACTGCTGCTTTTTAATGGATTGTGTTTCTTGGCTGGGTAACATGGTAGTCTGCAAATATTCTGTCAGACCATTTGTCAGTCTGAAATGCTAACAAAAACTATCTACTTGGGCTGCCCCCCCCCCACACACATATTTTTCAAACCCTTGTACATGAAGGGACAACAGTCATGAATACGCATGGAAAAGTCAAATGGAAAAGGTTCCTGCAGGCAGTCACTAAAAAGGAAATTCTCTGATTGTAGAGCCGGCCCTGTTGAAGATTCTTATAGAGTGCCAAAAATGCTGGTGAGCTGCTGTAGGTCAAAAAAGTCTGGACACTCAAGGCCGAACACCGTTTCTTTAATTTTGCAACCCCATTTCACCACTTTATTTGTGGCTTCTACAGGGGGCACTGACATTTAACAGAAAGATAAAACACCTAAGCATTCTGCATTATTTACATAAACTATATACTGTACAAAGCAAATATGAAACTGACTAAAGCCCATGCCAGTGTTCTTCAGCAGTCTTTTTCTTCTTCTTTGCTTAGAATACTTTTACCTTAGTAACTCACGATGCTACAATAAATGAAATGAATGTATTTTATTTCACTGCATCAATCATTGTGATTGCAACTAGCTACTACACCCTTAAGTGTCACCACATACTATATTCAAATTGTACATTACCAGCACTACAGTCTCCACATTCAGGACTTGGCTACAGTCAATCTGTGTTACTTAATTTATATGTTCCTACAAGATCAGATAGTGTTGTGTTTTAGTGATTTGTTCTTGTGTACATTTAGTTGTCATTATAATGGTGCAGTCACACTCCTATAGTTAGGGTTTAACTGGAGTTTCTATGTTAAACTCAAAATTCTGCACTTTAATATCTTTGTAACTGTTCAATGGATTTGCATGAAATTTGGCATGTGCAGTCTTGTGTGACAGATCTCTGAATGTACCAAGTTTTGTTCTAGTTAGATGTGCAGTTTCTGAGCTATGGATGGTGACAAAAGTGAATTTTTTGTATTTTACCCCCATTGGTTTGAATGGGATTTTCTTTGAATTTGGCTACAGCCCAAACGGTTTGGAATTTTGGTCTGTAATTTTCAGGGTAGAAACGGGCTGATTCATTGATGTGCCTTTTGCTGGTTTGGTGAACAAATATTAAACCTTTCCAAAGTTATTTGAGTTAAAAATTTTAAAAAATTTGTTCTGAGCATGCTTAGTAAGGACCTCAAAAATAGCTGAAAAACAAATTTTTTTCATGTGACTGTCATCACGAGCAGATGTACTCATTGACACAGCACACACAACACTACCAAAACACCAACAGAATAAAAGGTGGGGCTATACTCCAGTTCTGTGAGCAGACAGCTTAATAATGCCCTTCAGGTCGAAAACTGCTGACCAATATGCCACCAAAAGCAATGACTTTCTGCTGGAAGAGATACAATGCAAGCGACTCCTGGTGTGCAAGTTCTGCTGAGTAACAATACCAGTGCTGTCGGGTAAGACTGCGAGCCACATCGCTGAGCACATACTATCTAAGATGCATACAAAACTGAAGGAGCCTTCAAAAGAAGAAAATGTACTCTGTGAAATTTCTTTGGGAGCCACCATCACCCGATTTAAAAGAAAATGGGAAGAAGAAAGAGATGTGGCCCATGAGTTTGCCCATGCCATGATTCAATCCGGGGTCAGTTTAAATCAGACCAATGGGCTGCTCAGAGAGCTGTTTAGAAAGAGGTCCCCTGCAGCCAGAACAATGCCTAAATCTACCCAAATGTATGAAAAGTACTTGCCGGAGGTATTCAGCACAGATATCGATCACATAATTGAGCTGATATCAGCATCACCAGTCTCAGTTACCATTGACGAGTCGCCAGAAATGTACTGAGACCTGACTGTGGCAATTTTTTATTTACCTTTGCTGACAGAAACAAGGGCTGGTTTTGGAGGACTATCATGGCAGATCTAGACAAGATTGAGTCTTGCAACACTGTTTCCATCACTGCTTTGCTTCACAAGGTGCTGGACAGTGTTGGGTAAGTTACTTTTTGTATTACTTTCTATTACTTTTGGAAACTTGTTCCAGAAAGCTCTGTGCAGTCACTAGCAAGGATGGAGAAGTGCTAGAACAAGTAATACACCTTACAGTTATAGTTACTTATGTCTTTTAATATAAAAGTAATACGTAACTGTAACTGATTGCATTTATTTGAAAGTAACTAGTAACTAACCTATTACTTTCAAATAAATGTCATCTGTTATAGTTTTTTATTGTTTTTGTATAAAAAAAAAAAAAGTAACTGTCAGGTGTATTAGTATTTCTAATACTTCTCCAATCCTTGCTAGTGACTTCGCAGAGCTTCCTGGATCAAGTTTCTAAAAGAAATAGAAAGTAATAGAAAAAGTAACTTACCCAACAGTGGTGCTGGACATGTATGGTAAAAGTTGGGAGGACGCTGTATGCACATGTAGTGACTCTGCAAGCTATATGAAAACATTTTGTGACGATCTCTGCAAGACAAAGCCACAGTTTAAAACGTTCCCAGTCAGAGATCCATGCCATCTGCTAGACAGCATCCTGAAGACTGCACTGGTGTCTTCTAACTTGATTAAAAAGGTACTCAGTTTCATCATGCATTCTGGTGCATTATGCAAATATGCAAGAGACTTTAAAAGAAAGTATTTTACTGTCTACTCAAGGCTGGGAGTAAAACAAAAAATTCCAACAGTAACTCACAGCCATTGGTACTCAGTATTAGAAGCTGTAGACATTTTGCTAGCCATGTGGCAACCATTCACAGTGTTTCTGTTAAGTGATGATGTTGCTGGTAGAAAATGTGAAGAACTTAAACAGCACATTGATTCTGAAGTTAAAAAAAACAGTTTACTGTATTTTGAACTTTAAGTGAGAAAATGCAACTAGTGATAGACTTTGTGAAGAGAGTTGAATCTGAAAATACACTAATTAATCAAGTCTTTGATATTGTTGGTGTGGACACTAAAATTTTAATTGAATGCAAAGTTGATGGTGGCAGCACAGAATATGGCCCTGCAGCTAGTGCACTTCTTGAGTGTTTACTATTAGAGTAATAGCAAGTACTCGAGGAACGTTTCCAACAGATTTATACTTCTGCGTTTGAAAAATGGCAGACTGTAATGGCAAGAAATCTTCCTAGTCCTACTATGGGGTTTGAAGTAAACGAAGCCTCTTTGTGGTACTCTGCACAAGTTATTGATTCATTCAGAAAAAATGAGTTCTCAATTAAATATGAACAGTACCACTTCATATTTGACACTTTCAATAAGTCAGAAACAGACTTGCTTTCTGCTCAGTTTGCAGAATACTTTGCAGTACTAGTACCAACTAATACTGACATAGAAGTGCATTAATACTGGAGAGGAAAGTTAAAACAGTGGCCAGAATTAACACAATGCGTTTTGTGCATGCTTGCATTACCTGTATCACATGCCAATGTAGAAAGGTCATTTTCTGAGATAAGAGCTTTTACAGACAGAAAAGAAAGAGCAAGAATGTCTAAACAAGCTTTGAAAATGCATTGCATGATCTACTATAACATGTCTGCAATTTAAGTAGCTGTATTAACATACTCAAATATGAAATTTCACTAGTTCAAATCAACATATTGCTCCATATGGTGCTATATTTCAGGACATGTGCAATACTAATGTTGCTATAATGATATGGTGATAAAACTGTGGTGCTAACATGATATATGAATATTTGTGGTACACAATACATTTTTAAAACATTGTTTTTGTCATTTTAAATCTAGTGAATAAATACTGATTTATATGGATTTTTCCTGTCTGAGAATTTTATTACATTGGAAAATACTGATTTTTTGATGTGTTTGAAAGGGATTAAAACTTATCCAAAATAAACACCTTTTTTTTTTCAAAACATAGACACCTAAAACCAGAAACCCTAAGTATAATGTATTATGTATTTCAGCTAATGTTGATATCTTTGCCATTTTAGGCATTTTTTCATCACATTTTCAACATGAGCTTTTTGGGACCCCACCTCGTGAACACTGTCACTGTCATTTTGTTAATTGGGCCCAGAAGATGATTTCACCTATGGAGTTTATGAGGTGAGGTCATAAGAAGATTTTGTTCAAAATTTGGGGTCACAGTATGAAAAAATGCAAAAGTATGACCATTCGTAGCAATTTCAGTGCGCCTGCTCATAACTTCAGAAATGTTAAAAGTTTTGAGCCCAGATTTTCAACATAGCCTTCTTATTACCCAACCTCATGTATGTCACAGCTTTCATTTTTCAAATCCTGTCCAAAATGTGTTTTTGCACCTGTGGCACGGAATGGTGTTGCAGTTGTGCAGAATTATGTTTTGGCAGGGATTAGAACATTTTCTCTACTGGGTATGTGTGCTGGAATAATAAGATGGCTATGCTGATAATTTGATCATGCATCTACCGAGGATGGGTGTGCAGGGTCCGAAGGACCCTTCGCTCCCACAGTAAAGTATGGAAAATCATAGCAGGCCCTGCGCTTCCACTTTGACATAAGGACAGTTATGGAGGGTGGAGGTGCAGGGCCCAAAAGGGCCTTGTGCTACCACAGGCAAATGATACAAGTAAACTGTTTATAAGGAGACAGTATAGCACAGTGGTTTAAGACTCTGAGCTGCAAAACCTGAAGACCTGGGTTTGAATACCACAACCCCCACTTGCATATTGTATGACCCCTGAGCAAGTCACTTAACTTCCTTGTGCTCCCAGGTTGCACCTCAAAACAAGCTTTGGCTTAGTGTGCCTCTCCTGGTTAAACAACCCCCAAGTAAACTATTTGAAGAAGTAAGGAAATTCATTGCAAAAAACTTTGTTAATGCATCAGTTAGGGTTCTTAGTAAAGTGACAAAAGTAGGGAAATGTGGCATTAGGGTTTCTAACCCTAACCCCCGCCCCCACCCTGCAGACACCGACAGGCATCAGGGGTGTGTCTTGAGGTCATCAGCTGTAACATTTACCCCATTCTCCTATACTATACCCATCTCAGTTTATTTACTTATGGAATGGGGTGAGCATTTGGGCTGACAACCCCAAAGCACACCCATGATGCCTGTCAGTATCTGCAGGGTGGGGGTGGGATGTTAGGGTTGGAAACCCTAACGCCACATTTCCCTACTTTTGTCACTTTACTAAGAACCCTAACTGATGCATTAACAATGTTGTTTTGCAATGAATATACTATATGTTTTGCAATGAATATACTATATGGTGTCTTCTAACTTGATTAAAAAGGTACTCAGTTTCATCATGCATTCTGGTGCATTATGCAAATATGCAAGAGACTTTAAAAGAAAGTATTTTACTGTCTACTCAAGGCTGGGAGTAAAACAAAAAATTCCAAAAATCATGCCTGCCCACATTGGCCCTTTATCTCATTTGCTCTCATTCTGTGTTATGAAAGTTCAATTGTGCTTACACAACTGGATGAGATTTATTCTTGTGTGACTTTGATACATTGTGGCCGTTCGCCTCTCTATCAGTGGGATATGCCACCCTGTAGGGATTTGATGCAAGGAACCCTAGAGGAGGGTTCCTCCCCTATAGGTGCCGCGGGAATAATCCCTTGGCTAAAAGTAGCTTAGGAAGAAGCCCACGGGAAAGAGAGACGAGCCACTGGAGGAGGGGGGGGGTGGATGGTGGGGCAACAAGAAACGAATCCTGGAACAGTCCAGGAGGTGTGGCTTTTTAAGGCCTGATGGGGGAGTGACGCTGTTTCTCTGCCCATTGAACCTCAGGCTTAAAGCCTTCCCATAAAACAAAAAGGAACTCATAAGTGGCAAAGAAAAGTCTGTGCATATGTGGAGGAAACTTTGAAAAATCTTCTACTTCCTTATCTTAAAATAAAACACAAGTTCTTGCTCAATGTGCTAAGATTCACAGTTCTTGAAGGAATTAATAGGCAATCTGAGTTTGAGGATGCTCTTAATCCTGTGATTTAAACTTTGTCCTGCATTATAGTTCAGTGGTCTGACTGAGTTCCTCCAAGAACCTCATACTTAAATTAGAAGTAGTCTTCAGCCGGCCCGCCAGTGCAGCGGTTGGTTTTCCGCTTGCGGCACCAGCGACCCGGGTTGTCGGAGGGCCAGCGGGGAAGAAGGATCAAGCATCTTGGGACTGACGCCCTTCTCCGGGGGTGGGTTGGGTACTCGGTTATGGCGACACCCTGCGGAGAGCTGGGTTCACTGCAGCATGACGCCAAATTGAACTCAGGGGCCGATTAGGACGCGGTCGTCATTGTATTTCCTGCCCCTGTTCACAGGGGAGAAAAATAACATCCTGCACCTGGCCGTCTAAATGAAGCTCTGCCCCTGGTGTCTCGATCAGCCTCCAGGAGCCAGCTCCCCCACTAGATATTTATAGCGTGGCCTGATATGGGGGTCAGTGCTGTGACCCCCGCTTTCTGCTGGGGAAGCCTGGGATAACAGGGTGAGTGCGGGCATATCCGGAGGTGGAGGCAAGGGGGTCTGTGACCAGAGCAGACTCCAACGGTTGGCAAGGGAACAAAAAAGCATAATAATTTAAAAAATAAAATTAAAAGTATTCTGTTATTTACAGAATTTAATAGCTTTATATGTTTTTAGCGAGTGCTGTAACATGTAATTTGTTGCAAGTTTAGTAAAGGGCTCCTTATCAGAAGTTTGCAGTGGTTCGTATCCGTGCATAGTACAGTACAAACTGAAAGCACTTCGCCACTAAATAAAATATTGTCCTGCCATCATTCAGTAGTCAAAATGAGTTTGTCCAAGTACCTTATATGTAGATTAGCAGCATTCTGTTAGTTACAAAATTCGATAGCCTCATATAGTTTTATTTGTTTTTTAATTTTTTATTTTTTTGGCGAGTACTCTCCCATTTAATTTGTTGCAGATTTAGTAAAAGGGTTTCTTACCAGATGTTTGTAGTAGCTCCCATCCATGTGCAGGGCAAACTGAGAGCCAGAACCAAACTGGTCTTTTGTGCCTGTTTCTCTTGGTAGCTGTTCTCAGGAATGCCTTAGTTGCCTCTAGAATGGCCCTTTTAATTATTCCCCACCTCTCATCCACCCCCACCCCCCACCCCCCGAATTTGTCCTCTTCCTCCCAGGTATCCTTCACTAGTTCTGTCATCTGGTCAGAGTCTGCTGTTCTTAAATCCAGAACCACAGCCTTTGATGAGGGTATACTGGTATTCAGGGCCAGTATGAACCATATGGTGTTATGATCACTGAACCCCAGTAGTTACATGATTTTCATGCCACTTACCATTTCAGAGTTGGTGAGCAGCATGCCATGAATAGCAGTTTGTCTTGTGGGTTGCCTGACTAGCTGCAGCAGCTGGCAGTCCTGTAACGTTTTAAGCAGGGCCTGACTCCTGGTGCTGTACATCCCAATCTAAATCTGGTAGATTGTGATCCCCTACTATCACTACCTCCCCATTGTTGGCCCTTTTCTGAATTTCTGCCTCTAGTTCCCCATCTCCCTCATCCTCATGTCTCAGTGATCTGTAGACTACCCATATACTCAGCTTCTTTCCTGATGTGCTCATTAGCTGTACCGACAGTGATTCTGTCTTTCCATTCCCTCAGTGACCCCTCCTCCACCCATACTAAAACAAGAAGACTGGGCTAAGTCTAATGCACATAAAACCAAAATCTTGGTTGCCAGATACGAAAATGCTTTATTAAATAATAAAATAGACAAATGCAGCATTCACCCACCCACACAAATGTTTTTATACCTATCATCACGTATGCTCCTTGATAAAACACACGTGATAGGCGCAAAATGTTGGTGTGGGTGGATGAGCACTGCGTCTGTTAATTTTGTTATTTAGTAAAACATTTTTGTATCTGGCAACCAGGATTTAAATTATATGTGTGTTGGCCTTAGCCCAGTCTTCTTCTTTTACTACGATTGATCCTGCATGACTGACATCTTGGCTTTGTCTCCCGGTGGCCGCCTTACTTTACATTAGTGACCCCTCCTGTACTGCCTCTGTGCTTTCCTTGACATAAAGAGCTACCCATCCCCTTTTCCTTTACCCCATCTCTCCTATACTTTGTGTACCCTGGTATTGCTAAATCTCAGTCATTTTTCCCGGTGGCCCCGCGGTTTTTGTGATGACTACGAGGCCTAATCGTGCCTCAGCCATCATCACCTAGAGCTCACTAGTTTTGTTCTCTAGGCTTCTGGCATTTAGGCAGACTGCCTTCCAACATGTGCGTGTCCCCCTTCCCTTCTTGTTTGTACCTCCCTCTTTGTCCTCCTCATATTTATTTATTTATTGAATTTTGTTGACCTGGAAGGCCCACTGAGACTAGAATCCCTTTTTACAGATGGTAACCAACTGAAATTGAACCAGATGAAGCTGTTGGTGGTATTTTAGTGAATCCCTCTTAATGTTCTACCCCTTACTTGTTCTGTGTGCCTCGGCTCCCTAACTCCTTTTCTTACTTCATTATGGACCTCTGTCAGGATGCCTCCATCCCCCACTGCTTCTAGCCTGAATTTCTGGGGGAGTCCTAGTTAGGTTTCCTTTTTGTTCTCCTTCCTCTGTAGTTACCCCACCTCAGTCCCCCCTCTCTCCTTAGTTCTCCTTAGTCTGCCAACATAGACATCAATGCAGTAGCACCCTCTTGTTAGGTAAAATCCATCACTCTTTAAGAGCCTTCTGTCCCAGAAGCCCCCCCAGCCTTCCACAAAATGGTAACCCTTCCTGCTGACAAAATCCCTTCAGCCTCTGACCGACTTAATTTATACAATAAATGCTGGCAGGACTATTTTAAATATTTAAACACGTCTACGCATATCGTCACTTAATCCATGGGTTGTTATATGTTCACATTGGAATCTCGCTTCTAGCTCTTTCGTTCCTTTTTCATCTCCTCTCTTTCTATCTTTTTATCTCCTTTTCTTCTTCCCTTTCCCTCTTCATTCTTGTTTACTTTCTTAGATATTTTTCTCTTTTTTATGTTATTCCTTTATACAGTCTTACACATACTTGTATTAAATTACAGCATAATAGAAGTACAATCACGACTGCTCATATTTCTTGTTTGTATCTACTCCTTTTAACCCTTGCACCATAAATTGCCATATTTTCTCGCTACCATACAGATTGTACTGCTACATATTGTTTTCTCAACATTTGTTTTCCCCGTTAATATCATTGTATAATACTTCAGACAACATGTTTTTTCCTTCTCCCATTAAGAATTGATGTAAGTGTATATTGGAGAATGTAGTGTATTTGTATGTATAATCACAATAATTACAATAAAAAGATTAACTGCAAAAATCCCTTCAGCCACCTGTTTAACTCCTCACTCTCCTCCTTTCTCACTCGTCCCTTCTGCTTCTCCCCCCACACACACATACGTGTTTATTTTAAGTAAATAATTAGGGACAAGAGACTGACTTGACTGTGGGCTTTTTTTCCTTTCTCAGCGTTGTATGCTTTTATGTTAGAGATGGCAGCAGATGTGTGTGGTTGTGGGTGTGCTGTTCTAAAATGTGGTACTATGTTATTTCTGTAAGTAATGGCATAAGGGACTGTAGATGTTTTTTACATTGCAAACATAGCTGCCAGAAATTGTTATGGTTAAAATTGGAAAGCCTGGATATCTCCGTGTGCTACACGCAGCACTCTGAATGCCAGAATAGTGCCTGGTCCATTGGTTGTCAACCAGTAAGGACATGGGTCACACACCGTCTCAGTCATTCACATTGCCTACCCATTTTGTAAAATATCTATTCCCACATGAGGAGAAGTCGTGAGTATGTGTGTGTGTGTGTTGTTTTGTTAGAAACTTGTGAAATTTATTGACCAAGGCAGAGAGATTGCATTACAATAATTAACATGGTGCACAATCAGCACTACAGAAGGATAACAGCAAAGGGATTATTATTTTCACAGACAAACCCGGGTCCCACAATGATCCCAGACCTGCAGTATATCATCTCTCTTAAAACCCATGTCTATAGGCTTAGAAAACCAAGGGTATGTACAGGAGCCATGGTCGAACAGTGCTTTCTGTCATAGAAAGAACATACATACATTCAAATAAACTATGTAACTACGTACATAAAACTGGAGTGCTCATTATTTCTAGGACATATGTGCAACTTGCTGACTTAAGTCCGCACTGCTAAAGGCAAAATAATGAATGTACATGTTCACATCCCCGCCAAGTCCAATACCCAGCCTAGCCCTGTGCTGAAATATGCATATATTCTCATCCTATCCTCGTGGTGAAACTAAACTAAAATCTGCCACAAAACAGGGACACCTGCTGATTTCTTACCTATGTTTGAAGAACTGGAGCCACATGGAGTTAAATGTATCTGATTTTAATCTCAACATTGTCGTAATGGCTTCCATTTAATGAATTTAGTCACGTGTCTTTTCCCAGGTCTGATATATGTGGTATCTGAGTTGTAAGCACTGAAGCAGAACAGCCTTACCTACTGCTCCTACCATCACTAGAAACAATTACATTAGACCCCTCTGCTGACACCTCTTGCTGGCAGTCCCAGCACCAAAGTTTCAAAGTTAAGGGGAACAGAATGCCCCAGCATAGATTGTATTATTGAGCTAAGGGCTTTCCAAAATGGGTGTATTTCTGGATAGTGTCAGAAGATATGAAATGGGTTTCCGCATTTCTAACATTTTCTCCAGCACTTATCCATACCACTAATCCCAAAATGAGATATTCTGTCAGGAATAAGAAAGAATCTAGAGAACATCTTCCAACTAAATTCTCTCTGTGATGCAGAAGCTGTTGTTTTATGAATCCCAGATCCAATCCCATTGCTTTAGGGAAAGATGTATACCCAACTCACTTTTCCATCACACTAAATGACTATATTTATTTATTTAAGTCTTTGATTACTGGGTAAGTGCACTGATCCAAGGGACCATTTTCAGGCATGACAAGGGCCCACAAAGTGGCACAACGAAATATACAATATACAAGAACATATACAATGAAATATACATACAGGTGCAATCAGTGTACAGGCAGAAAATAGTTGAATACAGTATAGTTTACAGACTGTGTTGAGGTAAAATCAACAGATACATTGTAATTTCAACAGTGTTGAGAGAACAAGGGTACATTACAAATTTACACTGGGGGAACAGGGTTGTGAGAATACGAGACAACGGGGGGACACAGTGCAAATAGCAAATACGAATAAACATGGCATGTTGATTCCAAAAACTGTAGGAAAAACTGGATTATTGTTCAAGGAGCAGGGAACCAAGTGCTTTAGTGGTAGTACAGTTATAAAGGGGAAAAATAAAAAGGAAGAGCTGGCAGGATTATTGGGAAGAAGGGAATATCAGGTTGAAGAAAGGTTACCCTGGCTGGCACAGGCATTTGGCCTCTCTCAGTAGCCAGGTTTTGAGTCAGAGTTTGAAGGTGTTGTGGATGTCAGCAGATCGGAGCGACACAGGGAGGCTGTTCTATAGGGAGGGAGCTGTAAATGATAGAGCTTTGCCACCCATAGCAGTGGAAATTTTAGGTATTTCCAAAGGGGGAACCGAGGACACACTTAGGCACCTGGGAGCTGTTCTGGTTTTTAGGAGGGACATGTACGGGGGTGCGTTGCCTCCTCTTAGGGCATTGTCAATGATGCAGCCTAGTGCATCATCATGACAGCCAGAGAGTGGGAGCCAGCCAAGAGCCTGGTACAGGTTACCTTGGTGGGTGGAGTAGAGTGCAAGTCGACATATATTGTTATAGACAGAGGTTAGATGTGAACAAAGGGCAGAGGACATATGGGTGTAAATATGGGAGCACTAGTCTCGGATAGGGAGCAGGTTACCTTGGGCTATTGCTAGGTGGGCACCTGTGGTCAGGAACTGTTTCAGCTGATATGCAGCCCTGATCGTTTGGTTAACCGATCGTGCAACAGAGTTCATGTGCTCCGTGAAAGAGAGGGAGGGCTCAAGGGTTATGCCCAGTTATTTGAAATGCGGGACATTTTCTAGTAAGGGTCCATCTGGCATGAGCACTGAGAAAGAAGAGCCGGACTTGGCTATGTTGGCCAGGTATGGTTTGGTCCCAAGAAGCATCACCTTTGTTTTTTTACTATTAACCAGGAGCATGTATGACAGGAACCAGTTGTGGGCCAAGCCATAGTTCTGCAAGAGGGTAACAGATATGTTAGTCCGTGACTTATCACTGCAAAAGAGGACGAGATCCTCAGCATATAGAAGTGCGTCAATCAATCAATCAATCAATCGATCAAAAAATTTTTATTTTACCAGGCGAAACACCTTTGAGTAAACTCATTTACAAAATAGACCTGGACAGGTACATGATCAAACAGAATAATATTACAAAAATTAAAATAAAGGCATTACATATAATAGGTTCACAGGTAAGGCAGTCAGTGGGGAAGGAATTAATAAAGATAGAGACTAATAATGGGCCCAGGATGGAGCCCTGGGGGACGCCCGTGGAGACAGGCGTGTCAGGGGAGAAGGCAACTCTATATATACAGACTGGGATTGGCCAGATAGGTAGCTCCTAAACCACTGCAAGGTCCACAAGGGGCAGTGAAGTTGCCGAAGAGTGTTGCATATCTAATTGACAGAAAGATGTAGCTACGTCTATCTGAGATAGCAGAGGTACATGCTGATTACCGCTAGGGGATCCTTAGTCAACACTTCAGGAGATAAGGAATGAGTAATGAAATCCCTACATTGGAAGTATCTAAATTTATCCTTATCTGGTAACACAAGCTTGCTTGCATCTGTGCAAAGTTTTCTGCAGTAGTGGTTTCTGTAAAAAATTGCTTAAAATATGTCAAGGCCTGGCATTTCCACCTTTGAAACATTCCATCTACCCTAGCCAGCTGGAATATTAAACAGTGCCAGATAGGGAGCCATCTCCATTGTATATTAGCCTCTGGAGCCCTATTCTTAATGTCAACCCAAAGCAACAAAGTATGATTAGTCCACTGGTTTAAAATTACTGAAAGATCTTTCTTACCCAGTCCTCCAGGTATTGACTTAGTCGGACAACCCAGATAACATTCTCTTTCTAGGCGTACCCAATCATTTTCATCTAAATCTTTAAGTATCTCCTTCCTCCCTCAGATGGGTCATTTGGGAAACCTCATAATAATGTCTAAAACTACTGGGTAACAAAAACTCCCCTTCACTTTTAGGTTGGATCAAAGCCTACCATCTGATCGGAGGGTGCCTTGCATACCAAATACATTTACTAATTGCTCTCCTAAGGTGTTTCCGATCTGAACTTGGAATGAGAATGGGCAAAGTAGAATAAAAGAAAAGAAATCTAGGCAGGGCTTTTTTTTTTTTTTGATGTAATTAATTTTGTCAGAGAAGGACATGGGCAGTACTGACCATCTATGGAGATCTGTAAACATAAACGGCCAGATTTTCAAAGGAGGACACAGGGCTTGGGGCAGGCCCTGCATCCAACCATTTTTTTTGGCACAGCTGCACTGAGCATCTTTGCTGCAACTGTGCCCAATTTTAGTAGGTTGCGCACAGTTGTGACAGTTTACCTGATTTATGTCAGCTTGTGCTGAATATTTGGTGCAAGCCCTACAAAAAGAAAAAAAGGTTACCTGGGATTGCGACAGGCTGGACCAGAAAGAGCTGGTCTAACCTGTGGCAATCAACACATGGGATAGAAATCCCGATAGCCGGCCGGGAGAATGCCACAAGCCCCATGCGCCATATGTTGACTGCCACAAGCCCCATGCGCCATATGTTGAATGCCACAAGCCCCATATGTTGAATGCCACAAGCCCCATGCGCCATATGTTGAATGCCACAAGCCCCATGCGCCATATGTTGACTGCCACAAACACCATGCGCCATATGTTGAATGCCACAAGCCCCATGCGCCATATGTTGAATGCCACAAGCCCCATGCGCCATATGTTGACTGCCACAAACACCATGCGCCATATGTTGAATGCCACAAGCCCCATGCGCCATATGTTGAATGCCACAAGCCCCATGTGCCATATGTTGAATGCCACAAGCCCCATGCGCCATATGTTGACTGCCACAAACACCATGCGCCATATGTTGAATGCCACAAGCCCCATGCACCATATGTTGAATGCCACAAGCCCCATGCACCATATGTTGAATGCCACAAGCCCCATGTGCCATATGTTGAATGCCACAAGCCCCATGTGCCATATGTTGACTGCCACAAACACCATGCACCATATGTTGAATGCCACAAGCCCCATGCGCCATATGTTTGGCACACTTGAGACTTGCGGTGTTAAGGAACAATTTGAAACACCAGCCTGGAGTTATTTTAACAGGACGTATTTGCCGACATATAGAGAAGTCAATTTGCAGGGATCTGCACCCCCCACTTATTGTTCGCTGAAAGAGTTTTACTAGGAAAGCCCTACTGAGCCAAAATAGCTTGTTTCCAGAGGTGTCCTGGGGAGAGGGGGTTAAAGGGAGAAAACAGTACAGTAGCACTTATACAATGGCAATGTCACTTGAAGTAGTAGGACTAAGCATGGGACAGCAATAACTTTACATGTGCAGAATTACAAGTTACAGTTACAGGTGGGTGAAGTGCTCCCGCTTTGCTACGTGGAGCACTTTGCGTATTGTTCCTTAATCCGCATAGTGCTCCATAACATGAAGCGGAGTACTCCGCCTTTACATTTGAACGTGAAGTGTATTGTTTTCAATGCACTACATGTTACTTCACCTTGTAATGCAGCATTCCCCTTAATCTTAACGTGAAGTGCCATTGATTTGAATGCACTTTGCTTTGCTTCACCTGTTTATTGCTATGTGAGGCGAATTTTGCATTGATTCATGGGATGGCAGGTCACATGGGCTCTATATTGTCTTGCACAGCTCAGTTCTGTGAAGTGTGTGTAGTGGAAAGCTGGAGACCGTTTCCTCTCAGAGCTCTGAGAATCAAACCATCGAAAAAGCTTTAAAAAATCACTTTTATTCCAATTATTTTGGTCCAGATTTAGTACATTGACTGTAGGAAACCCGCCTGTGCTTAGATCATCGAGTGTTGATTGTTTTTGTGTGCATTTTGAATGTTAATTTAGAAAATTCAGCCTTTGTACTGACAGTCACTGGTGAAGTGTGCTTCGGGGGAAGGGCGTATCTGTGGTGGAGTGAGGTTCACATGAGAAAGACAGTCTTTCTAACTGCTTTGTACTACTGTGTGTCAGTAATCAGTATTTATGTATTTATGTACACACAGTAATACTTGAATGAATTTTTGATAATTATTTTCTGTTTGTTGTGGTGCAGTGCATATTTTCATTCTGTTTAAAAGATTTGGTTATATAGTTTACTGCACTGTTAAATTTTCTGCACATTACCTCACTGTGTGTGAGTGCCATCAAGTCAGACACATTTTATTGTGCCACACAGTGATCGCCACACTCTGAATTGGTTATCTGTCTGTGGTATTTTTATACTGCTTTCTTCGATCTAGATAGTGAACTGCTACTGCAGCGCCCACACCCCCCAACCGGCAAAAGGTATAATTTATTTTTCCAGTTTTTCATTTGTGTAAATACTGGTTCAGGTGTTTTTGTGCCTGTGCGGCTGCATCTCTTTATAGTGTACAATCTGCGTCTGTGTGTTTGCAGCTGTTTAGTGCCAAATCAGCATCTGTAAGCCACAGTTGTTGTTTTTTGGCTTCCTATCTACCACAAATTTCAGAAATCTCAATTTGTTGTGAATATTCTGTGTAATCCCAAAAAATGCCTGCAAAGAGACCTGCATGCAAAGATGCTTCTGGCCGTGGCACTGCTGCCAGTGGCAAGAGTGGCCGTGGGTGTGGTAGTAGTTGTACACAGCAGAAGTGCATAATTGATGCCAGTAAAGGGGTTTCTCAGACTGTTTTTCACAGTGCAGTCAGTAGCTCCAATCATGTTTGGAGATGCTGTTGCCCCCGCTGGTGGTAGTGAAATTGCTGATGGCATGAGTATTGCCCCGTGTTCAACCCATGCCAATGGCTACAAGTTAACCAGTTTCCCAAATATTGTGGAGTCTAAAGGCGTGACTGTGAGTCAAAGTATAGTAGAGGTCACACTCCTTAATGTCCCCATCCCCACATTGGTTGAACATGATTCTGATGCTGATGATGACTTGTTGCAATCTCATGTTTCCAGCACTGGTGATGAGGTCATGCATGTGCCATCCAACCCTTCAAATGTTGGAGAAAAAATATTGTATGATCATAATAATGTTGTGGTTGGTACATGTTCTCCACAGGACAGCATCCAAGCTGACATTGTGGATGCGGATGAGGAATATGATGATGATTTCCGTGCCCCCAGTTGGGAACTGGAGAAAAAGAAATTAAAGGTGGATGTGTAAACTGTCCCAGTCTGTCGGGATTAAATCACCCCCTCTTCAGAGTTGTGATGTGGCGGTTTCTGTTGATGATGATCATGATGATCATGATGACCCAGTAGTAGTCATCATAGATAGTGATAGGCCAGTAGAGCCCAAGTGTGGCCAGCAACAGAACTTATGCAGTAGTACACCCCTCATGTCATTGTCTAAAAAATTGGTGTCCAATCTGCAGCATCAGGGACCTGTGAAAACTAAAAGTAGGGGATCAAAATCCCTTGTTTGTGATTTTTTTTTTTTGTACAAGATCTAAGTGATGAAAGTGGCAATCTGCCAGCTTTGCCAAGCGCGTGTCAGATGTGGTAAAAGGGGTAGTCATCTGGGCACCAAGGATCAGCATACACATTTGAAGAACAGGCACACAGCACTGTGGACTCGGCACCAGAGGGGAGCTAATGTCATAGTGGGGCATTCACCCTCATCCACCTTATTAAGCATGGTATCCCCTTCCATGACTGTAAGTAGTCCAAGTAGCCATGTTTGTAGTAGTAGAGAAATAACAGCTGAGGATTACTACAGGCATGAGGAGGAGGATGATTTTGAATTGTCAAGTGACGGTCAGAGTAGCAGCAGTGGTGGTGGTCTATGCAGCAGTAATTCCAGTCCAGCATCAACCCCTGTGCTTAAAACGGGTAAAATAACATAGTTTGTGGACTTGTCAGTGTTGCCTGTGCACCCCTCTTCATCACACGGCAAAAGCACCACACCCATGGCCATTCGCAGAGCCATTTGGCACACCACATGCAAAACAGGTAACAACTCAACCCACATTGAGTCTTTTTGCCTGGAACATGAAATACCCACCCAATCATGCGGTGTCACGTGAACTGAATGCTGCTGTAGTGAAAATGCTGGCAATTGACCTGTTGCCCTTCTCCTTTGTGGAGAATTCTGGATTCTGATGTTTTGCAGCATGCACCTGTCCCAAATGGAAAGTCCCTTCCAGGACATACTTTTCCACCCGTGGTGCCCTGGAGGTATACCGGACTGTAACAGAGTCTGTAAGACATTCTCTCCAACATTCCTCATCACCATTTATCCACTTAAGTATGGATATGTGGACAAGTGGCAAAACGGCAGGCAGTTCATATTTATATATTACTGCACATTGGGCACAGATACTAGGGGTTGTCTGTGCTCGTGGTATTGGGAATCAGTGTAGTAAGGCAGGCTGTCATGGTAGCAACCTTCCTGGAATTCGACAGCATGCAACACTTGCAATGCACAGTGTGGCTAGTTCCCACACTGGTGAACACATGCTTGACTTGCTACTTACTGAAATTGATGAGTGGCTGAACCCCCTGTCCCTGAAAGCTGGCTTTATAGCCAGTGACAATGGCTCAAATGTTTTGAAATGTATCATCGATGTTGGCTTTGTTTGGGTTCCATGCATGGCCCACTATTTAAATCCCGTGGTCCAGGAGTTTCTGCAGCACCCTGACATAAAGAAAATGCTGACAGTTGCATGACGCATCTGTGCACACTTTTCACGCTCTGGAAAGACCTGTGACCAGCTTCGTCAGCTGCAGATTCAAAACAGCCTCCCTCAGCACCTCCTCAAGGTGGAAGTTGTCATGCGCTGGAACTCGATTCTACATGGCAGAGAGGTTGTATAAACAGTACAAAGCCATCTCGGAATACCTAGTCATGCACACTATCCGTAACACTTCCGGGGCCTCGATGTCTATGACAACAGAACAGTGGCGCCTCATGGACTTGGTGTATCAATTTTGAGGCCCTTTGAACATGCCATACAGGCAGTGAGTGGTGACATGGCCTTCATAAGCCAAGCCATTCCATTGCTGCAGGTGCTGAGGCACACTTTGTTGAATCTGCAGTGTAGCCTTGCTGTTTCTGGAGATTGTTCAAGCAGTGCGTTGCTTAAACACATGCTGACAGTACTGCACTGCAGTCACCACATTGCAAGTATTCTGCAAAGGCTGAATTCAGAATAGCAACAATGATGGACCTGTGATACAAATGTGGAAATGCATCCTTACTGGAGGGAGGGCATGAACAGGTTAAAAATCTCAGTGGACAATTGGTGCGATTGGGTCATGGGGCACAGAAGTCGAGTGGCAAGTTCAGCAAGCCACAGCCTGACAAGGCTGAAGGTCACTGTGGACTACAACTAGGCACATCCAGTAAGGTGGCTGCAGGTCCAGGTGGGATGTCATCAAAACCGGTTGCCATTAACCCACTTTTGGGTGCCTTGTCCCAAGTGGGAATCTATGACATTGAAGAATCCAGTGAACAGGAGGATGAGTCAGCAACAGGACTGTGTGCAGTACAGAGAACGGTTGACTCATATTTGTCTGAAAAAAGGCATCTGTTAGTAATTGGCAATCCACTGCTGTACTGGAGTGGAAAGGTGAGTGAATGGCCAGAGCTGACTTCAGTGGCACTGAAATACCTGGCCAGCCCACCCTCCAGTGTATGTGTGGAGAGGGTTTTCAGTTCTACAGGGGCAATAGTTTGTGACCATTGTACCAACTTCTCACTGACAAATGTCAACATGCTGACATTCTTAAAAATGAATGAAGGTCACATCCACCTGAAACCACCACATCTGTGTTCGTAAGCCCATCTCATTGATGGTTATGCTGATGATGTTGGAGAAGCAGACCATCCTGGTGGCAGCGTCAAACAGCCGACCATTGAGGTTGACGGTGAAATAGTGGACAAAGAATTCCCTACTGGGCACAATTCTGACCTTGTTGACTACAAGAGCAGTTTTCTGTTTGATGAGGATGAGAAGGATGTTGGTGGTATTTATGTTACTAGTTTGAAAGGCTGTCACATTTTATTAATGGCACATTTTTTGGTTTTCATAAAATAAAACCAGTGTTCTTGACTCACTCGCATTCCATAATTCAGATTGGCACAAATAATGCCCCATCACAATCATTCCATTTTACCATCCCCTTGGTATATATTCTGATTCCACTTAAAGAGCAGGTACCCCACTGTCAGGTACCCAGCCCCCTCACACATATATATTAGCCTATCTGCTCCACTATTGAGTGCTGTAATAAAAATTCCATGCACTTTCCTCCAGTTAAAAAGTTATTGCAACTTCAATGTGCACCCCCATAGAAACAGATCCATGCCTGACATGCCTCCAGTGATGTACCCCCAGACCCCTTTTGTGATGTCAGAAAATGAAGGCTGTGTGTGTGCTCCATAGACCTGTACTGGCACCATGTTTTCAATGACATTTACTACTATTTAGAGTTGCCACTTGGAAAAATGAAAGCAACCACTCCAGTAACAGTGACTGTTACTACAGAGGCTGCTTTTATTTTTATACGTGGCATCTCTAAATAGTACTAAAAGCCACATAAATAGCGTATACATACAGTTTAATGGAATGCACACTCAGTATTCAGTTTCTGACATCAAAAAGTGGGGCTGGGGGTATATCTCTGGTGGCGTGTCAGGCACGGCTCTGTTTTTATGGGGTGCACATTCAGGGTGCTATATAACTTTTAACTGGAGTGAAGTGCATGGAATTTTTAATGCCACTCAATAGTGGAGTAGGTCGGCTATTATATATGTGTGAGGTGAGCTGGGTACCTGGCAGTGGTGGTTACCTGATCTTTAACAGAATGTGTGCTGTCATTAGCAAACACAATCAGCCTCTTAAACAGAAATGTCCATTTGTAGTAGGCGTTAGCCACTTAATTCCTGCCATTTCAAGATATCTTCCTCCTGAGTGACACTGAAATACTGTAACACACCATATCCAGCCGCCATACGAACATACAAAGAAGCCAGTGTAAGAAGGCCATTTGTCTATCAAGTCTGCTCATATTACAGGGTTCACAGCTTGAGCTGTCTGAAAGTGAGCGAGAATGTGTTCCTGTGCCCATGACCACAAGTAACCCACAGCCAGCCAAAGCCACCAGTCGCTATGTCAGTGAGCGAGAATGTGTTCCTGTGCCCCGACCACAAGTATCCCGCAGCCAGACAAAGCCACCAATCTGTCTAATAGGGAGAGAGAATGTGTTCCTGTGCCCATGACCACAAGTAACTCGCAGCCCAGCCAAATCCATCAGTCGCTATGCCAGTGAGCGGGAATGTGTTCCTGTGACCAGGACCTGCCAGGAGGAGTGTGCATCCAGCCACAGACACCACGCTTCTTCTTGTCAGTAGTTTACAGTGAGTATGTACTAATTTATCATACTATGTAATTTCCTTGAGCTGTGTGAATGCTTCCTTTAACATTATTGAGATGCACTTGAGAAACATACTGTACCTACAGTAACATTTGTTTCTTTTTTACAGGTTTACAGTTTCAAACAGTGTAACAGTCCGGAGGACAAGAATACTGTAGTGCTGTCTACTACCACCTATAGGATATCAGTTTCAGGTAAGTTTATCAATCTTTTTTCATCACTTCTTTGAGGTATTTCATTTTTCAAGCCAGTGTAAATCATACAAAGTAGGTGACAGGTGCGGCAGATAATATATTTTTCATGCACATCAGTCACTGTCTTACTTCAGCATACCATGGGGTTGAACATAGAGATGGGCAAAGTGGCCCCAATTTGCTCCGCAAAGTGGAACGCGGAGTGAAAGCAAATTCGCGGAGTGCTCAAGCAACACGGCAAGTCCTTTCTACAAGTAATGGGTAACGCCAAGTCCATTGAAAAATGACTTTGGCGCTACTCCACCTTCCCAAACCACTACACCACCAATTCTTAAGGCGAAG
Organism: Neoceratodus forsteri; assembly: GCA_016271365.2. Classification (NCBI taxonomy): domain Eukaryota; kingdom Metazoa; phylum Chordata; order Ceratodontiformes; family Ceratodontidae; genus Neoceratodus; species Neoceratodus forsteri. The sequence goes on along the minus strand of CM028132.1, from coordinate 1,177,506,619 downwards.
TATATTGAATGCAATGTACTTCGACTCACTTTGCCTTGTTTTTAAGCTCCAAAGGCGAATTTTGCAGTGATTCATGGGATTTCAGGTCACATGGGCTCAGCCTCAGTTCAGGTTAGTGTGTGTAGGAAGCTGTAGGAGACAGTGTGCTGAGAGATCTCTGTGATTCAAACCTTCTAAAAGCTGTTGAAAAAGCCTTTGTGAGTGATTTTTTTATTTTGCTCAAACTTAGTTCATCGATTGTAGGAAACCCTCCTGTGTTCATATCATCGAGCGTTTATTGTTTGTATGTGGATTTTGAATGTTAATGTACAACATTGGGTCTGTGTGGTGTAGGAGACAGTGAAAGTGTGCTTTGGGGGAGGGGTGTATCTAGATAGATTAACCTGGAGAAAAAGACAGGTCTTTCATTTTTGGTGATATTTTTCTTGCATAATAACTGTGGTAATGTACACACAGTAATATTTTCAATAATTCTTGCCATTTCTTTGCTGATTGTTGTGGAGCAGCAGTGCATAATTTTAGTTTGTTTAAAATACATGGTTATATTACTGAAGTTTTCAACTTGCTACGCATTACTTAGTGTGTTTGTGAGTATGAGTGTGAAGCGTGTCATCAAATCAGACACCTTTTATTGTGCCACATAGTAATTTCAGCAATGTGAACCTGCTATCCACTGCAGCTGTGTGATTTTTGTACTTCTTTGTGGTATCTTTACTGGTACTGTTACTAGTACTAGTGACTGTTACTGCAGCAGTGCAGTACACTGCCCCCCCCCAGCCGCGGCTCGCCCCAACTGGCAAAGGTATTCTTTTCCAGATTAGAATTTCTGATGGTGAGCACTGGTTAGGTGTTGTACCTTTGCATCTGCATCTCTTCAGTGTGCAGCACAATCTTAATCTGTCTGTGAATTTGCATCTCTTTAGGGCCCAATCTCCATCTGTAACTTAAGTCACAGTTGTTTCTTTGGCTTCCCTTCAGAGTACTGGACTGGTGTGGTGCATAATTCTATTAATTCTGCATAAACATTGCACTCATTAATATGCATTTTTAAGTCGGGACAATCATCATGTTCATGAGTCACTCGTGAATGATACAAATCACATTCTTCATCATCACGGTCACAAAGGCAGTTACAAATCATCACGATTTAGGATTGCATCACGAATCACAACATTATTTTTTTTTACTGGTTACTTGTATGTACTATAACTTTTGTAAGCCTGTTTTGTAGTGTCTCTCCATGCTTTACCACCTCACCATTGTACTCATTAATGAGTGTTTTCAAGTCGGGGAGTTTTGTGCCACACCTCATCGGGGCCTGGGAAAGTACAGCTATAGGCATTCTCGTTTCTTCATCATCATGGTTACAAATGCAGCAGTCACAAATCACGATTTACGATCATGTCACGAATCACAACATTATGTTTTTTACTGGTTACTTGGATGTATTGTAACTTTTGTAAGCCTGTTTTGTAGTATCTCTCCATGCATCACCACCCCACCATTGTACTCATTAATGAGTGTTTTTTAAGTCGGGGAGTTAGACAGTGTCTGCAGTACATACACAGACTGGAAAGAAGACTGACTGCACACATGCAGTTTAGCACACAGTATACTTGCACTGCTCAGAATACAAAGTGTCACGCATATGGAAGACAACAAAAAAAGGGCATCATTACATTTTATTTAGTTTTTGTTTACCGGGTAAGTACACTAGACAAGTTTATGCCTATTTTCAGGAACGACCCAGGAGAGTACAAAAGGGTATAACAGGTACATCGATACAGTAATAGGGTCTGACGAATACATTAAATACAACAGCAGGAGAAAAAGACAGTTTTTACAGTTTTACATTTACATGGAAAGTACACCCAGTTTCTATACAAGGGTCGGGGATGGTGGAGGAATACATTTTATAACACAGCAAGGAAGGTGTGGGGGGCACATCATGGTGTGAGAAAAAAAACTAATGTGGGATCCCATGGTGATCCAGCAGCAGTGCCAACATGGACATAATTTGCAACTGATGTTCCTCTATGTGATCCAACTGCTGCTCGACAGCACTCACCCTCTCATTGTTCTCCTCAACAGCACTCGGAGAACTGCCAAGTCAGCCTGCATTACATGCAGTTCTCTGGGGTCCACACGTTCTACAGGCTGGCCTGCTGGTGGTGGTGGTTTGGGTGCTGGTGGAGCAGCAGGTGCTGCTCTTGCTCTCCTCTTCCTAGGGCCACCGCCATACACAGCTGCACCCTCTGCCACAGAAGGGCCAGCAGGTACAGGTATGGCCCATTCTGTGGCAGCCTGCCACTCCAGCTGGTGGTGATTGAGCATGTGGGTCAGGGTGCACTGGCCCCCAGTCCCCAGGGGGCCACAGTGCACCTCCACCTCACATAGGTGGCACCTGACCACACTGCTGTCCTCCCTGACACAGTCAAAAAACTGCCAAACAATGGAGGTGCGGGGAGGACCAGGCACTGGCAGGGGAGGGCCAGATGAACTGGCAGCTGGCTGGTCATGGTGCTCAGCAGGGTTGGGATCCATACCTGGGCCCAGGGGCACATACACATCCTGCTCCAGAGGACCTGGTGCTGGAGCTGGTACTGGACATGGTGGTGGTGGTTCAACTGCCTCAGAGTCAGGAGGCGGTGCTGGTCCTGCTTCCGGGGGTGGGGGGGAACACTCAGAATTTTCGATTGATCCAGCAGGAACCGGCGGCCATGCTCACCATGCATCCACATGGTATGACACCTACCAGTACCACGCTCTCCCAGAGCTGCCCCCGCCCCAAACATTCCCTCACCCTGGTCCATCTCTCCTACTGAGCTCCCTCAGTCCAAGCAATCACTACTCACACTGTCACACAGACACAGACAAACAACGAACTACTTATAAAGGTAAGAAAAATAAAATTTACAGAAAGAACAAATTAAGTAAAAAAGAGCACAGAAAAGACAAAAAAATTTAACTTTTAAAAGAGTTGTTGGGTCTAAATCAAAGTTTAAATCTCCTTCTCGCTCTGATCTCAAAGTATCAGCAGTCACAAAACACACTACTCTCTCTCCATCTGCACAGGAGAAAGTAAAAGTGTCTGCTTGTATGACTCACTTTCTTCCTGCCTAGCTAAAGAGCATGTGACTTACAGTACTGTAAGCCATGTGATGTGTGTGTGTGTGGGGGCTGCCAAATCTGAAACACCAAGTGGATCACTTAGAATCATAATGAGGAGACGAAGTCCATTAAAACAATGACTTCACCTTACTAGCATTGCCATTCTGCCTTAATGCGAAGTGGTAATGACAAGGTGGAGTGAGCACTTTGCATTGCCCACTCCGTGTAGTGGAATGGCAACGCAAAGTGCCCACTTCACGTTCACTTCACCGGCCGAATTTAAATTCACTGCATCTCTAGTTGAACATAGTTTTATTTGGGTAATAACGAGACGTCTTGGAATATAACTTAAGACACCGGGACAGTGCATGTCACACGCACTAAAGTTGTTATTGGTCTTGGTGCAGTTTACTAATAGCTTGGTATCTGTTATGCAGGATATAACAGACAGTAACTGCCACACTTAGAACAGAATGTGTTAGTGAAAATTAAATGAAGTAAGAATTATTTATTCTTCGTCTGTTTGCGGATAACATTTCAGTGCTGTGTGCTGCCATCAGTGCTTTCTTCAAATAAGAACACATGATGCAACTGGTATGAATCCGGAGCCTTGGCGGATACACAGAAAACCTGTAAAGAAGTCAAAACAAAACCATTCAAGAAACTTGTTTCCAAATTATTCCCACCCCCCAAAAAAAAATACTTACCATTCATGGCTTGACTGTTTTCCTACAGCAAATTCCTCAGCAAGCCTAAAAATGCACAACCAAAGTTTGACTGGGTGATCTGTGAGAGAAAAAACAGCAATGATTACACGTGTGTGTGTGTGTGTGTGTGTGTGTGTATATATAATATAAATTTAACGTCTGCTTCTATGTAAAAACATGAGGGTGCAAGATACAGTAACTTACCAATGGTAGTATGAGTTCACACACATAGGGCATCATGTTACAGCCACTGCAGCAGACTTTCTGACTGACATTGCATCATCACATCATTGTTCACACGATGGTCATCTGTGGCTATCATCATTTGGCAAGACACTGTTCATCAGCCCAGCCAGTGCAGGCAGCAGAAGATAGAAGCACAGCAGCAGCATGTGCCATAGTTGCTGTGGGAGTGTGTGCACGCATACATCAGTGTGTCAGGAAATAATTGAGAATTTTCTGAACATTTGATCATGTAATTTCTCTTCATCTGGACTTTGGCATTTTCGGGACACTGTGACAGCAGCAATTTCTGGGGCCACACTTACACAGAGTGGGTGCATGCATACATCAGTGCGTTAGGAAATACAAAAACTGTAATTGAGAATTTTCTGAACATTTGATCATGTAATTCTCTTCATCTGGACTTTGGCATTTTCGGGATACTGTGACAGCAGCAATTTCTGGGGCCACACTTATGCAGAGTGGGTACACGCATACATTAATGTGTCAGGAAATAATTGAGAATTTTCTGAACATTTGATCATTTAATTTCTCTTCATCTGGACTCTGTCATTTTCAGGACATTTTGACAGCAGCCAAAAAATTGTAAGAATTGTAATATTTTTGTGCTCGGTCATGTTTTCTTTCTGTCATGGGGTGTTTCTGGAAAAGCAGCAGTGACCTTGAGCAGTTCAGTAATCTGATAAATGGCATGTGCGCACTGTCAGGTACCCATTGCACGGCCCCCTGAAAACATATATGATGGCTGACTTGGTCCACTTTTTTTTTTATTATAATTTTATTCATTTTTCTCAAAATGGGGGGGGGTACAGGTTATTGGCAGTCACAGTTCATTGTTATACAGAAATTAGTAATGGAGCCATACATCAAAATAATCCAATTAAGATTCACAGTTTACCTAAAATACATAAGTAAATAAATAATATGGGCCCAGATCAGGTTTTCTTTAAAACACCAGATGGCTTACGACAGGCAGGTTCCAAATACATTTTTCACAGTAGGGTCTCCTCCTCCCCAACTCTCCCCAGGACTCCAAGATCAACACAAATATCTCCAATCCTCCCAGTGTAATTAACAGTCTATACAATCATCTGTTTGGGAATTAAGGAATGAAAGTTGCATCTTTTGACATAATATATAAAATCCATCTAGTCCATTTCAGTGTACATAGTTCAGACTTCTCATTTAGATGATAGGAAATCTTTTCTGACTTATAGATACGAATCATTATTTCCTTCCAGTCTGATAATATAGGGACCCTGGGAGTAAGCCAACAATGGGTCAGGGCCTTCTTAGCTGCCATCAGGGATATCCCTAGCAAGTAACATATATGGATGTCTCTTAACTCCTTGGGGGAAAATATGTAGTATAAACAGGTCAGCAGTAAGGGTAATTGGGAGGCTAAACAAATCACTTAATTCAGATTGCAGTGAGTCCAAAAAAGGTTGTATTTTTGGGCATAATCAAAATATATGAGTGTGATGTGCTGAGGGCTCACCGCACTGGCGCTAGCAGGCCCCTGATCGTGTTATTGAGAAGTGGGCTGTTATGGCTGGGGTACGGAAATATTTGGTCAGTATTTGCCAAGAGAACAATCTCTAGCTGTGAGAGTAGGTGAGTTTAGATGTTGACAGGCAGCCCTTGTCCCATTGTTGTGTAGGAATATCAAAGCCAAATTCCAGGTTCCACTTTGCATATGTCCCCTCAGTATTTAATGCAAGGGTATCTCCAAGCGCCCTATAAAGGACAGAGACAATGTGGGGAACCTACTGGCGATAATACGTTGCTAAGGACAAGGGACCAAGGTGGGGAGGAGAAGTCTCAGGGCTGCATGTTTCCATTGGGAGGGAGTAATAGAAATGTCTCAGCTGTAGATATCGATAGAAGTCCAATTGTCTTAGACCATGGGAGTGACACAGTTCCTGGAAGGATTTAAACTCACCTCCATTTAAGAATTGTGTAAGATTAGAGAGTTGAAGACGGTCCCAGGAGTTGGATGTGTGATCAAAAGTGGCCGGGAGAAAATCCTCCAGGAGTGTTATGGGGCACAGAAAAAGTAGGAATGAGGAGAGGGAAAATTGTCTATGTATTGTATTCCAGGTTTTCATCTGATGTATGATCCATGGGTTCGGGGTCATCCGATCCTGAGGGTGGGGAGGTGAACGGTACAGTGTAGTCCTAACCAGGATCTCAAAATGCATGAGACCTTCCTCAATCTCCTTCTAAAGGGCAGGACTAACTCTCGCCAGCCTGCATAGGAGAAAAGACAGGTGTCAGGCCCAATTATAGTATTTAAGATTAGGGAGGGCCAATCCTCCAGATTTTCTTGGGAGGTGCAGAATGTAGAATTTTATTCTGGGGTGTTTCCCCAGCCCATATGAATCTGCTAATAGATTTGTTCCATATACAAAATGTTTTAACTGGGTTATATATAGGAACATTCTGGAATAAGTAGAGAGCTCAAGGTAAAACTACCATCCTAATAACATCAACTCTCTGGAGGAGATTGAGTGGGAGGATATTCCACCTTGCAGGATCAGATTGAAGTTAGGTATAAAATGGCTCGTAGTTATTTCTCGTTGCATCTCCTGCCCGGTGCGGGAGATAGATGCCCAAATATTTTAACCTGGCCAAAAAATTAAAGGTCAGTGCTTCCGTTTTGGTGGTATTAAGTTTATATCCCGAGCCTCTGCCAAATTGGTCTATTATGTTGAAAACAGCTGGGATGGACTGAGAAGGACTGGATAAAAAAAGCAAAACATCATCAGCATACAAGGCTATACAATGTTCCATCCCCTCCATCTGTACACCATCTATCCGGGGAGAACCTCTGATGGCCTGCGCCAATGGTTCGATAAAAATAGCGAACAGTCCAGGGGACAGAGGACACCCCTGGAGAGTTCCCCTGTACAAAGGAAAATATGAGGAGTGGTGTCCAGAGACCTAAACACAAGCTTTTGGTGAGGAATAAAGTGTTTTAGTCATGGAAATGAAGGGGGAGGGAAAGCCCATTCTTTTTTTTTAACTTTATCTCTTTATCTCTCCTTGCCTGCTCTCAGAGCCCACTCCTTCTGTCCACTCAATATTCCCCCATTCCACCTCCGTGGGATCTGCCCCTAGAGTGCCTCCTCTATCCTCCTGCACATTGGGGTCTATCCCTCTTGGTGGTCTGGATGGAACCGGAGCGACTTTCATCCAGGGCTGCTGAGAGGTGTTTTCCATTTTCTCCCCTTATGTCCCCTAACCCTCTGAGATGTCGAGCGCTAGGACGTACGTCCTGAGTGGTGGCGTGCTGACACATGCCAAACCCCTCATGCGCCGGCGACGTCCCCCCTCCCCGACTCCGATGAACGGAGCTGCCTCCATCCCTTCCTGATGTCGGTGCTTCCACTGGCTATGGAAGGGATGCAGAATGCAGGAGCGTTCTTGGTCTCCCACCCCTGAGGGAGGAGAGCATCCATTAGGACGCTCGATCCTCCCTCTCCCCTGCCGACCCCCAGCCATCCGAGTCCATTCCCGAACCCGGGTCGCCGGCGTAGCGCGAGGTGAGGCGCCCAGCGCCTCAACCCTCAGTGCCACCGGGCCGACTGGAAAGCCCATTCTTAACATGGTGGCAAACAAAAAAGGACCACGAGTCCCTGTCGGATACCTTCTCAGCATCTAGGCTGAGAAGGACAGAGGATGTTTCATGAGATTGCATTTCCTGAACCAAGTGGAGTGCCTGTCTTGTGTTGTCAGTAGTAGATCTAGCACTGACAAATCCTGTCTGGTCTAGATTAATTATAGAGGGTAGAAATGTATCTAGACGTTTGGCCAAAATGGAGATAAAACACTTATAGTCCACATTTAGGACTGAGATTGGGCGGTATGATGTACAAAATTGTGGTTCCTTGCCTGGTTTGGGGATGAGGGATACCACTGCATATGACCAGCGAGGTGGGGGGCTGGCTATCCCCTGCAGCACCTCATTATATACCTGCAGGAGGAGTGGAGCAAACCCTTGAACCAAATGTTTATAAAATTCTGTGCCATATCCATCTGGGCCAGGAGCTTTCATAGTTTTGGATCGAGAGATGGCAGCTAGTAGTTCTGTGTGTAATATAGGGGAGATCAAAGAAGTCTGCTGATCACCATTAAGCTTGAGGAGGTCCAGAGGGGAAAGAAATGTACTAATGTCGGTGTGGTCTGAGAGATGGTCTGGGGTGTATAATCTTTTACAGTATTCACTAAAGGCCTGGGTGATATGTCCCACTGTTGTACAGAGGGTGCCAGAATTAGGGTCCCTGACAGCAGCTATGGTTGAGAGACGGCTTTGCTTACACAGCCTGAAAGCTAGAAGGTGGGAGACCCTCAGGCCTATCTCGACCTGTCTTTGCCTAAGGAAGGCTAAGGCTATTTCAGTGTTTTGCAGTACCAGAGAATCCAGCTCTCATCTAGTCTGTTTGAGCTGGACTAAAACTGAGCCATCCCCTTGCTGGTGTGTCGTTTGGAGAAGGTTAAGGATCTGCTCAAGGTGTAATTGTCTTTCCCTGCGTTGCTTCGCCAGGGTTGAGGAATATTGTATTAGATGGCCTCGAAGTACCGACTTTAGTGCATCCCACTTGATTGCAGAGGAAATTCCCGGGTCGGAATTATCCTCCTGGATCTTCTGTATTTTCTCATCAAGGAATTCTCGGAAGGGGCACTTTTAAGATGAATTGGGTTAAGTCTCCAAATTGTTTTTCATCTCTCAAGTCCCAGCTCCCATTTTGTAACCACTGAGGCATGGTCAGAGTGGGCAATGTCCCCTATGGAAACCTCTCTCAGAACTTCCAGACATTCCTTTTGCATGTAGCAATGATCCATCCTAGAACAGGAACCATGCACCGCTGAGTATAAAGTATATCTTCTGTCCCTAGGGTGAAGGGTATGCCGCACATCCAACCAGCCCACCTCCTGAATAAAACGCTTGAAGAACTTATGCGGGGCAGGTTGTCTGCCTCTAGCCGCCCCAGTGGTATCAAGGTTAGGGTTAGGGGAAGTATTGAAATCACCTGCCAATATGAGTGTGCCCTTGGTCAATTGAACAACTTTATTCAGGAGAAATCTGATTGTTTGTATAGTTGACCCCGGGGGGAAATAGGCATTAGCCAAGGTCACTTCTTTATCCTGCTGTATACCCTGTACTACCACTAGGCGACCTTCTGAATCCGCCCATTCCTGTGTGGCTTGAAAGGGAGTATGGCTGGAAATCAGTATGGTGACCCCCCCTCCTCCTTCCTTTAGCAAAGGAGGAGGAAAACACCTGCGTGAACCCCCCTCTAGCAAGCTTTCCATGCTCATTCTTATTCATATGTGTCCTGTGTGCGTGTGTGTGTGTGTGTGTGTGTATATGTGTGTTATATATATATATATATATATATATATATATATATATATATATATATATATATATTTTATTCCTGCTGCATGGGTCTTTTTAAACAATGAGAGCATTCTAGATTTTTTTTATAGGACTGCCAAGTCCATTAACATTTAAAGAAAAAATCTGGAGTAGTGTGTTAGCCATTTAAAAATCTCTGGAATCAAATGGAGTATTGCTCAACTAGGAATCTAAACTACGATTTGTAAGATCCGTTAAGCTCCAGTTCTATTAGTAGAAGACGTGACTGTCTGTGTAGGGATAAGTGAGGAGTAACATCCTCAAACTTTAAACAACAAAGTTTAAATGCTAACTAGGAAAACCTTTTAATGCAGAATGGGGGTGGGGAACCAGATGATCAGATGGATAGGAAATTGGCTCCAGAACCGGACCCAGAGGGTCGTGGTTGGCGGGATAGTCTCATCCCCAAAGAGGGTCATTAGTGGGGTCCCGCAGGGATTGGTCCTTGGGCCCCTCCTGTTCAACGCCTGTGTCTCTGACATAAGGAAGGGTATCAGGAATGAGATGAGTCTCTTTGCGGATGACTCAAAACTGGGGGCGGTGGTGGATGGGGAGGAGGAGAGGGTGGCCCTACAAGGGGACCTGGAGGCTCTGGAAAGGTGGTCTAGAAAGCGGAAGCTGAGGTTCAATGCAGGAAAATGCAAGGTACTGTACCTGGGAGCCAGAAACCCGGGCCAAGTGTACACCCTGGGGGGGGAGGAATGCTACAAGTCTCAATAGCTGAGAGGAACCTAGGGGTGGTGGTGGATGTCAAGATGAACAACTCGAAGCCTTGTAGGAGGGCAGCAGCAAAGGCCAACAGGATACTTGGATGCATCGCTAGGGGGATCACCTCCATAAGGAGGGAAGTGATACTCCCACTGTATAACAGCTTGGTGAGGCCGCACCTCGAGTACTGCGTGCAGTTTTGGAGGCCATATTTAAAGAGGGACATTGAACTCCTGGAGAGGGTTCAGAGGAGGGTAACCAAAATGATTTGGGGCTTGGGGGATAGGACCTATTGGGAGAGGCTCGAAGAACTAAATATGTACACATTGGAAGAGAGAAGGGACCGGGGAGACATGATAGAGGTCTTCAGGTACATGAAGGAGGTAAATAGGGGAGGAGCAGTCAGAAGGGGGGGCAACTAGAGGGCATGGGTGGAAGCTGGAAGGGGGAAGATTTTAGGGGAGAAAGGAGGATGTGCCACTTCACTGAGAGGGTGGTGGAGCCATGGAATGTGCTGCCCAGGGGGCTGGTGGAGGCAGAAATGGTGGAGGGGTTCAAGAGGGGGTGGGACAGGTACAGGGGAAGGGTTCTGGAAGCAAAAACCAGTGCAGCGAGAATATCCGGGACTGAGAAGGCAGAAGTCAGAGAGGGAGAGGGGGGCAGCAAGGTCAACTCCCAGGGTGGGGGCTGACCAAACGAGCAGACACGAAAGACCATTAGGCCTATTCTGCTGGCATTTTAGTATATTAGTATGTTAGTAGCCTGCCAACTGGGCAGGTGCTGCTAAGCTACAATGGGTTTCCATGAGGCTGTTCATTAAAAACAGTCAGCCTCTTGGTGTGCCAAGATTTTGGCAGTGTCTATCCAATAGGTAGACCAGATGTAATATGTCTCTGTTAAGTGGGGGGGGGGGGGTAAAGGGAAGGTGGTAATGCCTCGTACTCCACCAAGATAGATGGGTGAAGCTTGTAGACCCAAACTTTTCCTCCCAATTCAGTTATGACTTATGGTGTGTCTACTCCTACGAGGTCAGTCATGCAAATTAAACAATGTGCTGTGCTTAGTTATACAGTGCTGTATCATATCTACCCCCAGCATATCCACATAGACATAGGATAAGTTGGTTTGGAGGATCAGTGGCCCCTCCCCCCAAACCAGCCCGCCCCACCGGGACAGCGTGTGGTGAGGCTGAACAGTGGAGAGCAGGGAGGATCCACAATACCCTCCAATAATACATATTGTGGAGAAGGAACAAGGTCCCTGTGTTAGCTGGGGTAATTTAGTCCGAGGATTCCCATGGGAGACAGGGGCCTCTGGTAGAACACATTAAGGAGCAGAACATCCCCCAGTTATCATTGGGACAACATATAAAGTTGGTTTTATAAGCAAAGGTGCCTCCAACCTGGTTCTTAGCCACTCGGTGATCATGTCCATAGGGACGCTACTAAGGCTGTCCCGCTCATCCATCTCCACTCCCCAGCAACCCACCCATGCTCCAGTCCTCAACCAATGTCCCCCCCTCTGCCCCAAGGCCATCGAACATAGTCGCCCTCACAAAGAAGGCTCTCTGAGAGGTCGTGTGGCCGAGACCACCCTAAAGGTCTCAGGCAATGCTGCGTATGCACTAAGGGAGCCCCCCCCCCCAGCAGGAGAGGTATTTCTCCAATGAAGCACCACTGATCAAGTGAGGGCTGGTAGGAGAAGGGGTCACACTTGGGAGGGTGGGCATCAAGGTAGTCACAGGGGAGATTAATTTACATGGGGGGATAGTCAAGACGGCCTACCTGTAAGAGAATTAAGTAAACAAGTCAGTGTTCCAATAGTCCCTTCATTTCACTTCTTGGTTGGTTAGGGAGGTCTCGGGCAAGGCCATGGCGTGTTGTCTCAGTCCTTTGATTATCTGCTGAATTGCCATGGCTCCCTCTTTATGACACTGCTCCCTTGGCGGAATTCAGGTCTAAGCTTTCTGTGCCAGTTTGGCAGCCAGGAACGTGCCGTTCTGCCTCTGGGTTCAAGTGACATCAATGCCAGTTTTAACAATCTCTCATGTCACCTATTCTGCGGATTCAAAAGTCCTGGGACCATCCTCCAACTGGACCACCAACTTCGCTGAGTAGGGGGTTCTAAACTTGAGCTTTGCCTCCTTTAGCTTTTTGAGGATGGGGCATAGGCCCTATATTTCACAGCAGTCGCCATTGGATAGTCATTATCCACGTATATTCTGTGATCCTGGAAGGTCAAATCCCCCTGTTGCCACAATTTATGCAAAACCAATTCCTTCTCTTGATAGTGAAGGAAGCAAATTAAGATAGCACGTGGACGGTTTCTGGATTGTGGGCCCAGGGTACAATGGACCCGATCCATCTCAAGGGAACAGCTATCAGGCAAGTCCAACTGGGATTTAAAAAAATGTTTGCATAAATGGTATAGGGTTGTTGCCCTCTGAGCCTTCAGGGAAACCATTAACCCTCAGGTTGTTTCTTCTGCTCCTTGCTTCAGGGTCATCGGCCCTGTCTTGCAGGCCTTGCAGTGCTTGATGTAATTGCGCTGTGGTGCGTTCCGTGCAGTCCACCCGGGAGTCAGTGATCGTGGCCTGCTCCTCCATACCATCGAGCTGCTTTTCCATTTTCCCCAGGTCTGTACGCAATGCAGTGAAGATAGAACAGGTTTCTCTCCTGAAATCCCGTAATTCTTGTATCACGCTGTCCATCTGCCTAGTAACATTGGGCACCTTGGAGCATTCCTCCTTCGAATTCTCGCCCTTACCAGAGATTTGCGAGCAGTCAGTATCAGAGCAACCTCCGTCAGGGTCGGTGTTATCTAATGCCGATTTTTGAAGGTCAGGGTTCCTTCTAGACATCTTTGTAGTTTACCAGGTTCGATTCAGCCCCAATTTAGGTCTAATTTCTGTGTTTTTAGCAGTTTTGGGCCTTGGTGGAGACGGAGCTGAAAGATCAGCAGCTTCCTTGGGCATGACATTTTCCGGACGTCCGACTTGGTCCACTTTTGATGGTATAAGTAATATATACCATATATATTATTTGTACCATCATCAACAGTGTACTGAGTACTCGATCATATAGGAGGGTGCTGGGAACCTCCACAAAGGAGACCCACAGGAGGGTGGCATGAGACCCCACAGGGTAAGGAAACAACTCCTGGTGGGGGACTCGATCATTAGGGGGGTAGACGTGGGGGAGGAAGGGGTGAGGGAGGTAAGGTGCCTGCCTGGTGCCACAGCTTGGAGGGACAGGAAGCGAATCCTCAGGATCGCGGGAGCAGCTGCATGAGGGAGGGAGCTGGATGTCATTGTCCACCTAGGGATAAGTGACCTGGCTGTAAATGGGATCAGAGCAGTGCAAGAGGAGTTTGTGAAGTTGGGGAGGGGTCTTAGACAAGTAGCATGTACGGTAACCTTCTTGGAGGTGCTGCCTGTCTATGGCAAGGATGATGCTAGGGTATTCCGCACCATGGGATTCAATGAATGGTTGAAAAACTGGTGTGGAGCTCAGGGTTTTGGCTTCATTGGGGACTGGGGAGCCACCTGGAGGGATGCAGGCTTATACTGGTGCGATGGTCTGCATCTGTCCAGGGGATCCAGGATCCTAGGTGACAGGTTTAAATGCTTCATTGGCAAACATTTAAACTAGCCAAGGGGGGAGACACTGAAAAGGAGCAGGGAAATCCCAGCCTCCCCCCACAAAGCGCAGTAGTTAGAGAGGTAAACACTAATGCAGAGAAGTCGGTAGGGAGCAGGACAGGGATAAATGCAGAAAAAGGTGTTAAGGACAGGGATGGGGCTAAAAGGGGTAAGGCCATAAAAAATAAATGGAAGGTGATGAGTACCAATGCCTGTAGTCTGTGCAACAAGCTCCCTGAACTAGTGGCCTTAATGGAGGAAGGATGCCTAGATATTGTGGCAGTCACTGAAACATGGTACACAGAGAACCATGAGTGGGAAGTCAGCATACCAGGATACACAGTCTACAGGAGGGACAGGGTGGGTAAAAGAGGAGGAGGAGGAGGAGTAGCTCTCTATATAAGGGAAGGCATTAAAGCAACAGAACTAGAGAGTAAACAGGAAGTTGATTAGTCACTATGGGTCACCCTGGAAATGGCACCACAATCCGCATGGGGGTTGTGTACAGACCCCCATCTCAGGGGGAGGAAATGGACAAGGAAATGATATAAGGCATCCTTAAAATGGCAGAAAAAGGGGAGATATTGTTGATGGGGGACCTGAATATGCCAGATGTTAACTGGAGTACCTTTGCTGCAAGCACATCCAAGAGCAGGGTCATTCTTGATGCCCTACAGGGGGCATGCCTCAGACAGCTAGTGTTGGAACCCACTCGGGAGGGAGCAGTCTTAGACCTGGTACTCTCAAATGGGGAAGGAGAAAGGATCTCAGATTTAGAAGTGGGTAGCCATCTGGGAACAAGTGACCACCAAACAGTGTGGTTCACAATAAACACAGCCATAGAGTCAAGCCATACAAAAACAAGAGTATTGGACTTTAGGAAGGCTGACTTTGGGAAAATGAGAGAGTGCCTTAGAAAAGCACTAGCAAATGGGCAAGAAGGAGGGGTGGAGGAACAATGGAGAATAATCAAAACAGCCATCGCAGAGGCAACAAGCCTTTGTGTGAAGCCAAATCAATAAAACAAAACGAAGGAAAAAAACACTATGGTTCTCAAAAGAGGTGGCAGGGACGGTTAAGGAGAAAAGGATAGTATTCAGGAAATATAAGGAAACACAGAAGGAGCAGGACAGAGAACTTTATCAGTTAAAGCAGAAGGAGGCAGGGAAGGCAGTCAGAAGAGCAAAGGCACAAACTGAGGAAAAGATATCTAACTCTGTTAAGAAGGGGGATAAAACTTTTTATAGGTACATTAGGGAGCGAAGAAAGGCCAAGGGAGGGATACAGAGACTTAATAAAGGGGAGGGAATGTGGGCAGAGGGTGACAGTGAAAAAGCAGGGATACTGAACAAATATTTCTGCTTAGTATTCACAACAGATGAGGAGGGGAGGTGCCTAAACCAAACAAGGGAGAAACTCTGAATGGGGGGTCGATACCAGTCCATTTACAGAAGAAAGGGTTTTGAAAGAACTCTTGAAACTGAGGGTGGACAAAGCAATGGGGTCTGATGGGATTCACCCAAGAATACTAAAAGAACTAAGGGTAGAACTAGTAACACCACTAATCACTCTCTTTAACAAATCATGGGAGGATGGAGTGGTATCTGAGGACTGGAGGAGGGCAAATGTGATTCCACTTCACAAAAGTGGGAGCAGGGCAGAGGCAGGAAACTAAAGACCAGTTAGTTTGACTTCAGTGGTAGGGAAAATGATGGAATCACTTCTGAAGGAAAGAATTGTTGAGTACCTAGAGGCCAGTGGGGCACAGGACCCAAGGCAGCATGGTTTCACAGCAGGAAGGTCATGTCAGACGAACCTAATAGATTTCTTTGACTGGGTGACCAAAGTAGTAGACCAGGGGGGCTGTGAATATGGCCTACCTAGATTTTAGCAAGGCATTCGACACAGTCTCACACAAAAGATTCATATACAAGTTAGCCAGCCTTGGAGTGGGTCCTGAGGTGGTAGCCTGGATATAAACTGGCTGGACAACAGGATGCAAAAGGTAATAGTAAACGGAGTCCACAGTGAAGAAAAGAGGGTAACTAGCGGGGTACCGCATGGTTCGGTACTGGGACTGGTCCTCTTTAATATCTTTATAAGTGACATTGGAGAGTACCTGGAAGGAACGGTATGCCTCTTTGCAGATGACACAAAGATCTGCAACGGGGTTGATACACAAGGTGGGGTGGAAAGAATGAAAAGGGACTTGGCAAGGTTGGAGGAATGGTCAAATATGTGGCAGCTCAGATTCACTGCAAAGAAGTGCAAGGTAATGCATCTGGGAAACAAAAACCCATGGGAAGAGTACACAATGGGGGGTGAGTTAATAACAACAACAAAAATCGAAAGAGGCCTAGGAGTTATTATATCAGATGACCTAAAAGTGGGCAAGCAATGTGAGAAGGCAGTAAGGATGGCTGGGGGGGATACTGGGATGCATAGGGAGAGGCATCAACAGTAGAAAACAGGAAGTTGTTATCCCTCTCTACAGACAGTTAGTGAGACCCCATCTGGAGTACTGCGTGCAATTCTGGAGACCCCATCTCCGCAAAGACATAGACAGAGTGGAGGCTGTTCAGAGGAGGGCAACCAAAATGGTGCAAGGTCTGCACCAGAAGACATACGAGGAGAGACTAAATTAGCTTAATATGTATACCCTTGAGGAAAGGAGGGCGAGGGGGGACATGATAGAAACTTTTAAGTATCTCAAGGGAATTAACAAGGTACAAGAGGGTAGTATATTTCAGAAGAAGAGATGTGCAAGAACAAGGGGGCACAATTTGAAGATGGGGGACGGCTCAGAGGTAATGTTAGAAAGTATTTTTTCACAGAGAGAGTTGTGGATGCATGGAGCAACCTTCCTGAGGAGGTTGTGGAGTCAGGAACAGTGGGAGAATTCAAGAATGCATGGGACAGGCATAAGGCAATTCTAGTGGGGGGGGCAGGAGGAAATAAACTGTTCATTAACTAGAATCTGCAGCTTATCCATCAGGTAGGGAAATGGGCAGACTGGGTGGGCCAAGCGGTCCTTTTCTCCTGTCAAATTCTATGTTTCTATATATGTTTTCGGGGGCCGGGGGTTGGGCAGTGGGCACCTGACAGTGCGCACATGCTGTTTAGCAGATTATTGCACTGCTCACTGATGCTTTTCCACAGAGACCCCACAACAGGAAGAAAACATTACTGAGCACAAAAGTATATTTCCTGTTGGTAAACAAAGATTATTAAGTAAGAATATAAGGAAAGACACACTTTAAGTTATTTTCTTTAAACTGTTTTTGGGTGGTGTTCTTACAATTTTTGGGGGCTAAACAAGGTTATGAGAAAGAAAAACCAAACACAAACTTAAAATTGTACACCAAACAGTACACAATGGGGAGGGGGGGATGTACGAACAACAGCAAAAATGGAAAGTGACCTGTGTCAGATGACATAAAGGTAGGCAAGAAATGAGAGAAGGCAGTAAGGAGGGCTGGGGGATACTGGGATGAACTGGAGTGGCATCACCTTAAAATCAAGTACAAAATCGGAAGTTCAGATCACTCTGTACAGATATTTGGTGAGACCTCATCTGGAGTAAAGCATGCAGTTATGGAGACAGAGCATATCTCTGCAAGGACATAGAAAGGATGGAGGCTGTACAAAGGAGGGCAACTAAAATGTTGAAGGGTATGCACCAGAAGCCAGATGAAGAGACACTAAAGGACATTACATACAAACGCAAGGAAAGGGGGAAGGAGGCATGATATAAACTCAAGTACTGAAAGGGAATCAACAACGTACAAGAGGGTAGCATCATCCAGAAAAAGAAATGTGCACGGGAAGGGCCCAAAATTTGAAGATAGAGGGGGAACGGATCAGGGGCAACATCAGGAACAATTTTTTCACCTGGTGGGTGCAAGGACAAACTAAAACTAATAATCAACGTTCTGATGGGACAGCAGCAGTTGAAGCGCCCCCATAATTTGTAGCTGGTGCCCCTCAATTCGATCCAACTGCTGTTCAGTGTTGTCAAGACGGTGGTTAGCAGCCTCCAACTCACTCCACATCAGGCCCAAATCGGCCTGTGTGGCAGGTAGTTGGACAGGGTTGCCAACGTCACCTGTTGCAGGTTGTGGTGGTGGAACAGCAGCTTGATCCATGACCCTCCCCCGCTTCACACCACCACGTACAGGTGGACACTGTGCTGCCCCCTCTTCCCCAGAAGGGCCAACAGGTGCATTACTGCCCTGTTATGCAGCCTTGGCCTGCCACTGTACATGGTGGTGGTTGTACAGGTGGGTGCTCTGACTGCCTGTGCCAAGGTGAGTTCCCTTGGGGCCACGGCGTACCTCCACACCACACCGATTACATTTCGCTACACTGCTGTCCTTAGGCAGTGTAGTAAAGAACTCCCACACTAAAGAGGTGCAGGGAGGACCAGGCACAGGCGGGGGGCCCCCAGGTGTTGTTGGAGCCAAGGGCTGCTGCTGCACAGTTGGGGCTGGGGGTGCGGAAACCTACTGCTGCTAAAACTGCTGTGTCTGTTCCTCCCTGACTTCCTGCTGCTGAGCCGCTGGCGCAGGGGCCATAGGAGGTGGTGGCACTGGGGGGGCACTGGTAGGTGCCACAGGAGGTGGTGCTTCCATGGCATCAAGTCTATTACCTCCTGCTTCGGGGGGAGTGAATACTACTCAAGATGGTGCTCCAGTCCAAACGCAGCCTGCCACCACGTGTGCATACACCAACTCAATCTCCTCTGCTACGTCTGTGAAAAACACCTCCCCCCCATTCTGGTCTCTCTCTCTCTCTCTCTCACACACACATGCACATTAACAATTAACAGACACTACACTGAAATACTGCACAAACACAAATCCAGAAAACAAATAGGCTTTCAAAATACAAAATAAATCAGCTGATTAGCAAAAAAATTAAAAGGTTTACGGTAGTTTTACTTTCTAGATTTAGTCTCCTCTCTAACTCTCTGTTCAACCAGCTCTTTCTCCTCCTACAAGGCGAAAGTGAAACTCACTTTCAAGCATTGTTCACTTCCTGCCTGCCTGAAGCATGTGACCTACACTGTGTAAGCCATGTGATGTCTGTGTGTGAGCTGCCTGTAAATTCTCACTCTGCCTTTAAAGCGAAGTAAGGTGGAGTGAGCAACGTGAAGTCATTATCATTATCACAAGGCGAAGTGACGAAGTAGTGGGTTTTAATGGCACTTGAGAGCTGGGGGTGACACAAAGTGAGCTACTTAGCGTCTACTTCGTGGGCGGAATTTAACTTCGCTGCATCTCTAGTTACAGTGTACATATATTTACAGATATCAGTTGACCTTAGAGGTAACCCACCGTAAGGGTTCTGCATTTCTGAGTTGGGGATTAAGGATCCACTGATCAAGAATAGCTCTAGTTTCTCCTTATTAATGTTAAAACCTGAAATACTACAAAGCAATCCAAGTATTCAGTCAAAGTTGGCATTTCCTGTTGTGGGTTCCCTAAATATATAAGGGTGTCATCAGCATATAAAGATATTAGATTATCTATCTCACCAACCTGGACCTCAACTATTTGGTCTATTTGCCTATTGAAAGCAGCCAAAGGTTCCATGTTGTGTGCAAATAAAAGAGGAGACATTGGATACCCTTGCCATACCCCCCTCTCTATTTGGAAATATATAGAAATTATTTGTTAATCACCAGTCTACCTACCGCGTTATTGTACAGGTGGCAGACCCACTCAAGAACGTGCTCCCTGAAAACCGTGCACTGCATCACTAGGTATAAATACATTCAGTTTAAGTGATCAAATGATTTTTCAGCTTTGATCAGCGGTGCTATGTTTGTGGAATGAGTATATTTATGCCCAAAAATGTTTAACAGATGACAGATATTACTGGTGAGATGTCTGTTTGTGACAAAACCTGTTTGGTCTGGGTAAACTAAATTTCCAGTCACCTTCTTAAAGAGAACTACAGTCAAAATTAGCAGAAATATATGCTGTACAGAGTGTTTTGATTTGTGTGTGTAGTCCTTGTGTGTCCTTCCCTTTGTTTGCTGTTTTTTTTTTATTTGCCTTCTAGTTGTATGCTTCTGGGGATCTCCATGTCTGAATTTTTCATTGCTCTTCTTTTTCCGACAGTGCCTCCTGTCCCATTTGATAGTGATGAATTCATGACTATTGATTCAGTGAGTGATAGGTGCTGCAGCAGAAATCTGCTGTTAGGAGCCTGATATTCTGTCCTCAGCTAAATACTGTACATATTTCTATCTTTTTTTTCTAGGTATGTGTCTAGGTCTAGCCAGCAGGAGAAAATGTTTTGTTTTTAAAGGTTTTCATTTCATCAGACTACACACAGCCATACAAAAAGCACACAAATCACCCCAGGTCATCAGTGCTATAATTAGTGAAGTCTCTATGTGTTTTCTTACAGAATAGCCCATACAATTAGCCTTTGGCTGTTTGCCATCTGTAAATGTAGCCTTTATTTATTTATTTATTTATTTTTTTACTCTATTTCTCCACTGCCACTACGGGGAACTCTCTTAGGCATCCACCATACCCCCAACTCTACCTCCTAGTCTGAAACTCCCCCTGCATCCTGGCACCTGCCCGGCTATCCTTTCGGCTCTGAGCCCCCTGAGGAAGGGCCGCCTTATCTGCCCAGGGCACTCTATTTACAATTCAGGCCAGGCTGGGCTCGGCCCAGGACAGGAGGTAGTCCGGCCTGTGGAGTGTGGCTGATGGTAGGTGGTGCCGTTGCCTATCCCTGATGGCAGGATATTTCTATTTTTTCTTCCATTTTCCCCGATGCTCAGTGGTGCAGTGGTGTCAGTGGCACTATTGCCGATGCCCGCTGCAGCACCGCTTCCTTGCAATGCGTAGCGACGCAGACTCTGCATTGCTCTGGTCTCCACCAGAAGTCGCCCCTGTGCGACGCATCCCCAAGAACCCTCTCTGGGAGGAGAGAGCAGTCCTCCGGATGATTGATCTCCTCCCTCCCCTGCTGACCCCCGATGACCCGAGCTTGTTCCTGAACCCAGGTCGCCGGCGTGGCGTGAGGTGTGGCTTCCAGCGCCTCAACCCTCGGCGCCACTGGGCCGGCAATGTAGCCTTTATTAGTGCTCATTGGATAAGGATAAGGATAAGAATAAGGAGAGTTACTTAAAATCACAACTCTATTACTGCAGACTTAACACAAAACAACCAGTTGCGGAATCAATGGTCACAAATGCATCACTGTCACATGGGACAGGAGGCATTGCAAGAAAAAGTCATAACAACTGAATTATGGAGATCTCCGGGGGCCATAAAACGTGCAGGTAAAATTTAGAGAAAAACTCCTAAAATCAAACAAAGGGAAGGTCACAGGACTACACCCACAAATCCAAACACTTTGCACAACATATATTTTGTACATTTTGACTGTAATTCCCTTTTAAGTTCGTTAGCTCTTATTTTAGTGAATAACCTCATGTCCTGATTTAGAAGTGAAATTGGTCTAAATGCTATGCAAGTATCCCTCCCTCCCTCCCTTTACCTGATTTTGTTAACGCAGATACCAGGGCTTCATTCCAAGTACCTGGTATAACACCCTAGGATTGACACTTTCTGAAAATGTCTAACAACACTGGAATTAGTTCCTTTTGCCCATTCTGTGAGCAAACAACATCAGACACAATCTTCTTTCATCACCCAGGGCCCACAGCACCCTGCATGAAGAAAGGTACAACAAATTGTGTTGGCAACCTGTGGTGAGACATACTTCTCTGCCATTGTCTCTACCAGTATGGTTCTCAAAAGAGGTGGCGGGGAAGGTTAGGGAGAAAAACATAGCATTTAGGAAGTATAAGGAAACACAGAAGGAGCAGGACAGAGAACTGCACCAGTTAAGGCAGAAGGAAGCAGGAAGGGAATTCAGAATAGCAAAGGCCCAAACTGAGGAAAAGATAGTCAACTCAGTTAAGAAGGGGGATAAAACCTTTTATAAGTATATCAGAGAGCGTAGAAAGACAAATGGAGGGATAGTGAGGCTCACTAGAATGGATGGTGGGTGGGCAGAGAGGGACAGTGAAAAAGCAGGGATACTGAATGAATACTTATGCCTAATCCAATTAACAAAAGCACTCTGGATAGGAGGGTCGATCCCAGTCCTTTCACAGAAGAAAGGGTTCCGGAAGAACTACTAAAACTTTAGGTGGACAAAGCAATGGGGCCTGATGGAATTCACCACAGAATTCTAAAAGAATTAAGGGGAGAACTAGTGACACCACTGACTACCCTTTTTAACAAATCACGGGAGGACGGTGTAGTACCTGAGGACTGGATGAAGGCAGATGCAATTCCCCTTCACAAAAGAGGGAGCAAGACAGAGGCAGGAAACTACAGACCTGTCAGTTTGACCTGTGTGGTAGGGAAAGTGATGGAATCACTTCTGAAGGAAAGAATTGTTGAGAACCTAGAGGCCAGTGGGGCACAGGACCCAAGGCAGCATGGGTTCACGGCGGGAAGGTCATGTGAGACGAATCTAATTGATTTCTTTGACTGGGTGACCAAAGTAGTATACCTGGGAGGGGCTGTGGACATGGCATACCTAGACTTTAGCAAGGCATTTGACACAGTCCCACACAAAAGATTAATAATCAAATTAGCCAGCCTGGGAGTGGGTCCCAGGGTGGTAGCCTGGGTAAAACACTGGCTGGACAACAGGACACAGAAGGTAATTGTAAATGGAGTCCACTCTGAAGAAAGGGAGTTACTAGTGGGTACCGAGGGTTTAGTACTGGGTCCAGTCCTTTTAATGTCTTTATAAGTGACATTGCAGAGGGACTGGAAGGAAAATATGCCTCTTTGCAGATGACACAAAGATCTGCAACAGGGTTGATACAGAAGGGGGTGGAAAGGATGAGAAGGGACTTGGCAAGGTTAGAGGAATGGTCAGAAGTATGGCAGCTTGGATTCAATCCAAAGAAGTGCAAAATAATGCACCTGGGAAACAAAAACCCAGGGGAAGATTACACAATGGGGGGGAGGTAGTAACAACAACAGAAATGGAAAGGGATGTGGGGGTAATCACATCAGATGACCGTAAGGTTGGCAAGCAATGTGAGAAGGCAGTAGGGAGGGCTGGGGGGATACTGGGATGTATAGGGAGAGGCATCACCCGCACAAAACAGGAAGTTGTCATCCCTCTGTACAGACAGTTGGTGAGACCCCATCTGGAGTACTGCGTCCAGTTCTGGAGACCCCATCTCTGCAAGGACATAGACAGGATGGAGGCAGTCCAGAGGAGGGCAACTAAAATGGTGCAGGGTCTGCAAGAGAAGCCATACGAGGAGAGACTAAAGGAGTGTAATATGTATACCCTTGAGGAAAGGAGGGAGAGGAGGGACATTATAGAAACTTTTAAGTACCTTAGTGGAATCAACAAAGTCCAAGAAGGTAGCATCTTTCAGAAAAAGAGATGTGCAAGAACAAGGGTACACAAATATAGAAACATAGAATTTGATGGCAGATAAGGACCGCTTGGCCCACCCAGTCTGCCCATTTCCCTACCTGACGGATAAGCTGCAGATTCTAGTTAATCAACAGCTTACTTCCTCCAGCCCCCCACTAGAATTGCCTTATGCCTGTCCCATGCATTGTTGAATTCTCCCACTGTTCCTGACTCCACAACCTCCTCAGGAAGGCTGTTCCATGCATCCACAACTCTCTCTGTGAAAAAATACTTTATAACATTACCTCTGAGCCGTCCCCCCTCTATCTTCAAATTGTTTCCTTATATTTCCTGAATGCTATCCTTTTCTCCTTAACCGTCCCTGCCACCTCTTTTGAGAATTACACAATTTGAAGATGGGGGGGGGGGGAACCGCTCAGGGGCAATGTGAGGAAGTATTTTTTCACAGAGAAGATGGTGAACGCATGGAACAGCCTTCCTGAGGAGGTTGTGGGGTCTAAAACTGTGAGAGAATTCACGAATGCATGGGACAGACATAAGGCAATTCTCGTGGGGGGCTAGGAAGAAATAGGCTGTTGGTTAACTAGGATCTGCAGCTTATCCTGTAGGTAGGGAAATGGGCAGACTAGGTGGGCCAAGCAGTCCTTATCTGCCATCAAAGTCTATGTTTCTATTAAAGAGTATATAATTATGATAAAGGACCTACGTCTGAAACTCGTCAAGCGTGCACATGTGTATTAAATAAATTGGATTCTGTCAGTATTTTTTATGGAGCCCTGAGTATGTTTTTTGGTTGGTGAGTGCCCTGCTCTGTTTGAATTATATCATTATGAAGCAGTGGCTTGGAGCTGTACCTTGTGCTTAACATTGGAGGCTATGGGCTGGGGGAGGGGGGAGCATTAGGGTTGACAACCCCCAGGAAAATCCCACCACTAATTCGCCAGACTCCGGAGACCCAAAACCCTAATGTTTTTTCCTTTCACTGCTTGGGGGTTGGGTGTTAGGGTTGGAAACTCTAACGCCGCATTTCTCTAATTTTGTGGTGTTAACTTACCCTAACTGGTGCATTAACAGAGTTTGTTTTGCAAATAATTTCCTTTCCTTTTGCAATAGTGGAATTGTATCCTCATTCATGCAGGTCCCGAACAGATGCAGATGCCCTGTGCAAAGAGAAGACTCCGTCCACCTACAGAAGTGCAACAACAGATGTGAAGAATTCATGGGACTTTCTGGTGGGCCATGGATGTGCAGGGCCCTGTGGTCCCTGCACCTCTATGTGGCCACAGCTACAGATGCACAGGGCAAAAAGTGCATATTTCAGCCAATGCACTGCACTGTCTGCCACCCAAGGAGGGAGAGATGCAGGGTCCTATGCCAAGAGGACAGTTGTCTTCACTGTATGGTACCCAGGCCTGTGCAGACAACCCTGTACTTTTCCTTACCTGGTTGGGGGGGGGGTGTTGCAAAATAACACCTTCCCCAACCCAGCTGGGTCACTGAACTCACCCCCAAAGCACAGGGCCACAAAGTGTACCTGATGGGGACAAACGTGCCACTACACACAAAGTTTTTTACAATTATATATTGTTTTTTTTTTCAATTTTGACCTCAAATTTTCATGATACTCATTTTATGATTCCTCTTGCTAAGCAGGGCACCCTGGATTTTAGTTGCCCAGAAAATGTATTTCTGCCAACTTTTGAAAAAACAAACATCAGATTCTAGCTAAATGGGCCCCTAACTGCCCACCTGAACCGCAGTTACCTGAACTACTAAGTCGGGGTCAGAACTCCAGTCTCTCCCCGGGCTAGCTAAGAGATCCAGAGTCCCCAGATGCACTGTCGGGCATTGTGGCCGGCGTTGGGCATGTGAACCAAGGCCCCTGGTGGTTCCATCACCTACCTGTAGGCTAGGGGATTTTATCCTTTATGTCCCCAACCCTCCGCCCCGGAGTTCGGATATGCAGTGACGTCTGAGATGTCCGCGCAGCTCCACCCCCCTCTACGTTGTGCCCGATGTGCGCACATCCTCTGGCTTTCACCTGGGGTCAGTGTTGTACCGAGCAGTCCCAGGATCCCTTCCCAGAGAGAGGAGAGCAGTCTACGGATGCTCAATCCCCTCTCTCCCCAGTTGACCCCCAGCAGCTCGGGCTCGTTCCCAAACCTGGGTCGCTGGCGTGGCGTGAGGTGTGGCGTCCAGCACCTCAACTTTCAGTACCACTGGGCCGACCAGATGTTTTTTTATAGATGGAATTTTTATGTACTTTAAATCTTTGTAAGTTTAAATATTAAAAAGAAAATGGCAGCCATATGAAAAAGGATTTTTTCCTCACGAAAAAGGATTGGCCTCATATGAAAAAGGATCCTTTCCCGTATGGCCAAATTCTTTTTTTTTTTGTTTCAAACATCAATCCTAAAGTGCCTACTGAACATGCTGAGAACCAAAATCTAAAATCCGTATAACTCTGTAACAAATTATTATTTATTCACCAAACCAGTGAAAGGCATCACTGTGGACCAAACCCTTTCTACCCAGAAACTTTCAGACCAACATTCCTAACCATCTGGGCGCTATGGGCTAACAAACAAGCAAAAAAACCCCACCCCAATTTTGGGACATTTTGCACTGCCCAGATATTGAAATCCGCACATCTGATCAGAACAAAACTTGGCATATTAAGACTCTTTGGGTTTCCAACAATATATGCAAAATTTTGTGCAAATGCCTAGAACGACTCTGAGATTATTAAAGTTCAAAAATTGGGGTTTAACATTAAACAGCTTACTCAACCCTAACTATAGTGGGCATGAGCACATATATAGATATAGATTGAGATATAGATATAGATATACAGATACATCCGCACTGGCACTTCGAAATGAACTAATAAAACCCCCATTCTTACCGCATCTCAGGCTTGGGGAAAGAGGGGAACTAGGTCAGTGTGCTCCAAAGGCCGCAAGTCAAGATTTCTCACTACAGGTAAAATGTCTGCGATGCAGTCACCCTTCCTTCCCTCACTGAGATAGCCAAATCCAACCTGCAATCAGTATTTAAAAGGATTTTTCCATAAGTTTTACCACCTCTCTCCCCCTGTTCGTCCTGCACAGTAAGCTCCAGCCACTCTTTATAATAGAGAACCAAAAAATAAAAGACTAACCGGAGGCTCCCAACAAGCAGGGATGAAACCGATCCAGACACTCTTACTATGCTTTTGGTACCACGCTGTTAAATATCTCTAAAGGAGGCTAAAATTAGTTGTGTCCAAGTGCAGTATTACTGCAGGTCTGCAAGAAATCTAGTTTCTAGCCTGTGGGGAAGGTCTTCCGTGACTGCCCCATACCACAGAGCCCTGCAGCAACATGCCAACCACACCTCCAGTTAATGCCAAACTGCTGCATCCTGGGGCTTACCACAGGGTCTTCCATCTAGATGAGCTGCAAAGCATGGTGCACTAAAGAACAGTAAACGGCATTATGGAAACCAAAGTATTGCAACACAGTTACACTAATGAGCTGGAGCCTGAGAGCCAACCTTCATGAGCTGAGTGGCAAGGAAACAAGGCAGGGAACAAACATAAAGGGACTGTTGCCCTTCCTACAGTTCCTTTGGTGATAGCACTCTTCCAGCTTACAAACCAATGTCCAGGCTCCCTACACTCCCTCATACCCCAATCCAGTCTTAATGTCTGACAACCATTGGACAATTTGAAAGGATGACCCTACATACTTAACTATGGACCCACAACCCAGAGCCACCCCCCGGCCCGTTCTGTATCACAGAGTTAGCAACTGTAAAATGAAATGTCCCAATTTCCAGGCAATTTCAGGTCTTTCTTAGCAAGGTGTAAGGGTGGCAGTAAACAGCCCGGCAATGCTCATCTTATAGGTCGGCTTCCTGCAAAGACAAAAATAACGTAACAAGACAAGCTGCTTGTATAATCATAAGTGAACACAGTTCAGCCGCTGACTTTGATACTCTGTCCCAGATTTATCTGCTCTCCGTGAGGTTGGGTGCTTTCATTTTGCAGTCTCTTAAACTCAGAGATATCTGTTGCTAAGTGGTGCAGCAGATTTCCCGCTGGACGTGATCTCTTTCTGTTTTGGCCTGCAAATCCCAACACAGTTCTCAACAGATGGGCCTCTAACTCCTCCATCTCCATGCCTGGACAAGTAATTCCCCACCATGAAGCAGAGGCGAAACTTCAGGAAGGAATTATAAGTGGTGACACTGAACTCTAGGAGCACTTTTAGTTTGGCAGGAAAGTTTGACTGGGCTTTTATACCCTTTTTTCCCTTTATTTAAGCAACCTTAAGCTACAGCAGGTAACCAGTGCAGCAAAGTGGTGGGAAAGGCAAATAGAATGTTGGTGTGCATCAGGAGGGGCATTACTAGCAGAAGGAGGGAGGTACTGATGCCTCTTTATAAAACCATGGTGAGGCCACACCTGGAGTATGGGGTCCGGTTCTGGAGGCCACAGCTACGAAAGGACATAGATGGGATTGAGGGGATTCAGAGAAGTGCAACCAAGATGGTGCACTGTATGCAGGGGAAGCCTATGAGCAGAGGTGGAGGGAATTGTATCTGTACCAACTTGATACTAGAAGGGAGAGTGGGGACATGATAGAAACATTTAAGTACATAAAGGGGATCAGTAAGTTAAGGGAAGGGGGCTTATTTAAAAGGAAGGTGGGGGCTAAATCTAGAGGGCATAGTCTAAGATTAGAAGGAGGAAGATTTAGAGGCAATGTGAGGGGGAGTTACTTCATGGAGAGGGTGGAGGAGGCCTGGAATAAACTACCAGAGGAAGTGTGGGGGCTGAAATGGTGGAAGGATTCAAGAGGGCATGGGACAGACATAAGGGGTTGGCAAGTGGGGGGAAGGGGAGGTCCCATGACATAGGTGACAAGTAGGGGAGTGGGGGAGGGGCAGACTCGATGGGCCAGAGGGATCCTTTTCTGCTGTGAGAGTTCTATGAGTCTATTTCTTTGATAACATTTCTGATGGCTTGGCAAGCTCCCACTTACTGTTCACTCTCCCTGCTCTAGTGCAGTCCTGAACCAGCAGCTCTGGACTCATTTTCTCTGTGCAGTGCTGTCTCCCCAGTACCATCAGCTGTGCAGGCTAGCACATGAATCCTGCTCTCCTCCTTATCAGGAACAGCAGCACGTCTAGCAGTTCATCTTCTCCACTTAGGACATGGGCTGGTGCAGCTTGCATACAGATTTTAACACAGTGAGATTTCTCTTAAATATACCTACCCCCCCCCCAGCACTGTCTTATCCTTATAGGCACAGTTCAAGCTCCTCTTCCGTTGGTGCCTGAGGCTGTCACTCAGCACACTGGATAGCCCACAGGTCAGGGTGAAGTTGTCAGAATCTGGGGTCCTTCTTTTCCCCAGATATCTCTAGGAGTCCTTTCTGTTGTGGTGGGGCAACAGTAGGGGAAGGGTATGCTTGTGCAAGTCCATTACAATAGATTTCTGTTCCTTTTTTTTTCTTCCACAAAGCTTTTTTCCCTTTGGACAGGTAGGCAGGTTCTTAGCCCTGTTCCTGCCCCTCATGACTCGCGCCCATCTCCCCTGATCCACCGGGGGCTGAGTCACCCATGGATTGCCCATGTAGCAGGGACAGGAGAGGGAAGGCTGTGACATCTCTTCTGAGAATAAAACAGATACTGCCACCAGCACTGCTTCTGTTAGTGGCACCAGTGCAGTAGGGGTCAGTGGAAGTGCGGACACAGATACACTGCCATGGCCACCCCAAATACTACAATGGAGTCAACATTGACATGTTCAGCTGATATGGTTTCGCCAGCAGCTGCTACTTCAGCACCTCTGGAAGGTGAGTCCTGCTCTGATATTGCAAAAACAGCATACCTGTTTCCCATGCACAGCAACAGAGATGGCAACATCACGCCTGCCTCTGTCGAGACTACCCAGGTTACAGCTGTTGGCCCAGTGGCTAATGATGCTGTCTTTTTGCCTCTACTCCTGCTGTTCTGTTTGTTGCAACAACATTAACAGTGCGTTTCAGCTGAACAGTGTTACTGAGACCTACATTAAGCAAGTAATTGTGTGATCCGATGGGAGGACTGAAACTAGAGTCCTGTCTACACGGACACTTTTGCACTGAGGCAACCCAAGGGTGAAGGTTGTGGCAGTACAAAAGCAGCTACTGTATGTAGACACTTACCAAAGCATGGTAAGTTGTCCTCTGATCCTCCCCTCGAGTGGATGGATATGTCCCAGAGCAAGCAGCTTAAGCAGTCGTGTGTAAAGGCTGCACTGCTCACACTAGCGCACAGTGACTGATGTCGCTGAGTTGCCAACCGCACCAGAACTGACGGCACTCTCCAGCAGAGCTTGCATCAGCACTGAGAGGGACCGTGTAAACACATGGCATGATCATCTTGGGCAGTTGTAGAAAGAGCATGGCATAGCTGAAGATGCATTGCATTGGCAGTGTAAATGGGCCTTAAGACTTGTTAGCCATAGTCCTTTTCATCTTTCAACTAATTTTTTGTCTTTCAAAAGGATATGTATTCTGCTACTACTGTCCGATAGCAGTGGAAAGAAAACTCATCACAGGCAGTTGCTGTGATGAAGTTACCTTCTCTTCAGCTGGCTTAAGTAATTGGAAGAAAGCAACTGAAAAGTTTTGAAAACGTTAGGCAACATTATTCTGCCATGAAACTGTTGTGACATATACTGCATGGAAGAACATTAAGATGAATGTTGCGTAGGCAGAGCTTGCAGCCCAGTGAGAATTAAGCTCTTTCATGCGCTCCTGCTATACAGCTCTTAATTCATTATTTTAACAAAGTTTCCGAAAAGTTTTTTGAAAGATGTTTCAGTACAGGACTATACAGTTATCGGTGGTGCTGTGGTGTTTTCAGGATGGGCAGTCTGAGAAATATTCTGAAAGGGGACTTCTTGACAACAGGGCCTGCTAAACTGACAACATCCACATTGCTAGCACCTGCAGTGGGGGATTTGTGTACCATTCTAGAATCACAGCGGGCAGCAGCGAATGCCCTCAGTCGTTCCACCTTATGGACAAAAAAATGGAATTCTATTTGGAGAGGCTGATAAAAGTGGAGAACATGTTGGAGAATCTGGCAGCTAGTATGGAGGAGTTCAACAAGACTGCTGGAAATGTGGTTGTTGCAGCAGCAGTAGCTATCAAGCAGTAGAGCGTAATAAGTAAAGTATGAATAGGGATTAACTCGATTGAGTAAAACTCATTTTCAATGAGATCCACAATACAATAAGAGCGTACTGAAAACCTCAATTGAACAACTCAAAAATACAGTTTAGTCCACCAGTATTTGGGTTCTGGTGATCCCGAAGAACATGAAGGGGAAGGACTCCACAACAATACTTGAGTAGTGGCTCCCAGAGGCTCTTGGCCTGGGATTTGTGCCATCCATTATCAAGGCATATCGAGTTACCCCTCCTGACAGGCCCTCAGTGCAGAGGAATGATTGCATATGCACCTCATGGCGACTCGGTCATAATCGGGGACAAAATTTTAAGGGCAGCTCAAGGCCAAGAAACAATATAAGTATAATAGTGTCCTTTCCATCTTTTGTAGGGCACTCCCATTCAGAAGTTCTTCCCTCCCACCCCCCTCACCTGAACCCATAGAGATTCCACCCTACCCCTTTCCATATCGCATTAGACACCATTATCTGATGCCCTCTCTTGTGTACAGCGCTGTCTCATCCCTCTCCCTGTCTTTTCTGAACAGATCCTAGCCAGAGGCTGTGAAGTTCCAGTCATGATTGAATGTTGCTAGTGTCTCTGTTAGGCCCATTTTATCTTGCCTACACTCTGCTGCCCACAGCCTGGACGTCACTCACTTTGTTCCTGAGGCTTCTGGTGTTCATGCCGATTACTCTCCAAGAGCCATGTTTACCGCCCTTTCTCCGTCCATTGACCAGTCCTACCACACTCATGCTGTAAAGCCTTTTTGCATCCTCTATCACTCTTCCTCGCTGCTGTGATTCGTGCTCCCTGGTTAACCTCACAGTCATGAACCATGTCTGAATTATTCATTACTCCCTGAATTCCTCCTCTAGTTCGGCGAGTGCTACAGCAGCTAGATCACACTTGCCCAGTAAGGGGACCCAAACCTACAGTAGTTCCTGGAGCAGACATGCCAACTCCCTGTGTGATAGATTTCAAACATGGAGTCATCTGTGTACAAAGTAGATCTGAGCTCTATGAACTCTAGACTCTCCTGAGAAATGGAAAAAAAATGCAGAGGGTGAAAAAAGCACGCCTGTTTTGACTAGCTCACATGCAAGTATAATTGTCTGTTTACCTTCAGAAAAGGGGCATGGTTGTTACTAGATGTGCCCAGTGGTATCTGTGCTGTTGCACGTGTTTCCAAGGTAGGAGTGGCAGGAGTCTAGAAGGGAGATACAAGGAGGTGTTTGATGGGAGTGAAGAGATGTTCTTGGAGTTCTGTGTTCAGGTCCTTGCCAGGGAGAGGGACACATAATCTGGGGGTTTGTCAGCCCAGAGTTGGGGGAAGGGCATCATGGCCTGGGAGCTTTGCATGACAGCGAGGGGCCAGCCTGACACTTTCTGCAGAGACGGGGCTGAGGGAGGCATAGAAATAGCTGCCCTTTTTGGCTAGGATGTGTGAGGGGTTTGCCTATGCTTTCCAGGAGGTTGGATAAGGAGGCACTCACTCAACTGGTGGGGTCTTGCACTATCCAACCAAGGTATGGCAGTTTCCTATATCATCTCCCACCTAGGACTGGACTGGAGGGGCAGCCACACTCTCATGAGGGTGGCATTTGTTCTGCACCCTGGAGTCACTGCAGGGGTGGTACAGTATATTCAGTGCCAAGCATAATCTGGGAGAGGACCTGACTCTCAGATGCCCCAGTCCATTTGCTAAAGGTTACAGAGGTGGTGTGGTGACAGTTCTGCCCAAGGGGAAAGTTAGAGGGTTCCCAAGGAGGGCAGAGATCCCAAGTGGCACACACTCTTGAGGTGTTTTTTTTTTCTTCCAATTACAAGAGTGTGGTATGCACATTTATGGAACACATACAAACATATGAGAGAAATATATAAGTGTCTCAGCTGGGACTTGAACATGGGAAGGAAACAACTCCTGGTGGGGGACTCCATTGTTAGGAGGGTAGAACTGGGGGAGAGTGAGGTAAGGTGCCTGCCTGGCGCCATGGCTTGGAGGGACAGGGAGCGAATCCTCACGATTGCGGGAGCAGCTGCACAGGGGAGGGAGCTGGATGTCATTGTCCACCTAGGGACAAATGACCTGGCTGGGAAAGGGATCAGAGCAGTGCAGGAGGAGTTTCTGGAGGGGGCCTTAGACAAGCAGCACGCACAGTAACCTTCTCGGAGGTGGTGCCTGTCTATGGCATGGGTGAGGCTAGGGTGCTTCACACCACGGGATTCAATCAGTGGTTGAAAAACTGGTGCAGAGCTCAGAGTTTTGGCTTCATTCGGGACTGGGGGTCCACCTGGAGGGATACAGGCCTATACTGGCGCGATGGTCTGCATCTGTCCAGGAGGGGAACCAGGATCCTAGGTGATAGGTTTAAATGCTTCATTGGCAAGCATTTAAACTAGCCAAGGGGGAAGCACTGAAGAGGAGCAGGGAAATCCTAGCCCCCAAAAAAATCAGGGTAGTTAGTGATATAAATACCAAGATAGAGAAATTGAAAGGGAGAAGGGCAGGGGTAAATGGAGAAAAAGGCAAAGGCAGTAAGGACAGGGATGGGGCAAAAAGGGGTAAGGCCATCAAAAAATGGAGGGTAATGAGTACCAATGCCTGTAGTCTAGGTAACAAGCTCCCTGAAGTGGTGGCCTTGATGGAAGAGGGATGCCTGGATATTGTGGCTATCACAGAAACATGGTACACAGAGAACCATTGGTTGGTTGGTTAAAAGTTTTATTCATACAGTATATTCACATAAACATATGAACTAGGATATACTCAATTGAGCTGATGCTCATTTACAATGAGGTCCTATACAAAAAAAAAAAAGTACAAATGCAAATTCCATACCACAAAAAGACATATACATAGCAAATTCTAAACACACATTTAACAAATAAATTATTAATAAAGATGTAATGAGATATAAAAAATCTGAACAACACTAGGAACAACAATCCCTAACCTTTATAACCTGCAGTCTAAACCATTCCCTAATATTCTGCC
Organism: Neoceratodus forsteri; assembly: GCA_016271365.2. Lineage (NCBI taxonomy): Eukaryota > Metazoa > Chordata > Ceratodontiformes > Ceratodontidae > Neoceratodus > Neoceratodus forsteri. The sequence goes on along the minus strand of CM028132.1, from coordinate 1,177,473,145 downwards.
AGGATAATATACCCCTGCAGTTCTTAATATCTGATGGAATCTCATTCCAGGCCATAGGGCCTCTATATATAAACAGAATGTCTACCAATTTCTAACTAGAATTGGGGCACAGTAAACTCTGGAGCCTGTGAAGCTCTCAATGAGCCTAATTTAGTTTGTCTTGTAATCCTTGCATTAATGTATGGAGGCAGTTTACCCATCCAGCAACCATACATGAAAGCAAGCAAATGCTTGTGTCTATACTCAGAAGGGCTCATCCAATGAAGTTGATTAAACAAAAAGCACTTGTGGGTAGTCCTATCCACTTCCAAAATAAATCTAGCTAATCTACCGTAGCAAACGTCTATTTTGTCCAAGTCAGCCTTCCTAGCACTTGCATAGATAAAATCCCCATAGTGTAAAGATGGCAAAACCATTGAACATACAACTTTTTCCCTAGTTTCAATGCACATACAATACTCTTAGTTTCAAAGCACATACAATACCTAATACGATAAAGAGCACCTAATTTTTTCCCAACATTGGTCACTACACTATTAATGTGTGTTGCCCATGACTGGGATGTCAACAAGCCAGGGTACACAATCTACAGGAGGGTAGAAGAGGAGGAGGAATAGCTCTCTATGTAAGGGAAGGGATCAAAGCAACGGAACTAAAGGGTAAACAGGGAGGAGAGAAGTCACTGTGGGTCACCCAGGAGACCGGAAATGGTATCACAATCCACACAGGGGTTGTATACAGACTCCCATCTCAGGGGGAAGAAATGGACAAGGAAATGGTAGAAGGCATCCTTAGGATGGCAGAAAAAGGGGAGATATTGTTGATGGGGGACCTGAAAATGCCAGATGTTAACTGGAGCACCTTTGCTGCAGCCACATCCAAGATCAGGGTCACTCTCTGCCCTACAGGAGGCATGCCTCAGACAGCTAGTGTTGGAACCCACTCGGGAGGGAGCAATCTTAGACTTGGTGCTCTCAAACAGGGATAGAGAGAGGATCTCAGATCTAGAAGTGTGTAGCCATCTTGAAACAAGTGGCCACCAAACAGTGTGGTTCACGATGAACACAGCCACAGAATCAAGCCATACAAAAGTGAGGGTACTGGACTTCAAGAGGGCTGACTTTGTCAAAATGGGAGAGTGCCTCAGAAAAGCACTAGCAAACAGGCAAGGAGGAGGGGTGGAGAAACAATAGGGAAACATCAAAACTGCCATCACAGAGGCAACAAGTAGGCTGTTGGTTAACTAGGATCTGCAGAAAAAATACTTTCTCACATTGCTCCTGAGCCATTCTCCCCTCTATCTTCAAATTGTGTCCCCTTGTTCTTGCACATCTTTTTTTTCTGAAAGACGCTACCCTCTTGGACTTTGCCAATTCCCTTGAGGTACCTAAAGGTTTCTATCATGCCCCCCCACTCTTTTCCTCAAGGGTATACATATTAAGCTCCTTTCATATGGCTTCTGTTGCAGACCCTGCACCATTTTAGTTGCCTTCCTCTGGACTGCCTCCATCCTGTCTATGTCCTTGCAGAGATGGGGTCTCCAGAACTGCATGCAGTACTCCAGAGGGGGTCTCACCAACTGTCTGTACAGAGGGATAACAACTTCCTGTTTTGTACATAACTGGTATTGCAGCAACTCGTGTGGTGGGTCAAGGGAGATTACTCCTCCACAGGAAGTATGCTGTAGCACCTGAGGCTGATGGTTGAATGTGGGTGCTGTCCAGAGGATGGTGTGAGGGGAAACTCATTCGGGGACAAAAATCCTTGGTCATCGTCTTTGAGATGGAACCAGCACACTCACGTTCCACACCATGCAGCCTGCCACCAAGTCTGGATCCTTCAGTATCAGGGTGGGGGGAGGAGAATAGCCCTTCCCCTGAGGCCACCAAGAGGGGTCGAGTGGTGGAGGACTCGCAGCAGTTCAGGTTAGATGCAGATGCAGCTGTGTGGTTGTCTAGGGGCTTGATGAGGTTGACATGTGCCTGGCAGGGTAGATAAAGCTTGGTGGAAAAATATTATTCCCCTTATAATCCCCCAAACTCTATACATCTCATATGGTCCACATTGTGACTTAGAATTTCACCTGCAAAACTGGACTCGCGCTTTTAAGACTGTTGATGTCTGCCAACCCTTCCCCCTCTGGCTCTTGTCAGTTTCTTAATCAGGATCTGAGTACAGCAAGCATCCAGTCGAACACCAGAGCCAGGGAGCCACAGTGCCAGTCATCACCACCTGGTGATGGCCTGTAGCAGGTGTTACCAGGATGGACTGCAGCGAGGGTGAGCTCAAAGCCTCACATCAACCCAGCCACCCTTGGAGTGAGATACCTGAGGGAGACTCCAGCTAATTGGTGGAGTTGTGAGAGGTAACAGCTGAGGAGAGCCAAGGAGTTGAAGGTGTGATCCATGCTGCAGGAGAAATGAGCTGGTACATCCAGCGAGGACTGCAGAGAGGGGAGGACGTACAGTAGAAACATGTGAAATTGATGGCAGATAAGGACCGTTTGGCCCACCTAGTCTGCCCATTTCCCTACCTAACGGATAAGCTGCTGATCCTAGTTAACCAACAGCCTACTTCCTCTTACCCCCACTAGAATTGCCTTATGTCTGTCCCATGCATTCTTGAATTCCCCCACAGTTTTTGAATCTACAACCTCCTCAGGAAGGCCATTCCATGCATCTACAACCCTCTCTGTGAAGAAATACTTCCTCACATTACCTCTGAGCCATCCCCCTCTATCTTCAAATTGTGCCCCCTTGTTCTTGCACATCTCTTTTTCTGAAAGATGCTATCCTCTTGGACTTTGTTGATTCCCTTGAGGTATTTGAAAGTTTCTGTCATGTCCCCCGTCTCCCTCCTTTCCTCGAGGCTATACATCTTAAGCTCCTTTAGCCTTCCTTCATATGTCTTCTGGTGCAGACCCTGCACCATTTTGGTTGCCCTCCTCTGGACAGCCTCCACCCTGTCTATGTCTTTGCGGAGATGGGTTCTCCAGAACTGTATACAGTACTCCAGATGTGGTCTTACCAACTGTCTGTACAGAGGGCCAACAGCTTCCTGTTTTCTACTGGTGATTCCTCTCCCTATGCATCCCAGTATCCCCCCAGCCCTCCTTACTGCCTTCTCACATTGCTGGCCCACCTTTAGGTCATCTGATATGACTACCCCCAGGTCCCTTTCCATTTTTGTTGTTGTTAGTATCTCACCCCCCATTGTGTACTCTTCCCCTGGGTTTTTGTTTCCCAGGTGCATTACTTTGCACTTCTTTGCATTGAATCTAAGCTGCCATACATTTGACCATTTCTCCAACCTTGCCAAGTCCCTTTTCATCCTTCCATCCTTTCCACCCCACCTTGTGTATCAACCCTGTTGCAGGTATTTGTGTCATCTGCAAAGAGACATACTTTCCCTTCCAGTCCCTCTGCAATGTCACTTATAAAGACTTTAAAAAGGACTGGCCCCAGTACTTAACCCTGCAGTACCCCACTAGTAACCCCCTTTTCTTCATTGTGGACTCCATTTTCTATTACCCGCTGTGTCCTGTTGTTCAGCCAGTGGTTTACCCAGGCTACCACTCTGGGACCCACTCCCAGTCTGGCTAATTTGTTTATTAATCATTTGTGCAGGACTGTGTCAAATGCCTTGCTAAAGTCTAGGTAGACCATGTCCACAGCCCCTTCCTGGTCTATTACTTTGGTCACCCAGTCAAAGAAATCAATTAGATTTGTCTGACATGACCTTCCTGCTGTGAATCCATGCTGCCTTGGGTCCTGTGTCCCACTGGCCTCTAGGTACTCAACAGTTCTTTCCTTCAGAAGTGAGTCCATCATTTTCCCTACAACTGAGGTCAAACTGACAGGTCTGTAGTTTCCTGCCTCTGTCTTGCTCCCACTTTTGTGAAGTGGAATCACATCAGCCCTCCTCCAGTCCTCGGGCACCACACCATCCTCCCATGATTTATTAAAAAGGGTAGTAAATGGTGTTACTAGTTCTTCCCTCAGTTCTTTTAGAATTCTGGGGTGAATCCCATCAGGCCCCATTGCTTCATCCACCTTCAGTTTTAAAAGTTCTTTCAGAACCCTTTCTTCTGTGAAAGGACTAATATCAACCCCCCTATCCAGAGTGCTTCTATTTGTTTGTTTGTTTATTTTTATATTGACTAACCAGTGAGCACAAAATGCCCATTTTCACTGTCACAACCCCCACTCAGCAGGTCAGCCCTCTACTCCCAAAGTGCCAACCTCTGAACATAGTATTGTGAACAGTTAACAGAACAGGGTAACCCTCCTGTCTGTTTTGTGGGTTCGGGTCACCTTTTGTGCCAAGTTCTGGAGGGTTTCAAACTGTTATCCTCTTGCTAGCATACCCAATTGTCAGGCTCAGATAAGCTGCTCTTTGGGGAAATGCCAGATATCTTTTGCCATGGGCACCCAACCAGGTATTACAAAATGAACCCTTAAAACTCTATGCAAGACCTTAGAGAAACTCTTACCTGTTTCCCAATTTGGTATCACAATAAGCTTAAGCACAGTGTCAACTTTAACCATCTAAACTTCACTTTTAAAAAAAAGAAGTTTCAAGGCACACCAGGCAGTTTCTGTTTTTAAAACATATATCTTTACTTTAAAATAGATAAAAATAGGTAAACAATAAATACAGAACAAAATATCCCAATGCATACAATCTTAAAAACGAAACAGGTTTAAAAATGCAAAATTCCTACCAACCGTTAGACTTATTTATCTAAGGTATTTCTTATAATCTTTCAGTGCTCTTAGATGTTCCTTTTCTCAGTTCAAGTACATGAATCTCTGTGTATAAAGGTCAGCTACAGCATACTTAAAAACAGTCTTGAGCCGGCCTTCTCTCTGAGGTCACCTAGCTCCTCCTTGGTGTATTAAAATTTATATTTACAGCACAGGATGTCCTAATAAGGTATTTTAAAAATAAATGACATCAGCAAACCTCCTCTCTTCAAATGACTTCCCAATCTAGTCTATGATCTGCTAGCATCTCCTTTCATCCAGGAGCAGTTCCCTGCTTCACAAAGACATGAAAGACTGTTTTATGAATTAACTGACTTCCTCTGAAGATGCACAAACAAATGCATATGCCAATTCCTTGTGACACCAAATGTCATCAAAGGACTTTTCCTGAGGAGACGCCCAAACAAATGCATATGCCCCTTCCTCTTGACACCAAGTTCAATCAGAGGATTTTCCTGAGGGCATTATAAAATGCATAGTTTAGCTACTGATTTCAAAGCAACTGACAAGTTAATTGCATTCCAGATATCTGTAGTCTAACTTACGTCCTGTCTTTGAAATTATACCGGGGTTTGATGTGTCATTTCAGCAAGACAGTATTTTCTCCTGACAGTCAATCCCACTACATATTTCATATTGCAAAAATCATAGTGTAATCAGAACCAGCTGTCCAAGTGTCACAGTGACCAGTCACAAAAAATCAACAATAGACTTCAAACAATACATACAATATACAAATAATTATACAATACAGTTCACAATTAATTAAAACATTGACATTTTACTTCCAACAACATTAATTTATGGAGTACATCTTTAAAGGATGACATATTAACAGACATAACAACATTTTGAGGTAGGTCATTATACAGTTTTACAGCATAAAATTGCAAAGAGATTTGAGCCATTTTTGTTTGAAAAAACGGAATCTGAAATTTATAACCTGCCTGTGACCTAGTCAAAACTGTATTAATATATCTGGGAAAAAGCTTAGTTATTACCCAGGGTAGATATCCCAAATGCAATTTATGTAAAAAAAAACTAAAGCACGGAATCAAAACCTGTCTGAAAGAGACAAACACCCAAAATAACTATATAAACAACAATGATGTGTCCTTTTGTTCTGTCTAGTAACAAAGTGAATGATATTATGATAAGTAGTTTTAAGCTTTACAAGAATTCTGTCTGAAGAGAAAAAATATATAATCAATCCATAATCAATTATTGAAAACAAAAGACTATGTGCCAATATTGCCCTAGTTTCGTAAGTTAAATTTCTGTTTAATCGATACAACATTCCCAATCTTTGGTGTATTTTACTAATCAATGTTGTAACTCAAATAATAAATGTGAATCAATAATCAATCCCAAATATTTTATATCAGTAACCTTCTCAATCTTGTTACCATAATTGTCACATATTGTCAGATCAAATATTACATTGGCACTAGGGTTTTTAAAAATCATACACTTTGTTTTACTAGAATTTAGAACTAATTTGTGCCTGGTTAACCATTCATGCATTAAACTAAAGTTAATTTGTAAACATTGTTCTACCTTTTGACAAGACTCTCCATTACATACTAAAACTGCGTCATCCGCATATAAAATAAGTTCAGCATTACAACATACATTTTGCAATGAATTTATAAAAAGTGAGAACAACAGGGGCCCCAAAATGGACCCCAGTGGAACTCCACAATCCAATTTTCCCTCACCGATAACACATCGTTTATCAGAGTTTTCTGCACCCTCCCAGCCAAATAATTTTCAATCTCAAAAATCACCTCATCAGAAAAGTTTACTTTAAGTAAACTCAATAATAATTCTCTATGGTCCACAAGATTGAATGCCTTGGTGAGGTCCACAAACACCGAGGCCACCATTTTACCATCATCAAGGGCTCTATGGACTTGGCTTGTGAACCTCATCAAGGCAGTCTCTGTATTGTGTCCTGACCGAAATCCATGTTGAGAAGATGCCCATAACCTATATTTATCTAAATGCTCCGTAATCTGATCTAACACAATCCTTTCTCATAATTTGGATAAAGGAGCCAACAACGTAATAGGTCGATAGTTATTAACATTCAACAAACTACCAGCTTTAAATATGGGTCTTACTATACCACATTTCCATTTAGAAGGGAACACATTATTACAAAGGGAGAAATTAAAAAGTCTAGTCAACTGTGGGGCCATTACTATTCTTGCTTTTTTCAAAATCCAATAATCAGTTCCATCAGTCCCAGTACTTAATCTAGGGTTCATCTTCAGAATATAAAACAAAGTCTCCTCAGTAGTCAACAACCGGAAATAAAATTTAGAGATTCCTTTACAACCTAATTTAACCTTTTCCTCAGCCAAATCCTTATTCAATTCACACTTTAAACCATGCCCTGTAGGTCTATACCTATCCAAATTAACAAAATGTGAATTAAACCCATTAGCAACCTTTATTGGCTCATTCACTAATTGCCCATTTAATTCAACTGACATATTATCAGGTTTCTTTCCTTTACCCATTAAACTATTTAAAGTATTCCAACTAGCCTTAGAGTTACCTTTCTCAGTTGTTAATTTTCTCTTATAGTAATCACATTTTGCTTTTCTTACTTCTGACTTACACAAATTACGCAGTCTCCTGTATTCCTGCTGTAGTTCCACTGTTCTATATTTCCTATATGCCTTCCAAACCTTATTTGTTTCTTTCATGAGCTTAACCAGTTCTGCACTTATCCATAGTTTATTATCAGATCTTATTCTAACAACTTTCAATGGTAATAACTTATCACAAATATTAATAAAATGACAGCAGAATTTCTCTAAAGCCACATCTATACCCACAATATCATCCAGAAATGACCAGTCAATTAAGTACACCTAATCTGAAAATGACTGCTATCGAAAATCACTTACTCGACGATACTGAATAACCCTGGGGGGGGGGGGCTTTACAGCCCTTCGCTGACCACCCACAATAAACCACACAGTGATTGCTTAAACAGTCCACCTTTACTCCAGAGGTAACCACATGACTAGGGACATTAGTAATAATCCAGTCTATTAATGACTCATAACCAGTTTGATAATTATATCAAGTAGAATCAGTTATTAACTGACTCATCCCCAAACAAGACACCAAATTTCTAACATCAGTAGCTTGAGATGAAGACCAATCCAAATTAAAGTCTCCCACAATCAACAGTTCCCTTGATGATGGTAAGGATAAATTCTTAAAAAAAAAGCAGCAATACCCAATTTAACATTCAACGGTGGTACATACACATTAATTAAAGTCAGAAATTTATTACCTCCTAGAACAAGATCAATTGCCAATGACTCATAATATATACTGTCTACTATCTCCTGATTCACACTTACTAATAAGTGACTTTTAACGTAAAATAAGCACCCCCTTCCCCTTCCTATCTTTTCTAAAAACTGAGTGACCCTCCAAATATACTTCATCATCAAACACTTTATCAGTTAGCCAAGTCTCAGTCAAAGCCAACACATCAAATGAATTATCCACTTACCAACCTTCCAATTCATCCTATTTTGACATTAGACTTTGTATGTTTAAATGGGCTATACTCAACATAGTATTTAAACCCGTCTTTATTGGCCCAATAGAACCCATTGCTGGGCCAGGATTTGGTATCTCCCCCTGCTTTTCCATTGTGAATACTGAGCAGAAGTATTCATTCAGTATCCCTGCTTTTTCACTGTCGCTCTCTGCCCAACCACCTTCCTCTTTATTCAGCCTCTCTATGTAAGGGAAGGACTACTGCTGCTGTAAATCTGAGGTTAACTCTGAGTAATTGAACAGGGCCCATTGGTCCTGCCACACAAATCATCAGGTGAACAAGGCCACAATTTGGTCATAAACTGGTTGGGTTAGGCCATATGTCCAGGATTACAAATGATGGGATTTGCTACCAGTTCTTTACTGCTGATTTAAAGGGAAACAGTCAGGAAAATGTGGCTCATACCCAAGTCAATCTACACGTTTGAGTGAACAAAATACATTTTTTACTTACAAGTTTTGTTTTCTAATACAGCATATCTGTTTGATCCTGCCCACTCCTACTCTGACATTTCTTGGCTGCAGCTACCCCTAGAATCTTCCATGTCTGATGTCCAAGCTGGGCTGCAGTTGTGAGACATTCTTTTTTGTGTGTGCAGGGTCTGCATCAGAAGCCATACAAGAAGAGACTTAAGGACCTCAATATGTACTCCCTGGCATGGGGGGATATGATAGAGACCTTTAAATACCTAATGCAGGTAAATATGGTACAGGGATGTAGTTTGCAGAATAAAGATGCTGAAGGACAAGGGGGCATTATAAGTGGAAGGGGAGTAGATTCAGGATAGATGTGGGGGTTCAGTTAATTTATTTTTAGTGGAAGTCTAAAACTTATATGATTTGAAATCTGTAAGTCGTTCCAATTTTTTCAAAGTCAAAATACTTTCAGGATCACACTTTTGGAAGTCAATATTCTAGGAATGACCAATTTATGGATGTTGATATAAAATATTAGAGGTAAAATGCAATTTCTTTCAGAAATATTCATCATTTCTGACTTCCATGCCTACAATTTTGGAAGTCATCTAATTTTTATGTTTGCTTGCACGCATGTGCAAGAAACATAGTGCCATCATCCGAGTTTTCGGAGGTGTGTCACCCCCACTTTCAATTCAGTCAGTATGTTGGCAGGCGCGGCCCAGTCCGTAATGCGTGTACTGGAGCTATCTATGACAGCTCAAAATGCTGATGGCGATACAGTTGAAAGGGGCTACACTTCAGTGAGCAGCGATAAGATATACGCCTGCTCATGCCACTCCCCACACACACACACACACAGAGACACACACATGCCGCGCATACTGCGTGCTACTCCACGCGCCCGGCGAGGGGGTGCCCAATCCCTGTCGGCTGTGCTAAGCTCCCCCCCAAAGCTTCCACATGCCACGCTGGGTGCCCACCCCAGTGTGGCAACTCTCAAATATAATAGCAGAGGTGCCAAAACCCGTCGGCTCCACTGTCCTCACCCCTCCCCAGTACTGGGTGCCACGCTGAGAGCCCACCCCAGCATGGCAATAAGATGCTATAGGCCGGTGGGGGTGCCCAGTCCCCGGCCGGCTCCACGGCCCCCCAACCATTCGACCTTGTGCCATGCTGGGAGCCCCAGCGTGGCAAACATCCACGTCGTCAATTAAAAAAAATAAACAACCTGTAAATTAAAAAGCGGTCCACGCAGTCTCCGCCCCCCACAACCCGCACCACCCACTGCACACCCTGCCTCCCCACCCCTCACCCCATACCTTACCGGAGTCCGCGCGGCGATATTCGTGGACCGGAACACGCTAGCGCTCTTCAAAGCCAACGCGAACTGAGGAAATGCCGTAAGCTGTACAATGGGATAGAAAGGGTTTTTCAACGTTGTTGCATATCTCAGGCATTTTTGGAATTTTTGACCAAATTTTCAACATGGGGTTTTGGGACCCTTCTCATGAATGCTGTCACTGTCATGCAGCGTTCGAGTTCGGCAGGGTGATTTCTGAGTCACTGCGCGAAATCACCTTTCGGGACCGATTAACAAAACAACACTGCCAGTGTTCATAAGGTGGGCTCTCAAGAAACCTATTTTGAAAATTTGGTGGAAAAATTCCAAAAAATGACTATTTTACCAGCGTTTGTTACGCAGTTCCTATGCACGCTCATAAGTTCGCGAATTTTCAATATTTTCACTCCAGATTTTCAATATTTCCATTTTACCACACCATCTTATGAGTAGTACAGCTGTCATTTTTCACATCTCACCCAAAACGTGTTTCTGCCCATGTAGTGCACAATGGCGCAGTCGGTGTGCGAAATCAATGTATGGGACAAATTAAGAAAATCACAGTGACACTGTTCATGAATAGAGGTCTTAAAATGGCTATGTTGAAAATTTGGTGAAAAAATTCCTAAAAATGACTGTTTCTGACGTGCGCATTATGCAGTTCCCACGCATCGTAAGTTCGTGAATTTTCAATATTTTCACCCAGATTTTCAACATTGCCATTTTACCACACCTTCTTATGAGTAGTACAGCTGTCATTTTTCACATCTCACCCAAAACGTTGTCTCCACCTATGTAGCGCATAAATGGCGCAGTCAGTATGCAAATCAATGTATCGGACAAACTAAGAAAATCACAGTGACACTGTTCATGAGCAGAGGTCTAAAATGGCTATGTTGAAAATTTGGTGAAAAATTCCTAAAATGACTGTTTTACGCGCTGCTATGCGAGTTCCACGCATGCTCGTAAGTTCACAAATTTTCAATATTTTCACCCAGATTTTCAACATTGCCATTTTACCACCTCCTTATGAGCAGTACAGCTGTCATTTTTCACATCTTGCCCAAAATGTGTTTCCGCCCATGTAGCGCACAATGGCGCAGTCGATGTGCGAAATCAATGTATGGGACACATTAAGAAAATCACAGTGACACTGTTCATGAGCAGAGGTCTTAAAATGGCTATGTTGAAAATTTGGTGAAAAAATTCCTAAAAATGACTGTTTTACAAGTGTGCGTTGCGCAGTTTCTATGCATGCTCGTAAGTTTGCGAATTTAATATTTTCACTCCAGATTTTCAACATTGCCATTTTATTACACTTCCTTATGAACAGTACAGTTGCCATTTTTCATATGCCGCCCAAAATGTGTTTTCGCACATGTAGCGCACAATGGTGCTGTTGGTGTGCGAAAGCAATGTTTGGGACAGATTAAGAAAATCACAGTTACACTGTTCATGAGCAGAGGTCTTAAAATGGTTCATGAGCAGAGGTCTTAAAATGGCTATGTTGAAAATTTGGTGACAAAAGTCCATAAAATGACTGTGTTATGAGTGAGCATTGTGCAGTTTCCACGCACCCTCGTAAGTTCATGACTTTGTAATATTTGAAGTCCAGATTTTCACCAGTGGCATTTTTCCACACTTCCTTATTTACAGTACAGCTGTCATTTTTCACAACATGGCCGAAGTGTGTTTTCACACTTTCAAGCGCAGAGATGCGTGGTCACTGTGGGAAATCATTGTTTGGGACAGATAAAGAAAATCACAGTGACACTGTTCATGATTGGAGGCACCAAAATGCCTGAGTTGACAATCTGCTGTAAAAATCCCCAACCTAATTATATTACGGGTGTGTGTTGCACAGTTTCTATATGCGCTCGTGCCTTCACCATTTTTAATATTTTACTGCAGATTTGATTGACATTTTACACCTCCCCATGAACAGTACAGCTGTCATTTTTACATCCTGTTTGGAATGTTTTGCACCTGTGGTGCTAAATGCCGTGAGTCGCTGTTCATAAGCAGCTTCGGCTAACAAACTGATATTCCTCTGTTCATGAGGTAGGGTCACAAAAAACATGTTGAAAATTTGGAGTGAAAATACCAACAATGTCTGAGGTATTAGGGTTTCCAACCATAACGCCCCAACCCGTAGAGAATGACAGGCATCAGGGTGTGACTTGGGATTCTTGCCTGTAATGCTCATACCATTCCACCCTGCAGCCAGTGAGACGCATCGAGGTATGCCTTGGACTCTTCGGCCCCAAAGTTCACCCATTCTCCTATATCGCACCCATCTCACCATATTTCCTAATGGAATGGGGTGTGCATAAGGGCCAAAGACCCCAAGGAACACCGTGACACTTGTCAGTGTCTGCAGGGTGGGGTGTGGTGAAATGGCGTGGCCGTTATGCCAAAGGCACACCCCAATGCCTGTCACTCTCTGCAGGGTGGTGGTGGGGTTGGCTTCAGTTCAATACTTCACTGCCATTCCTATTACGCAGCTCTGTAACTTCTACACTACCACTGCCAATGCCAGCAAGCAAACATTCGGCATTGACAAATGCTTGTTGGTTTTACATCTGGAAGTCGATGACTTCCCCACCCTTTATTTTGGAACTTTTTGCCTTATTTTTGGAAGTCAAATACTCCAAAAATGGAGTTAACTGAATCCCTGGATGTGGGGAGGTATTTCTTCACAGCAAGAGTGGCGGATTTCTGGAACAATCTTCCAGCAGAGGTGGTGAGGGCAAAACCAATGGTGGGGTTCAAGAATGCATGGGATAGTGTCACAGAGTCACTCTGTGAAGTGTTAAGTGCCCTAAAACTTCTTGTAATTGTCACTGCATTTAAAGCTTTCTGTGGTAGGAAAACTCCAATATGTAAAAATAACAGAAAGCAGTGTCAGCATTCTGATTTAAATAGTGCAGTACAGCAAATGGCAAAGCCTGAGGGGAAGGGGGGGCTGAAGCTGTGTGGGTTTCCCTGTCTTCATTCCCTGCAGGTGTTATAGGTTCCTTGCTGACTGTCCTATGAAGCTGTGAGTGTGCGCATTGTCACACAGAAAAGGCGCTGTATAGTTCAGCCATTTGTGTGCTTTTAAATGTGCATTCATGAATGTGCTTTAAAACCATGCTTTGTCTCCTGGTTTATTTCTTTATTTTAAAAGTCACAGTCCTGGTATTGGGAAGTGATAGTAAAGGAGTGGGAAACAGAAGATTAATGTAGCCACATAAAAAAAAAAAAATAAACAAATAAAAAGATGCAACACTTTAATGTGGTTGCTCTGTGTCAGTTTCTCTACTTTTGCTGTGCCCTTGTGGTTTCATTTCCTTAAGTACACTCATTTGTTTGGGATAATGGTTTTAGGCTTTGTGTAGCAGGCTGTAAAAATTATTTTAAAAGGCAGATTATTTTGAACTACTTCGTGCTTGAAGTCAGTTAAAACATACAGTAGATTAAAACTGCTCATGTAATAAAACATAGAGAGGCGTGTTTGAAATTACCTGTTTTTGTGGTTAAGTAGGTTTGGAAAGTGCTGCTGCTTCATGTCTCTCCCATACCTCAGTGCTCTATAGTGCTGTCTGGCCATAACTTAACCCCTTATATACTGCTACAGTGATTGATGGGTGGTGCTTCAGGGGATGTTTAATATAAATAATGTTTAAAAGCTGTTTAAAATAAATCTGTTAGACTGTATAGTTATTATTATGTGCTAATTAATAAATACAGTGATCCTAGTAAGTTTAAAACAATTCTAAATGAACAGATGAGTCCCATTAAATCTCCATTGCACTAGTATTTCTCAAACTGCTGTTGTACCATGACTGTACATTATATATATTTTTTTTCCCTGCGCATCTCTGTTTGTAACTGTCTTTCTTTGTTTCACAAAGTTGATGTCTCAATTGTAAATCACATATTGTACTTTGTTCTAATCTATTGTACTTTTGTTCTAATCTATTTTTTGTATGACGTGGAGCCTTTGCAAATGAGTCCCTGACTCAAAGGGTTGTAATTCCTAGACCTTAAATAAATAAATAAATAATGTTAATGGGAGGAGTTAGCTCATCACATGATTGGTTTCTTCTATATAAAAGCACTGTTCTTTGGGTTGTGAATTCAGATAGGTTTTGGGTCTGGAGGCAGACTCCAGGGAGCTCTGCGAATTGCTCCAAGATGTTGGATTAAACTATCAGTAATCTTTGATTTCTACTGTCATATCAGTTCACTGTGACATACGTGTCCTGATTTAACTTTTGAAGAAGAAAAATAAATTTGAAAACTTAAAGACTGTTCGTGTGTCGGACTACCAGTATTGTCTACTTGTTCACCTGTGCCCTACTACAGATAGGCATAAAAAGTCTTAGGGAAAGGGAAGGGTGGGCGAATGTGCCAGAGATTGAATAGGAGCTGTGGTGATACTATAGGCAGAGAAAAATGGGCAGATTAGGTGGGCCAAGCAGTCTTTGTCTGCCAACAAATTCTATGTTTCAATTTTTTTTGTTTTTGTAACGTTAATGCTTTTTCTGTCTTGGTGCAGGCTGTTGCTCTGACTCGACCCCCTAGCTCCAATACCTGGCTCCTCAGGGACTTACCTTCGATCTCGGGCATGTTCTTTCATGGACTTGTCCCCCCCATGGTGGGAGCCTCTTGGCCTCCTCAACATGCCAGTGAAACAGATCTGTTTCACCTGGGAGAGCACCCTGGCACCGGTGCAGAGCCTGCGTATGTTGGGTCCTCATTCGGCACTGCCCCAGTGTTTTTCCCTTTGTTGCTGGGACACCAGCTAGTAGCGCCACAAACTGCAATGAGCCTGCAGCGTTTCATTGACTGAGTACCCAGTGAAGCACCGGGAGCTCTGTATAGTAACAGGGGTATACAGGTACCTGTGGGGAGTGGGATAGGGGCCTGGACAGTACAGTCCAGTCCAACAGGGGCATTGAGTTAACTGTGGGATTGGGGGGCACTGAAAGATAATTAGCAATTTTGCTTCACTTTGGACCTCTTCCCTGACCCACAATAAAGTTCTTTCACATGTACTTAAACTACTGACTCTCTAAGCTGTTATTGTAGAGTGTTAAGGTACTGTTAGGACCAACTGTTATTGCACTGTGTGAGAGTTTGTAGGGCTGTACCAGTGGGGACCACAGTAGGTTGGTACTGTTTCCCAGAGGGTATTACTAGTTTATTACCTAGCCCACTTAAATTTCCCCGGGTGGAGGTATTGTGCAAATAATTTCATAATTTATGGGCAATGAATCCTCACAAACGTTAATGACCCAGTCCCCGAACCTTATTTAAGCCCATAAGGCAGCTGTTGCTTACTGAACATCTGTGGTGATCCAGTGTGCACAGTTATATTACAGAGTGAGAGAGTGCTCTTGAATAATCGGAGTGCTCCTTACCCCTGTGCATGAAACACTGTTATACTGTAAAAAGTGTCTTATGCCCAGGTGCCCTAGAAATAGACATTCAAGGGGAGGATTTTTAAACTAATATATTATTGAGCACCCTTGGTCAATAATATTGTAATATGGGGGGCACGCTGCTGAGCACCTGATAAGGACAGACATGCTATGTTTGAGCTGCCAAGAGAGAAAGCTTAAATTTGTATCAAATTTTTCACACCAAAGTACTTTTTGAGAGGCTAACATTGCAGACACTTGAAAATGGGTCTCTACTGACTTCTTCAAGCCAAAGACAACATCACAGGAGAGGCAGCAAATACAACATGCAGCCCACCAGGCCCTGTCTCGGCACCATAGAGAGAAGTGACACTACCATGCTCAATACCACCTTGACTCAGCTTGTCTGCTCTGTCCATGATAAGGGTAAAAAGCTAGTTGGACTCGCCTCTTGGGTAAGCACACTGGACACTTGAGTGGATGTGGTCAAACAAGCAGTGCAGCAGTCAGAGAGTTTGTCAATCAGAAAAGCCAACACTACAGCTAAACCGGTCAGAGAACAGGCTGCAGTGACAGTGACTGGAGACTTTGAAGAGTCAGGTCAGGGCTTGCAATCTTAGAGATGTCAGTGACCCTAAAGGATTGAAGGGGGATGATCCTTTTGACAATGCCCAGCTCTTGCTACTGGAAATTTTGAACTTCACAGACTTGCACTACAAAGGACATATAGGATTACCCCTCAAGTGGGCAAAAAGATGGTAGTACACACAAAATGGTCAATAGTTTAGTATTGTATTAGCTAAACAAGCATACTACAAAAGCACTATGTGCTACAGAATGAACAAATGTTTTGTATTTAACAGTATTGCTTTTTTATTATATTGCTTAGTTTGGATTTGGACTTACCACTCGTATACCATCCTGCATTTATGTAAATAAAGCATAAAAAAGTTTTTAAGTGGGTTCTGCTTAAGGCACTTTGTTTAAAATATACTTGCTGCTATTGAAAATGATTGTACTCAAAGTACTAAGTAGTTTAGCATTTATTTGCTTCCTGATGGCTGCTTCTACTACTAGTGTAAAAGGAAATAAACTGGGAGCATATTGGCCAAGTTTTGTTTCAGAGAAGCAATTGAAGTCAACCAGAAGGAATGTCTTTACTAGAAACTGGGGGAGATTTGATTACTTTCAAAATACTAAGGTTTTTAAAGTAAATCTATTAAGGATAGTACCTGATTATAAGGGGACTTGTTTCATAATGTTGATGATTATGGGAGGAGATATAGAATTGAATCCTGGTCCAGTGATTAATATCTGTAAAGTAATGCATGATAATGCTCGAAGTGTGGCACCAAAAACTGATCAACTAGCCCTATCGGTACAGGAACATGATCCTGTTGTATTAGGACTGAGTGAGACTTGGTTATCAAACAGGATTGGGGACAGTGAACTAACCTTACCAAATTATCAACTTCTTAGATCAGACAGAGATAAAAGGGGGGGGGGTAATGTTTTACATCAAAAATGAGGCAGGCCATGTGGAACTTCTTTTAAAGGGGAGCGAAAATAATATTGAATATTTGGTAATATATGTGGATAGACTTAAATTAGTTTTTGCTGTGGTCTATTCTCCTCCAAGATCAAGTTTAGCACTTATTGAAGAAGTACTGAACAAGATTTGTGGTTGTATAGGGGACAGATCTCTAATTTTATTAGGAGATAAGAATTATGATTGGTTCAAGCCTAGAGGTAGGAAATTAGATGAGACTACCTCAACGTTGGGACTAACTCAGCACATTAAGACACCAACTCGGTACACCAATAACAGGACAGAAGGAACTATATTGGACCTCTTATTTACAAACTCTTTAATAGACATTAAGACATTAGGAACTTTATCACCACAACTTAGTGACCATAACCCAATATGGGCTGTGGTGACAAAACAGGCTCGGTTTTTGTCAGACTGTTTTAACAACAAGAAAAGGGATATGCGGAATTTCTCTGAACAGAGATTCCTGCAGAGTGTAGATAATGAAAACTGGGAAAGATGTAGATTAGTACCAGAATTGGATCTAGCTGCAGAATACTTTTCCACTACTTTTCGTATGATTTGCGATTATCATGCACCAAAATTCAGATCTCGTGATAAACATACTGTTACCCTGGATTAATGAAAGGATTTTGAAAAATATTAGATTAAAAGACAGGTTGTGGAGAAAGGCTTTAAAATCTAAATCACCTTCTGATTGGGAGCTGTTTAAAGTAAAACAGAACGCATATAAATATCTTATAAGAAAGGCTAGGGCCCATTACTATCGAAATAAGTTGAATTGTAATTCTGACCCTCTAAATTTTGACATACCATTAATCATTTAACAAATCCTAGTAAATCTGGAGCACAAACAAATTTAAACTTACAGATTGGGGCAAATCTAACTGATAATCCAGAGAGTACCTCTGAGGCACGGAACAATTTTTTTGTAGATCTGCTAGGCTGTAATGATTCGTAAGTTCTCACATCTGGAGATATGAAGTCTATGCATTCACCTTGTTCACCTTCATTTAGATTCAGGGCCTTGAAAATACCAGAAGTATGTAGGGATTTGAAGTCTATAAAAGCCTATAAATCAGCAGGGCCAGATGAAATTGAAGGTAGATTTCTTAAGTTAGCGGCAGACTGTATTGCTCCAATAGTAACTTATATTTTCAGTTGGAGCTTACAGTCTGAATGCTTTCCTATGTCTTGGAGAGAAAGTAAGGTCGTCCCTATATATAAAGGGGGTGATACTACAGAATTGAATAATTATCGGCCCATAGCCCTACTTTCCATCTTGTTCAAGTGTTTGGAGAAATGTGTAAATAGGCAGATTTCTGAACACTTGGACAAATATGGACTGTTAACACCCTACCAATCAGGGTTTAGAAAGGGTCATTCCACAATTACAGCACTGTTAGAGTTTAAAGATCTGGTTTGTACTTCTTTGAATCTGGGTTTGGAAACTGCTGTTGTATTTGTGGATCTGTCCAAGGCCTTTGACCTGGTGAGCCACTCCCTCTTACTGGACAAATTAAAAGATATAGGCATAGTTGATGGGCCCAGAAATTGGATAAAATCTTATCTAACAGGACGTACTGAGAGGGTGGAGATCTTACAGACTTTATCTACATCTAGAAATGTAAGCAGAGGAGTTCCACAGGGGTCCATTTTAGGGCCCTTGTTATTCCTCTTGTTTATTAATGATCTACCCCAGGTGGTGAGACATTCAGCCATGAGGCTTTATACTGATGATATTGCGATCATCACCACTGGAAGTTCTGTTATGGATCTCCAACAGAAGCTTCAAACAGATTTTGCCGGGGTGGGGGGTGGCTCACCAGGTCAGGGCTCTTGATGAATGCTAAAAAAACTAAACTGGTGCACTTTTCAAATAAGAAGCCTAAATCACAGATTCATATCGTAACACATACAAATAGACTCATAGAACAGGTGGATAGTTACTGCTATTTGGGGGTGACTTTCGATTCCATGTTAACTTTTGATACCCATATAAATAATAATATAAAAAAGGTGACCAAGAAATTAGGAGCTTTGAGATGAACTACCAAATGTTTACAAATTAAGGATAGGAAAAAAGTGGCCGAACAGCTGATTATGCCAATACTGACGTATGGGGATT
The DNA here is from genome assembly GCA_016271365.2 of Neoceratodus forsteri. NCBI lineage: Eukaryota > Metazoa > Chordata > Ceratodontiformes > Ceratodontidae > Neoceratodus > Neoceratodus forsteri. Next base: position 1,177,453,944 of record CM028132.1, on the reverse strand, counting down.
TAATTTATAGAACAGCGAGTAAACATCAGTTGATTAGATTGGACAAGGTGCAACATAGAATAGCTAGATATGTTTTACAGTGTTCATACAGAACTCACCATTGTAACATGTTTATACAACTGAATTGGCAGTCTTTAGAAATGATTTTTCAAAAAAACTGGTTAATACTGATACATAAATATAAAACACTTTACCCAGAACATTATATTACACAAACACTTTTTTCTAAAGTCAGTAAAGGTAGGCATGAGTTATTAAGATCTGTGCATAGACATAGAGTTTGTCCCATAAGAATTTATAATAAATATGGTAATGGTTCCATTTTATGTCAGGCAGCTAAAGTATGGAATATTTTACCCCCTCCAATAAGATCTTTAGAAGACCACACGACTTTTAAAAATGAAATCTTGAAATCTTATAAAATAGAATGTAGTTGTACATGAATATGTATGGGATATTTGTTTATGTTTTTGTATTTTATTTTTCTTTTGCATTTGTGTCTTAACGTATTGCTGGATATTTGAAATGTTGTGTATTGTTTATTTTGTATTTGAGTATTGTATATATTATATGTTTAGATGTAACTAAGTGAAATATAAACAGGACTATCTTGTGAACAGGATTGTATAATCCTAATGATTAGAATTTCCTGTATAAAAATAAAGTTTTCATCATCATCATCAAATATAGAGTACCATCATATAGGTACAAAAACCCAATGTAAAAAAACTGCAAATTAGCAGACATACCCAAGGGAGGACAGACGCCACCAGCACCCCTATGTATTGCAGTGCTGTGCTCTTTTGTTGGGGGAGCTGTCTCTGCTTCAGCACCTCAGACCTTCTTAATGGGAACTGGGAGAATGTGATTGGGCACTGAGGGAAGCATAGCAATTAAGAAGACTTGTATGAGGGAATAGACATTCCAGTTGTACCATGACTTCTATAGCACCTGCATGAGGAGGAAGACATTTGATGGGCTGTGATCAACACTTTGTAGTCTACAACTTTACCAGTTACTTCCAGATAAGCTCAAGGCTATCTGGCAGACTAAGAAGTATATTTTCAATTAGCCAAAGATGTGGAGACACTGGTTCAGAAGAGAGAAAAATAGTGCAAGGTGGAACAAAATGCTGACTTGTCACAGATTGGCTCTCTCCCAGCACTCATTCTACACTGCTTCCAGTTTTCACAACACTTCACACGTGAATAGTCAACTTGGTATGCTGCCACCACTCAGCTGGACTCTCACTTAAGGTATATTTAGGTCCAAACCCCATCAGAGCCACTGCTCACACAGTACAGTGCCCTTCCCAAAAAGGCAAATGACCCACCACTTTAGTCACAGCTGAGAACATGTTGCTTAGATATGGTAGCTTAGTAGCCTTAACAGTTCATTAATTCCTTAAGGCATCTCCCTCCCTTTCGATAAGCAAGACAAGGCAAATTTTGTTTATAAGCACCCCATTGTGGGGATGCTTACAGTAGCAGCCTCTCCTCCCATTCCTTTCCCATTTATGATAATGGGGCTGGCCTGCCCGCTGGTTGGGTAGAGCCAGTCCTTGCTGGGGGTATTAATTGGGAGGTTTTGCCCTCCTTCATTGAGGCTGGCAGGAGACAGATCAGACTGTCCAGTGTGGGCCGAGGTACCGGCCCTGGCCCGTTCAGGCTCTGTGGCTTGGCGGGTTAGTTCCACTCAGAATAGGTGGCAGGGTGACCCTGGGTTCTGCAGTGCATCCGTATCTGAGCCCAGCTACTGGGAGCCATGGCATGGGGAGTTATTTGGAGTCCACCTATGAGTACCATAGCACCGAGGAGGGAGTTGGGCCCAATTCAGAAAATTTGAGGCCTGGTTGGTGTATTTGGTGCAGTGGGGGCAGCACAGTGTTGGCAGTCTGTGTTGCAGGGATGGTGGTGGTTGCAGTCTGCCTCCCCGTACCCATGTGGCATTCTGTACCATAGGGACAGCCTGTGGAGAGCGATTTGGTGGTGCCCGGTTTTGTTAGGTCCAGGATGCTGGGCACCTGGGGGCTTTAGGCCCTGTGTTTCAGGAAGATTGGAAAGTGAAGGAATGCCTGCAGTATGAGGTGTGCCATCACGAGTGTGCGAGTTGAAGAGTGGTAGGCCTTGGGTCGAGCAACGGTTTTGGGTGGCCGAGAAGTTGTGGAGATCGTCCCGTGTTAGTGCTGCTTCCACATTTTAATCTGAGCCCCTTGGCTGTGCAAGGATCCAGCATCACAGCCATTTTAGTCATAAGATTGGTGCTGTGGCTCTGTGCCACAAAATTGTATTTGCTACCTGCTCTTGCCATGCCCCCAGCTTCCAGGAGCTGTATGATTTTTTTTGTTGGCCATTAATAAATTAATTTGTTGTTGTTAAATTTTACTCCAGTGTGACCTCCTGCTTTGTTTAATGAAATTAACACTGGCTACCTAGTGATCATCTTGCCCCTACAGCTTGAGACTCTGCCTGCCTGCACCCTGCTTTTGACCGTGCTCAGTGACCGCCTACGGGACATTTGATCTACACCCAGGTATGAGCCATCTTTCTTTGCTGTCTCTGGAGGTGTTGCTTCTGCAGCGTGGGGCCCCCACTAGCCTACAATTGCCAGCAGGCTCCTAGACACTGGGTGAGGGGGGGCTACATGTTTGTTTGGCACACTTTCCACAATGCTCAGGGTGCCTTACAACAACACACATAAAACAAATAAACTGTATCAGCAATAAACATACCGTGACTAAAAGCACATAATTATTTAAAACTAGTTTATTCTGGTTAGGCATGTGCAAATAAAATGTTTTTAGCTGGGTCTTATAAGCCTCCATAATTTGAGCTGAACAGACCACCTCTAGAACTGCAATCCAAAGCAAAGCTGCCACAACCTCATAGGCCCTGTCCTGTGATTGCTTCAACCAGGAATGGGGCACCTAAAGCAGGCTATTGTCTATGGAGCATGGGGGCAGGTGGATGTGTAGGACAGAAAGTGGTCTGAGCCAGTGGTTACTGTCTAGACAAACCATCTGAATTGCCATGCTGTGGCCCACTATGGTGCCAATGTCCATGTTCTAGGACTGCAGCACCCGGCTCCATCTTAAAAATTTTGGGGTTTTCCCACTAATCCTCTGGTGCCATGTCAGAGGGTTGTGGTCGGTGACTAGTGTGAACACCCACCGAAGCAAATATGGTTGCAGCTTCTGCAAAGCCAAGACTATACCAAGACACCCTTTCTTAATTTGAGGCATAGGCCTCCTTTTTGGGAAGCAGGTTCCTGCTGAAGTATGTGACTGGATGTTTCTCCCCCGTGTGCATGACCTGACTCAGAACTGCTGCTAGCCCATGAGTGGATGCATCCATGTACACAGTGAACTTCTGAGAATAAAGTTCAAGAAAGGAACACACCCCACATCCTTAAAAGGACACCAGCAAAGGACAGTGCTCAATAGAAATTAGAAACTGGACACACTAGTGCTGCTGCTCATGACGCCAACGATCCAGGTTCAGGAATGAGCCTGATTTGTCATAGAGCCAGCTAAGGGAGGTGAGTTGTTGAGCATCCCAGAAAAGGCTCTCCACCTCAGGGAAAGAGGGTGTTCAGACTCTACTGCATTATCGCTACCTGGGTGACCACAGGTGGTGGTGCATTCTGAGTTGCGGCACTGGGAGGACATTGATGCACTGCAGTGCACAGACAAACATGCATGCATGTGCATTGGGAGTTCAGTGTCCTAGGGGCAGGGAAACCAGAACACCAGGAAAATCCTTGACCATTGCAGGAGGACACCCATCCCTCACTGCAGGCCTCACACCACTGATCGCTGCTCTCGCTCCACCTGTACCTACAAAGTTTCTGTTGGGGGGGTAGGGTTGCTCCCCAATAGCCTCACACTGGGGGGCAAGCCAGGATGCATTGGAGTCAAGCTAAGTCCCAGAGAAGGCAGGTGATGGGGCTGGAGGATCAGGACTAATGGGGACCTGTTGGCTAGCAGGGGGAAAAAGTATAGTAAATGAACAAAAAAAGGAAATTTGGCACACACAAGGCTAGATGTCAAACATATGCTGTAACGTTTCATTAATTTACTATATTTTTCATATCTAGCTTGGCATTTGCCCAGTTTCTAACTTCTATTGAACTTCAGAGAATAGTCAGGGCTCACAAGCACAGGTGCCTGACACAATGCTTCCTTCAGTGATCCATCCTCTGAACATTTTCTGGCATTTTCTTCCTAGTGAGATTGGACAGGAATTTGGCTATACTACTGAAGTTTGGCACCAGCTTTCAGTAGTACCCTCCCAACCTTAAGAAGCCCCATACTTTCCTTTTGGTGATGGGCGTGGCACATCCCTGTATATCCTCAATTTTTACTGGCTCAGGCCAGATGTACCCACATCCTACCCTGTGCCAAAGGTACAACACCTCTGCCATCCTTATTTGGTGCTTCTCCACCTTGACTGTCAGCCCTGCAGTCTTCAGTTGGTGGAGCACCTCTGTCACTTGCCTGACGTGATTGTCCCATTTCTGGCTGTAGATGGTGATGTTGTACATGTACGCAAGAGCAAAGACTCCTGCCCAGATAGAATACAACCTGTGAGCCACTGAAATGCTGCTGGTGTATTTTTCATCCCGAATAGCGTTACATGGAACTCAGATAGACTAAATGGAGTGATGAAGGCCAACCTCTCTCTGGCTTCAGGGGTTGGGTACCTGCCAGTAGCCCTTTGTCAGGTCTGTGGTAGTCAGGTACATGGCTGCCACTAACCTCTCTAAGATCTAATTTGTCCTGGGCATGGGGTATCCGTCTGACACCATACAGCTGTAGAATATGGTTGTTGATGCAGAACCTTCTTTTTTTTATTCTATTTTTTCTTGGCTGGTCCACTGTCACTCATCTGCCCTGGTCACGGTTCCTGGTGCTTCCACTGCCATCTATTGCCGCCTTTATCCCCCAGTTACCCCTGGCTTACCCCCCCGGAGGGCGGGGCCATGGCAATGGTCCCCTATTTGCACCACAGGACTAGTGACTGGTCGGAGGACTGCAGCAATGGCGGCTAATCGAAGCCCCAAGGAGGGCTTCACTTAGACAATGGATCCCACCCACCTGCTCCTTTTTCTTGTATTCTTTTGGAGGCGGGGACATGCAATGATGCCAGCATCTGCCCTGCTTCCCTGTATGATGAGCGCCGGTAGCGTGAGTGTCTCCCGGCCTCTGCCAGGAGTCCTCAGTGCGCTGGACACTTTCCCACCCATCCCCGGAGAAGGAGAGCCGTCCATGGGATGCTCCTTCTCCCCCGGCCGGCCCTCCGGTGACCTGGGTCCGTTCCCGAACCCAGGTTGCTGGCGCTGCAAGTGGAAATCCAACTGCTGCGCTGGTGGGCCGGCTGATGCAGAACCTTCTGGTCCCATCCCTCTTGGGGATCAGTACTACCGTGGAGGCTCAGGGATTGCTGGATTCCTGGATTATCCTAAGAACCAGAATTTCTTTGATCTCCCACTCGGTGGCAAGTTTCTCTCCCTCCAGGACTGCTTCAGCATGGCTTCGGACCCTGTATCCACATGGTGCTTCCTCAGCATGGTATACTCCAGTTTCCCCAAGAACATTTCTCCAAATGTATGTAGCGCCCCACACATTTTGGCAGCTTGGGCCAGTGTCAGTTGCTCAGAGAGAGAGTTACAGTGTCCACTGAGGATTCTTCCTTAACCTCTCCCAGGAGATCCACCAGGGGGTCTGCTTCTGCCTCTCCTCCAGGTAGCTGCACACAGCCAGGACCATCACTTTCCAGTCATGGTAGGGCTTCATCATGTTTATGGGGTAGATTTGCTGCTTGTGCCTCCTGTCAAGGTAACCCCAACATGTAATTTGCATCATTCACCCTCCTGACCACCAAGTACGGACCCACCCAAGCTGCCAGCAGTTTATTCTGTCAGCTGGGGATGAGTACCATGACTGGTTGTTCAAGTTCGTACTCCCAGCCTCTGGCTTCACAATTGTACCACTTCTTCTGTCTCTGTTGTGCAGAGGCAAGAGGCTCCTGGGTGAACCCCATGAGCTTCTTGAGCTGTGACCTGAAATTCAGGACATACTGCACAACAGATTCCTCTTGGGGGCAAGCTCACTCTCTCATTCATCCCTTACCAAATCTAGGAAACCCCTTACCCTATGGTCAAACAGGAGGTCAAAGGGATTTACTACAGGAGCCTGACAGGCTCTTCCCCCGACACCCAGTGTCCTGCCGCCGAATTCCCAGCACATGAAATCCTGTCAGCCGGCAGCGGAGTGTTTTTAATGTTTCAGGGGCCTTCACCTCCCGCACCCCCTTACTAAATATAACAAACTCCGCTGCGGGCATAATTCCGATGTTGGGATTTCATGTGTCGGGATAGTGGCATCAGGCTTCCTGTTGTCGCGCTTGTCCATTTTGGTAAAATATAAGTATACCTCTCAAAGGGTGACAGCCCTGTGGACTCCTGGGGGACTTCCCTATATGCAGATAAGAGATGGGGTAAGTACTTGTCCCACTGTCTAGCACGCTGGTCAGTGAATGCCGTTAATATGAACTTAAAAAGCAGCTAACACCTTTGGGAACATTTTTGGAAAACATAATGTTTAGACACAATTCAGCTTGTATTTCATAGTATAGGGACATGGTAGCTAGTTTGGGCTGAGTAGGTTGTTTAATGTTAAACCCTTAACTTTGCACCTTAATAGCTTTGGCAGCATTTGACAAAATTAGCTGAAATTTAGCAAGTGTTGTCTAACTTGTCTAGGAGGCAATGTCTAAATCTCTGGAAAGTTTTCGTGATGGCAGCTTACATGGTTTCTGAGATCCAGATATGTCATTTTCCTGTAGATGTCAAATTTTTTTCTCTATACTTAACATGGGATTTGGGTTTGCTCTCACCTGCAGTCTACACAGAATGGACTTTTTTTTTCCAAACCTTTCTAGGTAAAAGCATGCTGTGCCAAGTTAGTTTCTTTGGAAGGTTTCATGAAAAGGATGTTAAGGATTGAAAGTTTATTTTTTCCTATTCTAAGCATGCTCTGTAGAGTTTTGGGAATAACATTCTGATACAACACCAGAAGTTCTGTGTTGCAGGACCGTTTTTGGTTTCTCACCATTTGCATCTCACATCATGAAACCTTTTTTTGTGCCATGAGAGCCGCCATCTGTTTCTTTTCCCCTCAAAATAAAAAAACATGGAAAATAGGTAAAATGGTGTAATTAAAAAAAAAAACAAAAAACTGAACCTAGCTAAACTGGACCTGTTTAGCTAGCTTCTGATATTTGTTTAAAAAAATGCACAGAAATACCTTTTCTGGGCACTCTAAAATCCAGGGTATCCAGCCTAGCGAAAGACGCCATTCACCTGCATTCTCTGTATAATAGCGGAATGTTCTTGAATTCTGTAGCCGCAGCTGGAGTCCTGCTGTGGGCTGCAAGGAGAGGACTGAGCCGCCAATCCCCTGATCTGCATGTCTGCTGGCGTGAGCTGATGATCTCCTGTTCTGTCTGTCTTTGTCTCTAGCTATCTCTGTCTCTCTCCCTGTCTCTCTTTCCTTCTCTCTCTCTCTCTATTTCATTTTTTTATTAAGTGAACCTGGGTGCCCTCCCCCAGTACCACTTCTTTCTCCCAGAAATGGACTAGGATGCCCACCCCCAATACTGCTTCTGTGGACCTCCCTCCCCCTCCAGGTAATCCACCCCTATTTGCCTAACACAACAGAGTGTCAGCTGAAATAAAGAAAACCATCCCTTGATGTTATATTCTTTTGACCTAGAAAAAAGAACATGGTCCCTTGCCTATCTGACCCCCCCACCTGACCTCCCTCTTAGCACCCCCCACTCACATGTCCAGTGGCAACATTCACTGTCCAATTGAAGACACGTCTTGCTACTAAAACCACAGTCTGCAATGTGAGCAACTAAGATAAGCGTGGTTCAATGTACTTCAATGTGGTTTTGGACTTTGATGCATAACTTTGTCATTTTTGTATATTTTGACCCTAAATTTTCAACATGGCTTTTTTGGAACCCCACCCAGTCACCTTTCTTGTGGGATCTGAACATTTTCACCATCATCATTCATAAGGTGGGGTCATAAGAAGGCTATGTTGAAAAATGTGGGTCAAAATATGTAAAAATGGCAAAGTTATGTGTGTATGTTGAAATTTTCTCTATACTCATAACTTTGGTAATTTTAAATATTTTGACCCCAAATTATCAACACAGCCATTTGTTCACACCACCTCACAAAAATGACAGCTGTAATTTTTCAGATCCTAGCCAAAATGTGTTTTTGCACCTGTTGCATGGAATAAAGTCTTGGTGGCACGGAATGACGTTTCAGCGGGGATTTGAAAAATTTCTCCTGCCAAGTTCATGAGGTGAGGTAATAAGAAGGCTGTGCTGAAAATTTGGTGTACAAATATGGTAAAATGCTCAGGTTACGAGTGAACATTGCAGTATTACAACGTTCACTCATAATTTCACTAATTTTCAATATTTTGACTCCAGACTTTCAACATAGCTGTTTTTCCACACCACTTCATGACTGTGATACGTGTCATTTTTTAAATCCTGGATGAGACATATTTTTGAACCTCTGGTGTGAAATGACATTTCTTCCAATATACTATAAATGGTACATGTCATGTTAAGGCAAATCATAAAACAAGCATCTTGAAAATTTGAGGGTGAAATTAAAAAAATGTACATCATGGTTAACAAACTTCATGTGTAGTGCCAGTCTTAATCCCAGTGGGTATGCTTTGTGATCCCATACAAACACAAGTAAAAAAACATTAGGGTTTTGGGTCACTGGAGTCTTGGCAAATCAGTGGTGGGGTCTTCCTTGAGGTTGTCAACCCTAATGCCCCTCCCATTCCCTAAGCAAGCAACATCACATATGATCTTTGTTCTTCACACAGGGCCAAAGCAACAATAAATTGTGCTGGCAACATGTGGCGAGACTTGAATAGTGTATCACTATGAGGCACTGCCTTGGAGCTGTTCCTTGTGCTTCAGACTACAGGCTGGGGGGGAGGGGAGCATTAGGGTTGGCAACCAGGACCTGATTCCTAAGACTCTGGAGACCCAAAACCTTAATATTTTTCCTTTTGCTGCTTGGGGTGGGGAGGGGAGTTAGGGTTGGAAACCCTAATGCCACATTTCTCTACTTTCTTGGCATTACGTTACCCTAACTGGTGGATTAACACATTTTTTGCAAAGAATATTTTGTATGGATTTCTCCTCTCCATTACTTATTACTGAAGAAATTCCCTCGAAAACAAAATCAAACTCTTTATCCCTTAGAGTACATCTGCCTCAACTCGGCAGTTGTCCGGTCCGGATTCCATCATCTCCAGAACATCGCCCGGATCAAGCCCTTTGTCCCGCCTGAAGACCTGGCCACACTGGTGCATGTTTTCGTAACCTCGAGACTCGACTACTGTGACGCCCTCTACCTCGGGGTCACAGGTAGTACGTTGCAGCACCTGCAGCAGCTGCAGAATGCAATGACGCGGGTGTTGACTGGTCACTCCAGATTCAGTTATATTACCCCAGTGCTGTGCAAGCTGCACTGGCTGCTGGTGCACTGGCACATCACCTTCAAGGTAGATCTTTTGACCTTAAGGCCCACATAGTTTGGGTCCGGACTACCTGAAAGATGTCCTGCATCCCTACATCCTGTCTTGCCCCCTCAAATCAGCTACTGGTGCTCTCCTGGAGATCCCCAGAGTGAGGCTGAAGAGCTCTGAAGACTAGGCATTTGAGGTTGCTGCCCCAGCTTTATGGAATTCTTTGCTGGGAGGCGCCATCGGCTGAAATATTTAAATGCCTACTGAAAACATTCTTGTCTGCACAAGCTTTTGGGGTGTGAGGTGGCTGTTTAAGATTATGAATGGGTTTAACTGTTTTTAACTGTGTTTGGGATTTTATATGTATGTGTTTTTATTTACTGTTCCTGTTTTTTTATTTATATCTGTATGTATTTGTAAATCCTATTGTAAGGGTGCCCCAAACAAAATCTACTACTATTGCTACTACTACTGTATAGCTTATTCCCTACTTGCAGTCATAATGCTCTGTTGTGGCATCGCAGTCTGTTGCCATGGGAGTAACTGTGCTGTCACAAGCAGAGTATTATGACATCAGGTTGGGAAGAAGCAATAGGAGCCGATAAATCCTTCAGGAACAACTAGCCTGTTTTCAAACATATGACCTCAGCAATACATAATGGGGGATAAGAAATACAGAGATAGAGAGAAATATAAGCTGCTTTGTGTCTAAATATTATGTTTTTCAAAGTTCTTCTTGAGGTGTCATTGGCTCTTAAGTGACACATTAGAACACTTGACCAGACTGTTACTATGGGGGTGGTATAGATACACCCTGAGCTGCTGTGCTTCACACTGCCTTAGGGCAGACATAAAATTGGTGCCCTGGTCTGACAGAATCTCCTGGGCAAACCCCATCTGGCTGAATATCCCCAGGAATTCATTGGCCACTTTTCCTGACTTAATGGAAGACATGGCCATGGCCTCTGGGTACCTCATGGCATAATCCACAACCACCAGAATAAACCTCTTGGGCCCGATTCTTGAAGGGATACATCTGGCGTAAATTGACTTGCGCCAATAAAAATGGTGCAAGTGGCATATTACGCCAGGAGTGGCGACATTCGGTATTTTGCAAAGCAGCCTGCGACATGCAGACTGCTTACACCAAAGTGGACATATGTCCCCAGTTACGCCCTACACCCCCTGCAACATGGTGCTAGGGGGGTTACAGCAGCCATTGCACCCTATTCAGGAAGGGCAGCAACAAAGTCCCCAATGCAGCAATTCTGCAAGACCCCCTGGTGGACATCCGTCAGTGCAATGTGCGTCCACCTGTGATATGTGCTGTCGGCCCCGATCCATCAGCCTGTGCACCCCACCAGACAGCCCCGCAGGGCTACAGGCACCACACACACACACACCTACAGCAAGTGCCCCCATGGCTATAGGACCCCCTCCCCAAGTCCCGCAATACTGTGCTATGTAAAGTTCCTCTGGCTATCAGACCCCCATCCCGATCCCTATAATGTATTGCCACTAGCCCCACAGGGCAGATCACCCCCCCAAGCCCTGGTGCCAGCTGCCCACACATGGCACTGTCCTGTAATTACTGTAACCATATCTACACCTAATCCCTGGTAGTCTAGTGGCCCCCACCCAGCGTTGTCAGACCACCCCACACCCGACCCGTCCCCAGCCGGCGACTGGCACAGCCCACCTCTCACCACCATGGCCAGCCACCGACTGAGCCCTGTCTGATGCGTACTGTTTATGCGCACTCAATAGATAGAATGAATGAACTGTCATTCATTCATTGAGCATCGTATATACAGTACACGCTCAGGCGGGCTCAGTCAGCGACTGGCTGTGGTAGTGAAGAGTAACTGTGTCAATCACCAACTGGGATGGAGTTGAGGGAAACAACGAGGAAATAGTATGCTGTGTTGGGGGGCCACTAGACTACAAAGAGATATAATTAGGAGTGTAGATATGGTTACAATATTACAAGACACTACCATGTCTTGAGACGGCTTCAACTTTTGAGCGACTTAGAAGTGCGTGCCTAGAATAATGTTAGCCCCAATATAGAATCGAGATAAGTCCCGATAACCCAAGAGAAACTTTAGTGTTTATCACCGTGGAGGGACTGGGGGCAGGGGGTCCAATAACCCTCATGAGGCTTCTCAGGCTTGGGGACTGGGGTGGCACCTGCGCCCTACAGAACATTGGTTGAGGCTTGCGACATGCACCTCAGGTACGCCCTGCATTTGATGTACCTTTGCACATGTCACAAGTCACAGGACTTAGCCATGGAGACCCTGCCCCTTACAGAATTGGGTGCAGGGTCCTTGGTGCAACTGCACCCCTCGCATGTTGCAACTTGCAACATGCATAGGGGTGCTTATAGAATTGGGCCCCTTGTCTGTATGACTTGGGGCACTGAGTGGCCCCACAAAGTCCACAGCAACTTGCTGAAATGACTCTTCAATTATAGACAGGGGAATCAAAGCCACTTTAGCTTCCTTTCCAACCTTACCCACCCTCTGGCACTGTGGACAAATCTGGTAGTAGTTTGCCATATCCTTAAAGATACTTGGCCAGTAAAAATTGTTAGCCACCTCTGTATATAGCTGATTTTTAAGTGTATAGAAAAGGGTATATCATGGGCCAAGGCCAGAAGCTGGTTCCCGTACTCCTTAGGAACTACTATCTACTGGAGTACCTTCCTGTGTCCCTCCCTTCAGAACCCTCTTGATATAAGGAACCCACTCTTCCAGTATACCTCCCTTTTCTCTGAACCCTAAGAGTAACTTTTCACCTGATGTCCAACTCCATTAATTTCTATAGAGACAGGACAGCTTGCAGAGCTCTCACCAACTCTGCATGCCTGATCTTCCCTAAAGCACACTCTCCTGTAGCAGAGCCACCCAGAACTGTGATTTCCCAAGTCTGTAGCCGTGGCTTAGAACTGCTGCTCTCTGCTCGCTCTTCATCAAAGACTCCACTTGGAACATTTGTTGTTCTCTGTAACTGTGCTATGAGGGAAGAAAAAGATAACAATTCCTGCTGTAAACTGTTGTAAACTCCCTTATACAGGGACATTATTTCAGCAACAACTGCTTCATATCAGAGGAACTGTGTATTTGTCCATATGTATCTAATGGGGCAATTGAACTTGCAAGTAAAACCCCATCTCCCATACATACAAATTTTACAAGTTGAAAGCCTGCATGCCCAAACACAGTGTTTCACTTGTGACATTGTTCTTGCTGAAATCTAGCTGTTCTCAGTTATTCTTAATAGGCACACATCAATGGGAATGCTCTGTTATGTAGTAATTGGTAACAGCCGCAGTGAACATACGCAGCAGTAAGGAAAACAAGTTGGGTTATCAATTTTAAATGATTATGACAAGGTGTTAATAGAAGTTCTTGGTGTGCCTGTGATTTCTCTTAGGCCTCATTTGTTGCTTTAATGTACAGTTTGAAATAGGAGATACAGTGACCAGGCATGGTCCATATGTTAAAAAGCTTATGATAAGTATCTGTTCTAAAGTAATGGCCCCTTTAAGTTCTCAGCTGCACATAAATATTGTATCTGTTATCAGTCAATCAATCAATCAAAATCTTTATTTATCCAGGCAAACATCATTGAGCAAGCTCATTTACTAGATGGACCTGGTTAGCTCCGGGTCAAATGGTACAGTGCATACAGAGATATTTACAATACAGCCAAATAACACAAGTAAAAAAACAATGCAATTAATGCAAGTAAGTACTCAATGTTACATCAGTCATATCAGTTCAGAGTGCTTCTGTAATATTTAAGGAGGACATAAGATGAGGCTTAGTAGGAACTTCAGTAGGGAGAAGTGATCAGCTGTTCGTGTGAGGAGCTGGCGCAAGCACAGAATTTCAAAAGTAGTGTAATCACACAATATCCCTAGATGTAACACTCTAAACAGAAGGATAAGGGTCTTAACAGTCAAGGAAAAAGTAATAACAGCTCTGGATAAGTGATATACTGAAATTCCCTAAAGAGGAGGTTTATTGGCCAGAACTGCATGCATTTGGATGATATCTATGATATCTTTCTGGAACTGAGACTGGGTTGCGAGTTCGTGAGTGGAGACCTTCTTTGTATTTTTCCTTTTGTTGGGGATGTTTTTCAAAGATGGATTTTGCTGATTATTAACAGACTGTTAATTGTCCCTAATATTGTTCTGGGTGGTGAGAGCACCCGGGGCTTGAGGGCTTTTGATTAAATCTTCTCCCTGTCCTGGAGTCCGAGAACCTTTGCATGGAGTACTGTACATATGAAAGCATTCCTCTTTAACTGTTTTGGTGGATGCTCCCCTCCTCTGGTGTGGGTGATTCTAAGGATTTTGGGCCGTTTGGGAGGAATTATGGGGGATTTTGTCAGTAGGGCCGTTTTCCTCTGTGATTGTTTGGTTGGATGGGTCTCAGCCTCATAGATCTCCCCTCCTAGAGAGGCCTGCTTTTCCATGGATTTTACTCCTATGGGGGTGGGGGTTTGCATTCTTCTTTGGGCCTTGGCACCTGGGTGTGGGATCGTGGTTGTGTTGGGTTGTTCTGAGGGAATTCTGGGGTTTATTGGTGGTGTGGTTTTTCCCTGGTTTTCTATGGTGTCTCTGTAGTGGGGCTATAGCTACCACTTTAGAACCCCTATTCAGATTACAGCCCTCGGCCGATCTTAGCTTAAGGTGTCTGAGCCTGGGTCCACTATCGGAAAGAGTTGTTTTTCAGAGGAACCTTTTCAGTGATTGGATTAAGAGAGTGGTGAGAGCCCCTCTTATTGTTTGCCAGTTTCATCTGGAGGAACTTTGATATTTGGACTAAGAGGGTAGAGTCCCTCTTGTTGTTATCTGGTTCTACATTCCACGGTGGAAAGCTGCTATTTTGCCCTTCGACACTGACTTTTAGAGACTATTGTATGATTGGCATTTATGATTTGTTTTAGAATTTAAAGGAGGGTAAGAGCCTCTTGATTGGTGGTTTATGAATTTTGGTTATCTGGATTTTATTTGATTAATTTGATTTAATTTTTTGTGTTCATTTATTATGTTATTATTATTATTTTGTTTGTTTTATTTTTGGGTGATTGTTCAGGTTTGGTTTTATTATGTGTAGAGGGTCTGCCACCACGGTCGTATGCTATTCGTCCTCCACTCTCCGTGCCCTCCGCCCTTTCTCCCCTATGCCACTACAACTGTCAACCTACCAGCGCTGTACAGCGCTGGGGATTGTACGGAGGGGGAGGAGGGGTTTTGTGGGGTGCGAACAGTGGAGGCCGAATGAGTGGCAACATCGGATCGGGGTTGTGGAGACCAGAAGATGCCCTGGGGCGAAATGGAATCTAGAGCAAGGTTCTCCTTGTCTGGTTTCCATACCCAAGGGCACCTCTACTATTAATGGTATTGGACGAGTAGAGTCTGTTCCACTTCAGTGACCCGTCCAACCCGAGCGTTGTTGTGCAATGCCAGATCCATTAGGAACAAGACTGCAGTTATTGCAGATCTTGTGGAGTCGGTGGATCTGGCTTGCATTACCGAGACCTGGCTGGATGGTAATGCCGGGCCAATTTTGGATGCAGCAATTCCAGCTGGAGTACTCGGTGTTATCACCATGAGGTTGGACCGCCGCGGAGAGTTGCGGTCTGTTCAAGACCGAACTGGGACTCCAAAGTGTACGGTTGAGGAGGCTGAGTCCTTTGAGGTGTACCCATGTGGCAGGTGTGGGATGTAGAATTGTTCTCATCTACCGTCCACCAGGGATGAGAAACATTTTCTGCAAGAAATTGCTGACTTCATCATCGACATGGCATTTGAGTCTCCTAGGCTGTTGGTCCTGGGCGACTTCAATGCCTGGATCGATATGAATATTATGAGTTGGACAACATTTCCTCCAATTAATGACATCTTTGGGTCTCACACAAGTGGTTACTTCTGCCATGCATAAAAGCAGTTACTTCCTGGACTTAGTCTTCCTCCTGGGGATTGAGGCTACTGATGTGGGGTGGAACCCATCAGTTGGTCTGATCATTACACTGTGGGCTTCAGTTTCACCCCTCCTTGTAGGCCTACCCCTATGGAGATGGCTAAGTGCCGCTCTTCTCAGAGATACTAGCTCTGCAGGCCTGGTAGCAGCACTTAACCTATCAGAGTTTTCTGAAGTGAGCAATGATCCTGATGCCTTGGTGCTGACCTATAATAGGGCCATCTCCTCGACTCTGGATCAAATTGCTCCTGTCCGTGTTCATCCTCTCCCTTTGACCTCAGTCCCATGGTTTGATGGGGACTTGAGAAGATGCAGCGACAAGGATGAAGATTAGGCGTTGTTGGCGGAGAACTGCCCCTTGATGCCAACCATCTTAGATTGATGGAACATTATCAATTCTATCATTCCACTATCTCTCATAAGAAGGCAGAGTTCCTGTCCAGAGAGATGCGCTGCTCAGAACTGACCAGCTCAGCTTTTGAACTGTTGACAGGCAGTGCGACCCAGCCTGTCTCCAGGTTGAAAGCCTTTTACAATTAGAGTGTGATGAGCTTACTCGCTTCTTTTGCAGATAAGGTGGCTGACACTAGGGCAGCACCCCAGCCTGCTCCTCTATTGGAGTTGTTTTGATTGGCATTTGGTTACTCCTCCGGCTGTCCTGGAGTTCCTTTGACCGGCCTGAGTTCATCGATGTCATGAGGATTGTCTGAAGTGTACCCACGTGCTGTAGTTTAGACCGGGCCTGACTTCCTGATAAAGGGCTGTCTTGAGACTAGCGGCCCAGTTCTAGCACAGATAGTCTGGTGCTCCCTGGATATGGGTGAGTTTCCTAGCTCCCAGAAGGAGGCGGTGGTGACACCCCTCCTGAAGAAAGCTGCTTTGGACCCCGACTGCCATGCTAACTACAGGTCTATCTCTAATCTTCCCTTTGTTGGGAAGATTATTGAGAAGGTGGTGGCTGCGTAATTGGAGAACCAGTTAACCTTCCATGACATCTATGAACCCCTCCAGTCTGGTTTTCGAAAGAGTCATAGTACTTAGACAGCACTGGTTCAGGTCTCAATGATCTCCTGATGGCTAGATTTCAGAAGAATCGTTCCATTCTCGTTCTTCTTGATCTCTTATCAGCTTTTGACACTGTGAACCATGGGGTACTTCTCACGTGCCTGGAGTTTATCTGTGGTCTGTCAGGGGCAGTCCTCAGTTGGTTTAGATCTTTTCTCACTGACAGGACTCAGAGAGTGGTGTCTGGGTTAAATTCTTCCTGCCACTCTCACTGTCATGTGGGTACCCCAGGGCTCGGTGTTGTCCCCCATGTTGTTACGTGGTGTATATGCTGCCCTGGAACATTGTAGAAGGTATGGGCTGAAGTTTCACTGCTATGCAGATGATACTCAGCTCTACCTATCTTTTGCACCCGACCAGGATAGAGCTCTCTCGGTCATTAACAGCTGCCTCACTGAGATCCAAGACTGGATGAGTGCAAGCTGGCTAAAGTTGAACTCGGAGAAGATGGAGGTATTAGTTGTGGACCCAGGTTGCAGGGTAGAGGGGATGGGAGCTGGTTTATCCTTAGGTTTATTTCTGGGTGGTATCCAGCTCCCTACCTTGGAACGGGTGCGGAACCTGGGGGTGATTTTTGACAATGAACTGACACTGTGTTCGCTGGTGTCAACAATTGTCAAGCTTTCCTTTTATCATCTTAGAAACAGCACCAGGATTAAGCACCTTGTTCCGCCAGCTGACCTTCCTACACTGGTTCATGCTTTTGTGACCTCACGCCTGGATTACTGCAACTCCATTTATCTAGGGCTTCCTGGGGTTGATATCTGCCGCTGGCAGCTAATGCAGAATGCTGTGGCCCGATTATTGACTGGTACACGTTGTGCCTGTCATATCTCGCCAGTATTACGCGATCTGCACTGGCCACCAATTCAGTGGCGGATCACCTTCAAAGTAAGTCTTTTGACCTACAAAGCCCTACACGGACAGGGTCCAGATTACTTGAAAGAGCTTTTGGTTCCCTACCGATCCGGGTGATCTCTCCACTCAGTGGACAAGGGGCTGCTAGAGATTCGAGGGTTTCTCTAAAGTCATCAGGTGCTCGTGCTTTTATGTTCGCTGCTCCGACCTCTGGAATTTCTCACCTCATCCGCTCAGCTTGGTGTGCATTGTGGAGAAGTTTAAAAAGCCCTCAAGACCTATCTATGGTCTAAGATTAATTTAATTAATTGATTGTGAAATTGGAGCTCAGACCTAGTGTTGTATATATTTAGTGTTTTACACATTATTTATGCTTTATTTACTTACTGTTTATTGTTTTAAATATGGTAAGACGCTTTGATTTGAGAAAAGCGCCATACAAATAAAGTTTCATTCATTCATTCATGTGTATTGAAGAGATGGTGCCTGTAACTATGCTTAGTATGAAAATGTATTTTATTGTTTATTTAGTTTTTGTTGACCGGGTAGGTACACTAGGCAGAAACTGCCTTTTTTCAGGTATGACCCAGGAGATAACACAGACAAACATATATATCACAGTATAGCAAGGTCAGCCATACATACAGTATTAATTAGGTACAAAAGTGAAGGATAACTAAACACGGTAAGCATGTACAACAATAATCAGTGGAGGAACAAGTTAGTACACAAAGGAAGCAATTACATAGATAATTAATATGGATGTAAAGACAATATCACAGTCAAAGGCACAGCAAAGAAGGCCACAAGAAGCAATACAACATCTACAGGGGTAAATTATTACAACAGTTAGGCAGTGCAGTCAAAGGAAACAGCAGATAAGGGTAACTTCGAGATACCTCAGATGGGGTACTCCACATTACAGATAAGGAGTAGTACCTAGGTGTCTAACTACCTTGTATTAGAACATTTATAAGCAGAAATACACAGGTGTTTGTGATAGTCATGTTGGAAACCCACAGACGTTGTGCAAGCATGTATCTCAGTAGGAATGATATTCCATAGCCTGGGAGCGAAATTCTGAAAACCAGCTGTCCCAAGATTAGCCCTTAATTTAGGGATGGCAAGCAGAGCAAGATTCAAAGATCTTAAGGGTAAGAATTATGGTGCGGTTGAAACAATCCAACCAGATATTGAGGTTGTTTATTATTCAGAGTGTTACAGATGGTACCACCTATTGCTATCTCATGTGCATCACTTGGGAGGAGTCAAATGTGCTAACAGTTGTTATCTTTCTAGGGGTTAATTTGTAAGGATTTTGCAAAATGAATAAAAGTATTACAGTAAAGTGTATTTATTTTAATACATCCTCAGATACCACTCTTAGAGTGGTCTCACATTGTTAAGGTATCAGAACAAGTCTCATACACTAAGAATGTGTGAGAAACCACTCTACAACAGTAGGAGTGGTCTTAAAGGCATATTAACATATACTTTCGTACCATGGAACTGTGACATGACAGATTATATGTACTGGGTTGTGGAAGATGGCAGCACTACCCTGCCTTATGGGCACAAATAAGGTAGAGGTGCCAAGGTTAATAACCCCTGGGTGGATTCATTACCTGAGTTGTTTTATTTTGAAGAAAAGTTGCACAGTACCTCCACTCAGGGGAAGAATGAAGTGGGTCAAATAACAAACTAGTACTACCCCCTGTTAAACAGTAACAAACCACGTTGACACAATCCACCAAACTCCCACTTAATACAATCAACAGTTAACTAAAACATGAAACTTAACACTTTACCAATAATATGTTCAACACAAGGATTGCAAACAAGTAACATGGGAATTATTAGGGATCATAAACAAGGTCCTATGGGAAGGAAAACAATTAAAACAAATGAAATATTTAGCAGTGGTACTGGCTTGAAAGAATAATTACTTATCATAGCAGTACGTCTTCGAGAGACTTTCCTCCATTGTTCCACACCTTTGGAGCTGTAAGCTGTCTGCATCAGAACCACTCAGAAACTTTAGCTAGCTGGGGCTGCCCGTGATGATGTGCAGTGTGACTGACTATAAAATGTGGGCTGCCCCATTGCTACTCAGTTCGCCACTGGAGACACGCACTAAAAGCCTAACATAGAAACATAGAAATTGTCAACAGATAAGGACTGCTATGCCCATCTAGTCTGCCCGTAAGCCCAGTACTTGATTATAACTTCTGACCCTCCCTCTGCTTTACCTCTATGATTCCCCAATGCCTGTCCCATACCTCTTACCATGAGGAACCAGGAGACCAAACAGGTACGAGGCACACACATTGAGGCATGGGACTGGGAAATAATATGCACAAGGCACATAAACAAGGTGCAGATGCCTGGGGTACCTTTTGCAATGTAGAAAAAGTACTAGACCAAGGGGGCACAATATGAAATTGGAAGGGGGTAGATTAACTCATTGTCTCCTAGCAGACGCCTGTAGTCATCAGTAAAATACACTG
Organism: Neoceratodus forsteri; assembly: GCA_016271365.2. NCBI lineage: Eukaryota > Metazoa > Chordata > Ceratodontiformes > Ceratodontidae > Neoceratodus > Neoceratodus forsteri. The sequence goes on along the minus strand of CM028132.1, from coordinate 1,177,433,941 downwards.
GTGTGTCCTGAGGACGCCTACAGAAGTCAGCTACTGACTTCCTGTGTGCCCGTGCAACATCTGGAGATGTCACTTATATATTTTAATATATAATATAACAGAATATAATATATATATTTGACTGCTTAGCACCATTGGAAAGGTAATTTTATGCTGAACAACTTTGCCACTGATCTTTAGTGTATATCATGTATACTTTAAAAGTTATTTGCATTTTTTTGTTGTATGGTGTGTATGGCTTATGTTGCCTATTTTAGTGAACCTTTTTTTTTTTTTTTTTTGCTGTTTCAACCAGCATAGAAAGAAAACCAAAATTACATATTATTTGCGTACCACCACTGGAAAGGTAATTTTGTGCTGAATAACTTTGCCACTCATACTTTGTGTCTAGCACTTACGGTTCTTGAGCTATTAGAATTTATTTATTTATTTAAAAGTTTTACCAGGAAGGCATACTGAGCAGATTACCGCTCGATTCCAGATGTGTCCTGGGGGGGGGTATGGGATGGAGGATACATACAAAGTCGAAAGTACAGACATTTCACAAATATATACAAAAATTAGCTATATATAATAGTATGTACAGAATAAATACAGAATGCGACACCACAAGCAACCAGAAAATCTGGGTGTACACGGCAGCTAAAATGATATGCGGTACAAAAATGACAACATTCACAAGAGTCGGAACTAAATATTTGGAGTACCCACAGATGGCACCAGTTGGAGAGCTAGTACCTGGTCTAGTGTGAGCTTAGTCCACATGAGCAGTTGGCGGAGAAGTGCCCTTTGAGGAGTGAGTAGATTTGCCAAGAGGTGGGGGCGTGTCGAATGTCCACATGCAGAGAGTTCCATAGTTTGGGCATGCAAGCTCTGAAGGCCAACTGGCCTGCAGAGGTTGACATGTTAGGGATGTGCAGGAGCTGGGAGTCGAAATTCCTGAGTGAGTATGCAGGTGGAGTTTGGGCAGTTATTGTAGTAACGAGGTAGGAGGGTAGTGACTGGGTCCAGAATCTGTCCATGAGGCTATTGCAGTGGGACTGTCACCTTTCGTAGAGCGAGAGGAGGTTAAGGGACTGGTAGAAGTCGCAATGGTGGGTGGAGGGTGTACAGTCCAGGGCAAAGTGACAGAAGGAGTAGAAAAGAGGATCCAGTCTAGCCAGGGTGGTCTTAGGTGCGGCATCGTAGACTACATCCCCGTAATCAAAAATAGGGAGGGTCATTTTCTGTACAATTGCCTTGCTGACTGGCAGAGGAATACAGCCATGGTTACGGAATAAGGCGCCCAGTCTAGGATGCAGTTTTTTATGGATAGCAGTGATGTGTGCCGAAAAATCGAGGTGCTGGTCCAGCCAGACCCCAAGATATCTGAAGGAGGTGCAGTTTTCTTTGGGAGTCCCTTCTAGGGTTTTAAAAGTAGGACTGGCGGGGAGTCTGAAGAGTCTCTGCCTCGTGTCAAAAGTTAAAGAGACTGTCTTTTTGGCATTTAAGAAAAGTTGATTTGAGTGCAACCAGTGCTGAATAGCATTGAAGTCTTGCTGGAGTCTGGGTGCCACTTCCAGTAGGGAGGGGCCTGAAGTATACAGAACTGTATCATCTGCATACATATGAATGGATGTGTGTGAGCAGGCTAATGGCAGATCGTTTAGCAAGATAGAAAACAAGATTGGGCCAAGGACAGAGCCTTGGGGGACACCAATGTTGGTGGGGAGGGAGTCAGAAGTGGAGGTCCCAATTCTGACTGATTGGGACCTGTCAGCCAGGTAAGATTTGAACCAGATGGTGGCTGCAGTGGAGAGCCCTGCAGTGGAGAGCTTCGCCAAGAGAAGGGCATGCGAGACAGTGTCGAAAGTCTTAGCTAAGTCAACAGAGATGACGGATGTGATGTGGCCTTTATCCATGCCTGTTAGGGTGGAGTCAGTGAGTCTGGAGGAGGGAAGTGACAGTGGAGTGGGATTCCCTAAAGCCTGATTGGTAAGGAGCAAAGAAGGAGAAGGAATCAAGGAAGGAGGAGAGTTGCAAGAGGACTAGATGTTCCTGGATTTAGCAACAATGGGAGGAGGAGAGATCGGGCGATAGTTACCAGGGGAGGATGGGTTGCCGCCTTTAGGGAGGGGGATGACTGTGGCATGCTTCCACTCAGAGGGGATAGCAGAGGTAGTGAAGGAGAGGTCGTAAAGGGAAGCTAGGGGGCTGGCAATGGCTGGGGCCGACTGGTAGAGCATTTTGGCATCCAATCCAGAGGGGCATTTACCCTCAGAGGGGTTGAGGGCACGCAGGGCATTGAGTACCTCAGTTGGAGTAACCAGGAAGAATGAGAAAGCCGGGTAGGGGGTTTGGGTTTGTGGGGATGTGGATGTAGGAGGGTGTGGTACAGGCGGTGGATTTGAGTGGAAAGAGGTTGCGCTACTGGTGAAAAAGCAGTTGAATGCAATGGCCACTGTGTGTGATTCTGATATTGTGGAGCCGCCTATGACTATGACAGGGGTGGGGAGCTGTGTTGGGGGGGGGAAGAGTGATTTGATGGACTTCCAAAACCTAGCCGGGTGATTTAGGTTTTTTCAGAAGGATGATGAGAAATAGAAGGCTTTGGCCTGCTGGATAAGCCTGGTGCAGGTATTTCTAAGCATGCGGTAGTGTTGGTGGTCAGCAAGGGTACCTGATGATTTGAAGGCTTTCCACGCCTGGTCCCTAACTTGGAGGTGGTCCATAAAGTCAGCTGTGATCCAAGGCAGATGAGCACCCCTTACTCTGGCCTTTTTGAGTGGGGCATAGTGGTCCCAGACAGGAAGAAATCTGGACTTAAAGAAGTTTAGGGCAAAGTCAATAGAGTTGGCCTTGGGGATGAAGGACCAGTCCGAGTTTGGTAAGTCGTTTAGGAGCCCTTCAAGGTCAAGGAATTTGTAAGACCTGATGAGGAGAGTTCTTGGAGGAGGTGCCTTGGCATTAAATATTTTTCTTACTACATAAATCATATGGTGATCACTCAGAGAGTCTGGTAGGAGGCCAGAGGCAATAATCCTGTGCTGGTGCGAGGTGAGGACCCAGTCCAGTAGGGAGTGGTTTTGAGTTTTGTGATTTAGATGCATGGGCTTAGTGATCTGTTGAGCCAGATTTAGTGCAGCCACAAGGTTGTGGAGTTTGGTGCTAGCGCTGGAGAGCCAGTTCAGGTTAAAGTCACTGAGGATATGAAGTTCAAATCACCCCCTGAAGCAATGGTTTTTAGGGTGTCCAGGTGTGCTATGACGAGGTCATCTGACAGTCTGGGGAGCAATAGGAGCCTGCTATAAATATGGGGATTGTGTGAGGTAAGGAGATTTTTAACAGTAGGGCATTAATGGATGGTGGGAGATCAGGTAGTGGGACTATAGAGGACTTTATCCGGGATATTATGTAGATGGCAATGCCGCCACCTCTCCTGGTGCCCGGGCGGTCATGATGAGTGATGGAGTAACCAGGGCTAGCTACTTCTGTGTCCAGGTTGTGTGGTTTCAGCCAGGTCTCAGTTATTATTAGGATGTCAGGACTTAGTGACAGGATGATTGGTTGGAGCAAGGGCAGTTTATGTAGTAGAATGCATATATTTAGGTGGGCTGCTTTTAGGCCTCTGGGTAGTTGGATAGTGGGATAGGTGTTGTGACTGGTGTGGGTTGCAGGTACCGGGTTTGACTCGATGCCCCCTGCGAGAAGGAGTAGTAAAGTTAGCACCCATTTTGTGTTATGTAAAAAACATTTTGGTCTACAGTGGGCAGAGGGAGTCTTGGAGGAAGATGCGGAAAGTCCCACCGCAGGGAATTTTATCCCTGACAGCCCAACATGAAAGGATAGGGGGAGAATGGAAGGACCTGGAAGCTAGCCATAAAATGTATAGTGAGGGGGTGCTGTCTTAAGTTGGGGAAGGAGCAGGTACTTGGGTGTGTGATTCGGACGATGATACATGGAGGACTAGGTTGCATATTGGGCAGATACGAGGGTGGGAGGGATGCTAAGGTGGCAAGTAAGGCTGCTCCTAGGATAGTTTTATAAGCTACGTGCAGCATTTTATGTTGGAAAGGGAGAGTGAGTGCAAAATAACTGTGCTGGCCCCTAGTGGTGATAGCTAATAAACTGCGAAGGGGAAAGAAGGGTGATGGATTATTTTGGCACACGTGGCCCTCCGCCCTCACTATGGCATGCTGACTATAGCTTGATTTTGCTCAGGAAGGCCCAGGATTCACTGTTAACAGTATGCAGGAGACAAGTGGTGCAACTTCAGAGAGCTCCTGTGGAGGCAGTGAGTTAAGAGGTAATGTGAAGAAGTTTTTCTACACAGAAAGGGTAGTGACGCTTGGAATAGTCTGCCACAGGAGGTAGTGGGGGCAAGCACAGTGGAGGGGTTTAAGCATGCCTGTGACAGGCACAAGGGAAGCCTAAGAGGGGAGGGAATGATGAAAAGCCATTGATCACATATGGTCAGTAGCCACATGCAGTGTATAGGACCTATGTGTAGACTGGATGGGCCTAGCAGTCCTTATCTGCTGACAATTTCTGTGTTTCTCAGAGGAGCTGAGAGACCGCTGAGGGTGGTGGGGAGTCAGGAAGTCACTTAGGTTGTCAGGACCCAGTCTGAGTAGACCCTTATAGGTGAGCAAACCCACCTTGAAGGTAATTCTCTACCTCACCGGCAGCTAGTGCAGGTCACGCAAGACCGGGCTCACATGACAGGACCTAGGAAGGCCCATCAGCAACCCGGCCACTGCATTCATTACTAGCTGCAAGAGATGCTGGACCCCTCCATTGATCCTGAGGTAGAGGGCTTTTACAGTAGTAGAGTCTGGATGGTCCAAATGCGTGTACTAGTGAGGGCAGGTTGTTAGGAGGGATTAAGACTTTAATCTGGGCAATATTCCTCAAGTGGTAAAAACCACTACAGACAACAGACAACACCTGAGTCTCAAGTGTCCGTCTGTCACTGAAGGTAACACCCAGATTTTTCACCTTAGCAGATGCTGCAAGTGGGTTGGGGCACAGCATCAAGCCGGTTCCCCCCTCCACAGCAAATGCATCTTGCTCATGACCAGGTTGTATTACCAACACCTCCGTCTTGTCTGGGCTGAACCTCTGCCAGCTAGAGCTCATCCAGTCCTGGATCTCAGCCAGACCTGCATTTAGTACTTCCACCACGCCATGTGGCCAGGGAGCAAATTACATTTAAATCTGGGTGTTGTCTGTATAGCCATGAAATCCCACACTGTATCATCTAATGATCTCGTCATGGGGCAGCATATACACTGTGAATAGCATGGGGGAGAGGATCAAACCCTGAAGAACCCCACACAGTAGGGACTTTGGCTGGGAGAAGAAACTCCACATCATCACTGTCTGCATTATACCTGTGAGAAAGGACTCAAACCAGCTGATGACAGAGCCAGTGAGTCCACAGAGCTCCCTTAGGCAATCCAACAACACCCCATGGTCCACAGTTTCAGATGCTGAGGATAGATCGAGGAGAGTGAAAATTGACCGTTCCCCTCTACCTCTAGCCAGGTAAAACAAATATTAAGAAAATCTGAAAAAACTTGGGAATTCAACCTTGCTAGAAATGTGAATAAAAATAACAGTAATCCCTTTTATTCATATGTCAATTCCTTAAAAAAACTTAACCTGTCAGGTTCCTCCTTATTAATCGACAACACATTGGTCCACGAACCTAAACATATGGCTAACATTTTGAATACTAAGTTTTGCAAAGTTTTCCATCAAATTAGCATTCGAGATAATGAATCTCATGACACTACTGTGGATAGGATAACTCTATCTGATGAAATGCTGCACGCCAATCTATTAAACCTTGAACTCTGGACCAGATGATATTGCTGGCCATTTTCTGTATCTCTTAGCTGATGATCTCACGCATCCATTGAGACTTCTCTTTGAAGGCTGCCTTCACACTCATTTTGTCCCTCCAGAATGGAAATCGACACATGTTATTCCCATACACAAAAAGGGCCCAAAAACTAACTGGGAAAATTACAGGCTGATTAGCATGACCTCCCCCATTTGCAAACTTCTTGAGAGCACAATAAAAGATTTAATTACCCCAACTCTTAATACGATAGACCCCAACCAACATGGATTCAAGAAGGGGAGGAGCTGTCTTAGTAACCTAATGTGTTTTTATGAACAAGTTAGCACACAACTGGACAACAGAACCCCATTTGACATTATTTGCATTGATTCAGTAAAGCGTTTGATGTGATGCCTCATAGTGCATTAGTGACTAAACTTCATCAAACCGATTGGCTGTAGTTAAGTTATCCTTTTACCATCTGAGGAACATCGCTAGGATCAAGCACCTTGTTCCATCCGGAGATCTTCCCACACTGATCCACGCCTTTGTGACCCCAAGCCTTGATTATTGCAACTCCCTTTACTTTGAGCTTCCGGGGGTTGATATCCACCATCTGCAGCTGGTGCAGAACACTGCAGCCTGGTTGTTGACGGGGACTCCTTGGACTTCCCATATCATGCCGGTGCGCAAGAAACTGCACTGGCTGCCAGTTCAGTGGCGATCACCTTGAAAGTCAGATTACTGACTTATAAAGCCCTACATGGACTTGGCCCAGACTACCTGAAAGAGCTCCTGTTTCCTTACTGCCCAGCACGATCGCTTCGTTTGGCAGATGAGGGATTGCTAGAGATTCCAAAGGTAGTTTCAAAATCTCATTGAAACAAACTCTGGCACTCACCACCTCCGAAACGCTTCAGGTGGTGGAGTTTTATTGCTTCTTAATAAAGTTTATTACATGTATAGCCGAGTGTTTGTTTTTTAAATCAAAGAGGTGGTGAATGCAGAGTTTCTTTGTTTCAATGTGTTTTACTCTGGGCACCTCTATCCAGTGCTACCTCTGAAGTTGTCGTTATATCATTTAAAATCTCGGGGGCCATGCATTTATGTATGCAGCCCCAGCCACATTGAATTCTCTACCCTGTCGGACGGAGTGCTGCGACCGTGGGGAGATTAAACAGGCACTGAAGACCTATTTATGGAGCAGGGTATACTGTGACTAATAAGGTTAATTCTTGGATTTTACTGTGTATATTTTATTGCTGTTTTAGCCGTTGTTTTAAGTTTTGTAATGCTTTGACAATTGAAAGGCGATAATAAATAAAGATATTATTAATATTAATAATAAAAGATAATTAAATGGATTGAGAACTGGCTAACCCACAGGTCGCAAGGGTACTTATCTCCGGACATCTAGCTGATGTGGGTTTGGTCACTAGTGGGTTCCACAGGATGGATTGAGCCTGTTTATTTCAAGTATTTATCTCCGACCTGACTAACAAATGTGTATCTTTAGCAATTAATGGAATTAGTTCTAAGCCACTACATGTTACCTGAGGGGTACCGCAAGGATCAATATTAGGCCCCCTTTTATTTATTGTATACATTAACAATTTACCTAACTGTTTAGAAAATACCACTGTCCGTTTATATGCAGACGATACCGTATTGATTGCAGATGGGAATCATCATAAGGAAGTAGAGGGAAAACTACGAGAGGATTTTTTGATTATGCAGAAATTTTTTTCTGATTTAGGGTTAATAAACAGTAAAAAACTCAAACAATGCTGTTTTCTCCTAAACAAGATAAAGAACACTTGAATTCCAAGATAACTGTTGGAACTAGGGAAGGGAATATTTTAGGACAAACTGAGGTATACAAATATTCTAGAGTTTTCATAGAGCAGCATCTAAAATTTGAACACCACATCTGGCCTGGTGGCGCTGAGGGTTGAGGCGCTGGACACCACACCTCACGCTACACCCGTGACCCGGGTTCTGGAATGAGCTCGGGGCATCAGGGGTCAGCAGGGGAGGACAGGGATTGAGCGTCGGAAGACAGCTCTCCTGGTCCTGGGGTGGGAGGGGGACTTTACACCGCACTGCGGCAACCCCTGGGGACACCCGGAGGTACCGCAGGCAGCGGTGTAATGGGGGGGACCACAGCAGACAGCTGCACATACATGCGCAGACGTCATTGCATGTCCGTGGTCCCACTGGGGAAACAGAACAGGGAAAAATGGCAGCACGGGTCCGAGGCAGCTTGATAGTCGCAGCTCCACCGGCTGACGATGCCTGGAGGCATGTGCCGGTACTGATTCCTCGCCGGGCGCGGGGAGCTATGGGGGCCCCCTTTCACAGGTGTAGTTGCGTCTGCCAGCTGGACATGCGAGTTTCAGGATCAGCCGCGGAGTGGAGCGGTGGCTGGATGTAGAGCAGGGCTGTGGCTGCAGAGGAGAAAATGTTAAATGATAAAAAAGAAAAAAAATTTGAACACCACATAAATGAACTGTGGAAAAAAGTTAACATGATACTAGGGGCAGCAAAACGGTTATCGCACTGTACAACTAGGAAAGTACGTCAAATTATGGTAAATCAATTAATATTGCCCATTTTGGACTATGGAAGCCATGTTTGTTGTCATGCAAATAAACAGCAAATGGTAATATTAGATTTGGTCCAAAATAAGCTTGCTAGATCTGTATTGAAGTGTGATTTTAACACCCATCACTGTGTGATGTTTTGCTCCCTTGGCTGGAAACCATTAGAGACCAGAAGAAAACGGGCATGGGCCATACAAGTTCATGGGATTCTAAGAAATAATTTGATATGTGGGTTAGTAGAAATTTAGAAAAACCAAAACATGGTTGTAATTTGAGAAAAAAATGGCTAGAGAGTTAATAATTCCTAAATACAACAATAAATTTACATCCATGACCTTTCAGTATAAAGCAGCTGTTTGCTGGACTCAACTCCCCCTGTATCTTAAAGATCCACATGAAATCAGATGTTTTAAAATTGCCGTTTGCAGGAATTTAGTGTTGTTGTACATGTAATAGATAGCTTAAATTTCATAGGAAGAGTGAAAACATGAGAACTGACTTATGAGGTGACTTGTTGGATAGAATACATGGTAATGTAATAGTGTGTATTTTTCTCTGTATTTGTCTATATTTCCCTTGAATGTAATCCGTTTGATTTGAGACAAGTTTTGTCTTTGTATTTATGTATATGCATTTTATGCTACTGTAACTTGACACTTTAAACAGGTGCACTTTGTGAAAAGGGCATATATAGCTTTAATGATGGTATCACCATATAAATATATTTTAAATAGGCAGATGAACGTTAAAATAGGTGGCCCCTGCGATGATGTGGATGCCATCTCAACTATACAACAGGATCTTGACACTATTACACACTGGGCTTTAGCTTGGGGCATGAAATTGAATGCACCTAAATGCAAAGTTATGCACTTGGATATTAATGACTATTTGGTGGTTCTATGTGATAATGGTGATTGTGGAATAGGGATTGCTGTTAGGGTGAGTGCACATCGCCGAAAATGAATTTTGGTGATGCACACTCGCAGCGAACAGCAAAATGGCGCCTGAGATCTACATGTTTCCTTTTTAATGTGGGTAAAGCCCCCTGCAGCCCCCCACTAAAGGATTCTCAACTCCAGGGGGGTGCATGTCGGGGGTGTGTGTGAAATACCTGAATAAAAACAAACTGCCTGCTGGTAAAAAAAGAACCATGCCAGACCAGAACCCTGCACCTTCCAACAGACCACACTTCCCACCACGCTAGTGGACCAGCTGGACAGCTGTCCACCACTACCCCTCCCATACCTTCCCTCCTTCCTCTCCCCTGCGCATGTGTGTGTGCGTATCGTGTATGCACTTCCCGTTGCCCTACACCGCTCACCCCAGGTATCCGGTCGCTACCCTGCCAGGTAGTCCTGAACACAAGCACCATAATTGAGTCACCATTTTTATAAGCACTCAATTATAGTCGCCGTGTTCACTGGATACCCCCTTTGGCAGTATATTTTCTAAATAGCTCCCACTACAAACTACCGTTAATGAAAGAGACTTGAGTGTATTTATTTCAATTGACCTTACAAATAGCAAACAAATAGATGAAGCAATCACTAAAACAAATCGTGTTATTTGGTCCATTAGACGACAAATCAAATCTAGAGAGTCCAAGGTCCTGTTACCCTAGTACAGGTCCTATGCCGAACCCACTTAGAATCGCCTCACAATTGTGGTGCCCATACAAAAAGGTGAAATCACATCACTAGAAAAGTTCAAGAAAATACTCCAAACATATATCCGGTTTATATCAGGTACCACATGAAAACAGAGTGCAAGAATTAAAACTTATGCCATTGGCAACTCGATGACTCAGAGGTGAGCTCATATTTATGTATGACATCATCCAAGATCCATACTTATTTAATGAACTGGGTTTCGAGTTTAAAAGTGAGTCCTATAACACTAAAGGAAATCCGCTCCAGATATCAAGAAAAAGGTTTCATCACACAAATTGTAAATTCTTTTATACATAGAGAATTTTAAATCCATGGAGCAAGAGGTCATAGTTAGTAAATCTAAATCCAAGTTCAAACACCGTCTGGATAACCTCATTCTCACCGGTTTTGACATTGGAAATTATAATGAATACAGGTGCTATTATGGGCCCCCAAGCCCCCTTGCACCTTACCAGCCTTAGTATGAACCTTAGTATGAGTATGAAGATCATTATGCAGCCTAGCGCAGTTTAAGTACTATGTCTAGACCTGAATCTGGACTGGAGAGGCTCATAGATGTCAAAGGCAGTAAGATGGACCTTGAACTGCAGGGCCACATTTTTCTCAATAACCTTAGCCAAGAAGGGAAGGTTAGAGATCGGTCTATAATTTGACAAATTGTCAGGTGAGAGATGGTTTCTTCAGGAGGGCCTCACCAGTGCCTTTTCAAAGAACTGGGAATAGTCCCTCTGAGAGAGAACACCGGACAATCCTGATGAACACTGAGTCAACAGATCCCACACATCCCACTAAGAGATGTCAGGCCCGGGTCCAGTTCTCAGTATGTAGGCTGCAGCTTTGAAATCATCTCACATACCTGTACTTCTTCCACCTCAACTAGCCTAAACTCACCCCATGCAGGTAGAGTGCTTCTAGAACCAATCACCCAACCACTGTGGGGCTGTGATTGCCCTATTGGAGAGAAACCGGATCTGATAGAGAACACTGTGTCTGAGAGGAACAGTGCAAACTCTTCACACCTAGCAGCTGAAACTGCTCCATTCAGCTGTAGACAGATGGGATGAAGCAGCCCGTCCATAGTCCAAAAGAGATGATTTGGTCTGTTTCTCCCTGAAGCAATCTCCTTGGACAGAAATGCTGCCTTCTTATGGGAGATTGCTCTTTGATACTCACCATAATTAGTACTTAAATCTAGTCTGTCCACCTAAGATCCAGCTCCCCACCAATAATGCTTCAACCTCTGACCATTTGTCTTCATCTCCTTCAGAGTCCCACTGAACCATTGAGGTCTCAAGCTAGAGGACCTGGGTCATATACTGACTAGCGCAACAAAGTCAAGTGCCAAAGCGACAGCCCTATTATGGTTGCCACTGCCTCACTTGTCCCTCCCCACAAGCAGCACTCACGTCCAAGAGGTCCATTACATAACAGTCCCTCTGGGGATAACCCCTTTAATGGGCAATAATAGACCATCTCCACAGGGGAAGGACTACTGGGGGTGGGCCAAGAATGAGAACCCTACTGTGCAGTGATCTGACCAAATGATTGGATCAGTCTTGAGATCAGTAATCTCAAGCCACAGTGAGAATACTAGGTCATAGGCATGTCCTTGTCTGTGAGCTGCAGTAGCAAACACTTGTGCGAGACCCAGTGAATTCATCGTCTGGAGGAAGTCTTGTCCAAACTGCAATAGTTCATCATCAATCCAGCAAATGAAGTTCCCCAGGATTAACCAGCTAGGTGACTCCACCACCCTCTTAGTGACGAAGTCCGTGCCTTCCTGCAGAATTTCTCCCTTGTGCCCCAGAGGCCAGTACACTAGGAGGATTCTGCAATCTGCATCTGGACCTCACATACAGCTGTGCATTCAAATGACAAAGTAGAGCCCACTGGGTGCACAGAGAAGTTCAGGTCAGATCTAGAACAGATGGCCACACCCCCACTGCTGTGTTCCCTCCTTGGGCAGTGCACTTTGGAGAAACCAGCCAGGATAGATGCCTCCAAGACTGGGCCAGCATTGTCTCCTGGCCATGTCTCTGTGATACAAGCGAGACTGACTGACGAAACCAAGTCCACTATAATTGCAGTCTTGTTTATAATTGATTTTATGTTGCATTGCACTGCCCGAAGGGGACTGGCAGAGGTTTCTGGTCTGTTGGCTGCCTGCCCACTAGGTCCAGTGGGAGCTCTGGGTATGGAGACCAAACACATCTGACCTCTCTCAAAGCCCTATTTCACTCCAGGGTGCTTCCTGGTCATCACTACCCCATTATGGCTCTCCCCATCAACCAACTTAGCACCCCACCACCTATCATTCTGCTTCCTCCCAGTACCAACCTCTCTACATATTTGTTCTGTTGTGTTTTTTAAACTAACTGATATTTTATTCTGCCTTGATAAAATCTCAACTTAGGTTCACATTTAGGATAGACTTATTTTTTAAAGCTGTAGTTAGGTATCTTACTTTGTTACCACCTGCATTATCGTCAACCTGTTGTTGCGGTGTGAAGTAGTGCGATGCAGTGTGAAGTTGTGCTTACTCTACCGGGCTTCCATTGGATTTATTCTGGTTCTCCAGTTTGCTCCAGTTCTATCTCCAGCCATGCTGCTGCTTGGTGTTTTTGGATGGAATTGTATTTTGGCTGACTTCCTAAACAATCTCTTAGGAATCATTGTTTGGGATTTCTATGCTGAGGATCTGACTGATGAGGGTTCATTTATTTAACTGGGGTCGCTGGACAAGAAGCTTTATTGTGAAATGATCCATTCCATCCACTGATCATCTGACCTTGAGGTGGGTGCCCAGCTCGGGTTGTTACCTTGGGGGATTGGGTGGTGTCAGCTGGAGGGTGGGCACCTGCTGATCTGCCTTGAGATCACTGCGGTGGCACTTGGCGAAGGTTAAGTGTACCGTGGTGGTTTTATTTGGGGACGCTTGGACTGGGCCCTTTCCCTGAGGCTGAGACTGTACCGGCTGTATGGATTGAAAGGCTGGACGATTTTGGGATCTATTTTCCTGAAACATTGTGAATTATGTCCAATCGAACATTCCTCATCAGGTGCCTTTCCAGAAGGTAGAAGAGGGTCTTCATTTCCTTTTTAATGATTTCCATCTTTGGATATTTTATTCTTTAGAATACCATTGGATCCTATACTTCAAGGTTTAAACTGTGCTGGGGATATCTGATCTTAACTCTGGAAGGCTGTCAGAGAGAGCCTTAGCTTTCTGCTTTTTCCACTATTTATAAACAGTTTCTATGAAGCTGCGGTAGTGAGAGTGCTGCAGTGTTTAATCATTAATTGGTGAAGGAGGTGGTGAGAGCCCTCAATTTCATCAGGACACTACATGAACTTTTGTGACTTTACAGATTATACTTTGTAATTATATCTTGACACTTTGAAGGCCGAAGGTTCCTCGTTTGAATCGTTCTGGAGACCCGGGAAGCCTAACTGGATTTGAGCTGGACGATTGGACTACAGCCTGGTTTGACTTTTCCCACATTTTTTATTGTTTTGGTCAGAGTATCATTGTTATTATGGGCAGTGAGAGAGCCTAAAGTTTAGACTTTGATCAGTGAGAGTGTCAAAGTCTCACATTATTGAACAATTTTACCTGACAAATGTGAGAGGTATTATTTGGGAAATCTAACTGTTTTATCTTCTGGGGAAGTGGGAGCTCCCTAGATAGAGATAAATTGCTGGTTCTGGATTAGTGTGCTGCTGCTTTGAAGTCTTTGTGCCCTGCTTTATTTAGTTAGTTTTATTTTTGGGGGTGGGGGTTGTATTTGTTATAGATTGTGTTGTTTTTGTATGGTGATATATTATTTGGTTTGGGTTATTTGTTTTTAGAAAAATGTGTTGGCCAGCGTCGATGGTTAAGCATTATTATCCCCCCCCAGGTTGAGGGATCTTTGCCCTTTTCGTTGCCCTCCTCTATCCCCGGAGGTGTATAGACAGAGTAGGGGATTGGGAATAGCAAGGAGGGTTAGGGCGGGGACTCGGTCTGTTGGTGGAATGGAGAGGAGTGGGCAGATTGGGATTGTGGGGAGAAGGAGACACCCTGGGGCAAAATGGGTCCAGGAAGGGTTTTCCTGTCTGGTTCCCATACCCAAGAGTTCTGCTTATTGCAGACAGGAAACTCGGTCTTCCCGGCTGCTCATTGAACTCTAGCAGTGCTATGCAATGCCAGGTCGATTAAAACAAGACTGCCATAATTGGGGATCTTGTTAATTCAACTGACCTGGCTTTGCATCACCGAACCTGATTGGATGGAAATGCTGGCCCTGTTTTGGCTTCAGCAGTTCCACTTTCGGGTACTTGGTGATACACTGCCTGAGATCAGTCATGAGGCGGAGGTGTGGCCCTTTGTTTTAAATCAGAACTGAACCTGAGGGAAATTCCAGTGGGAGCCACCAACTCCTTTGAATGTATCATGGGTGAGGGTGTAGGGTGCAGGATTCTTCTCATCTACCGTCCGCCAGGAGATGGGAATGTTTTCCTGTGAAGTCGTGATTTCATTGCCGACTTAACATTGCGACCCCATAGATGGCTGATCCTTGGGGATTTCAATGCTTGGTTCGATGATGAACTCTCGCAGTTTGGACAAGACTTCCTCCAGTTAATGAGTTCACTGGGCCTTACACAGGTTGCTTCCTCCTCGACCCACACTGGTGGTCATTCATTGGACTTGGTGTTTCTCCTGGAGATGGACATATCCGACTTGGTGGTGGAACTAGTCGGGTGGTCAGACCATCATACCATCAACTTCAGTTTGAGGCCCCAAGAGGCCTGCCCTATGGAGATGGTCCAGTACCACATCTTGAGGTGTATCCCAAATGGTCTGATGGCAGTGCTGGACCTGCCGGGCATGCGAGAGAATCATGAATCCCGGGGATCTTGTACTCACCTATAATAAAGAAGGTGACATAGGCCCTAGATTCCATTGCTCCTGTTCATGTTCGTCAACAATCCCTCACCTTAGGTCTCCATGATTTGATTAGGACTTGGGTTGAGGAGAGTTGGATGAATGCTAGAGAGGCAATGGCGGAGGTCCGGCCTGGTGTGTGACAGGCTTAGTTTGATGGACCATTATTTAGTCTATCAATCAACAATTTCCCATAAGAAGGCAGAATTCCTTTCCAGGGAAATTGCTGCCATGCGGAATCGACCAGCTCAACTTTTTTGGACTGTGGACGGACTGTGCAATCCACTCTGTCTTCAGCCCAGAAATGCTTTTTCACAAGAGCAGTGTGAGGAGATTGCTCGATTCTTCGCAGATAACGTTGCCGCGATCAGGTCTGATATCCACCTGACCCTTTCTCTAGGGAGTAGCAGTGGTTGGCAGGAGATGTCGGACTCCCGGTTTGCGTGGTGTGACTTTGGCCAGCCTACAATCAGTGATACTGTGATGGTTATCCAGACTTTACATCCTACCAACTGCAGTTTGGATCCAGGCCCTATGCGCTTGCTTGTTGGCTGCGTTGATGTCATCGGCCCGGTCCTTGCTGAGATAGTCTGGTTATCCTTGGAGAGGAAAATTTTTCCAGCTTCTCTTAAGGAGGCTGTGGTTCGGCCTTTTCTTAAGAAGCCCTCCTTGGATCCCGACTGTCTAGCAAACTACAGGCCGGTCTCTAACCTTTCCTTTTTGGGTAAGGTTATTGAGCAGGTGGTGGCTTTACAGCTGGAGGACCATTTGACCAGCCACAATATCTATGATTCTCTCCAGTCCAGTTTCAGGAAGAGACATAGTACTGAGACAGCTCTTGTTCAGGTACTAAATGACCTCCTGATAGCGAGAGATCGAAAGACTCGTTCCATCTTTGTCCTTCTTGATCTCTCTGCAGCTTTTGATACTGTGGACCATGGTGTGCTGTTGTATCACCTGTGGCTTATCTGTGGACTTTCAGGGGTTGTCCTCAGATGGTTTCAATCTTACCTCACGGGTAGGACTCAGAGAGTGGTATCTGGGGTTTGTACCTCAGCTCCATTCTCCCTACCCTGTGGGGTTCCGAAGGGATCCATTCTAGCGCCCATGTTTGCAGTGTATATGCTGCCGTTGGGAACAATTATTAGATGGTATGGCTTGAGTTTTCATTGCTATGCAGATGATACTCAGCTATATATGTTTTTTGTCCCTGAGCAAGATGATGTTGTCTTGGTGCTCAACAGCTGTCTGACTGAAATTCAGGCCTGGATGAATGTGAACTGGCTAAGGTTGAACCCTGAAAAAACAGAGGTGTTGGTTGTGAACCTGGGTCATCATCGTGAGGTGGGTATGTTGGCAGGAGTTCACCTTCGGGTTTGTGATGGACGTGTCCAGCTAGCTACCTCAGACTGGGTGCAGAACCTGGGCGTTATGTTTGATGACTGTCTGACCCTAAAATCACAAGTGTCAGCAGTTGTTAAAATTTCTCTTTACCATCTGAGAAATATCACCCAGATGAAACATCTGGTTCCTCCTTATGATTTTCCAATGTTTGTTCACGCCTTTGTTACCTCCCGCCTTGACTACAGCAATGCCCTTTACCTAGGACTGCCGGGGGTTGATATCCACCGCTTTCAGCTGGTGCAGAACGTGGCAGCCAGGCTATTGACTGGTGCTTCAAGAGCCAGTCATATAACGCCTGTGCTCTGCGGTCTGTACTGGCTGCTGATACAATGGCGGATCACCATTAGGTTGCTTTGTTAATCTATAAGGCCCCACACAACCAGGGGCCAAGTTACCTGAAAGATCTCCTTTGTCCCTACTGTCCCCTCCGTCCTCTCTGATCCACTGATGAGGGATTGCTAGAGGTTCCCAGGGTACATTTGCAAACATCTGGAGCAAGGGCATTTAGCTTTGTTGCTCCCTCCCTGTGGAACTCTCTGCCTCATCGGATACGAGATTGCCTAACAGTCCGGAGCTTTAGAACTGCTTTAAAAACGTATCTTTTCAGCCTGGCATTTGTTGATTGATGTGGCTGTCTTAGTTTGTTATGCTGCTATTGTACTGTTTTCTGCTGGAATGTATATGCTTGTTTAGAATAATTTATTTTTATTTTATGTATTTTATTGTGCAGGTGCCTTGGTTTAAGAAAGTCACTTTTTATAAATAATTTGATTTGTACTTATCTGTTATCTAGAGATGAGTTCTGTGAATATTAGTACCTGGAATGTACAAGGGTTAGGTTCTCCAGTTATAAGATATAGAATTTTAAATCATTTGAACAAACATAATATTGACATTAACTTGTTGCAGGAGATACATTTGACTTCAAGTGAAGCAGACAAACTTGTTCGTATTTGGGTTGCCTCGGTGGAACATTGCTGCTTCTCGACAAAGAAGAGGGGTGTAGCAATTTTGATAAGAAAAGTCATTAATTTCATTAAACATTCACATATAACAGATCCTGAAGGCAGGTAGCAGATATTATTGGGGAATCTTTATGGAAAGGACATGACAATCTGCAATATTTATGCCCCTAACACTAAACAAAAGGATTTTTTGGATATACTATGGTATCCCTAAGCTCGGTTTGCTGATGCTCAGCCCAAAATCCACAGCCCCGAATGAATCGCATGCCTGACAGGAAAGATTTTGGGCATTACTACACACTTCAAGTGTAAAATATGGGGGCTTAGCCACCCGCACCGACCATAGGCTCACCCCCAACTCATCCTATAACTAAAATAACCACTCCAAGGGGAGTAGACCCTGGAGTAAAAAATAAGTGTTATGGGGTGTTGTTCCTTGGGATGTGACCCAGAGCAGAACCTGGGTCTGGCGAGATCGCTGGCACAGCTGCTGGTGGTTTAGCCTGTACACCACCAGAGCAGCTCGACCAGCTCCCCAAACCACTGTCCCTTAATGTGTACCAGCAGGGATAAGGTAGCAACCCATCACATGTGCTACCTTACCCCTGTCGAAATCCATCAGATATACTGTAGAACTGATTTTAATCGCGCTCCATTTATTTTTGCTATATTCACTGTGTTGACTTTATAGCGAAAATAAACAGAAAGCGATTATATTTAGAAACTGTTACCATCTGTAATGAGGAGGCAGCGGAGCAAATGTGAGATTTTAAAAGTGTGTTGCATGTGTCACCGCCATGCACCTTGTATCCCAGTCCTTGTCATTGTTCCTCGAGAGAGCCCCCATCCCCAGCGATGCATAACAGTGACACACTGTAAGAGAGAGAGGCAGTTGTCATCATTCCATCCTCTCGGGAATCATTCCACTCATGTGTTCCATACTGTGAGGGGCTGTGACTGTTGTTTCCCCTGGGTGTGAGCTGGAGAAAGAGAGAGAGACAGACGCAGAGCAGCGCGGAGGCTTGTCTGAAGTCAGGGATGGCGACATGTACCTGGGTGTGTAAATATCGAGAAGGGGTGGAACGGGAGTGCCGACAGTTGGTATGTGTCCATTACTGCCAGGTGTTGTCCACTGGTGCAAGCTACACTGATGTTCCATGAGAGAGACAGATAGATGATCAGCGGGCGGCGAGAGAGAGCGGGAGCGCACAAGGTAAAACTCCCCTTAAGTAACAGGTGCTGCAATGTTATTTGTGTGTCTGTATGTCTAGAAGGAGGCAGTTTATTTTCGGTGAAAGACAGAGTGACACAAAGACACAGAGGGACATTCAAGAGCATTGTTTTTCTGTGTGTCTCTGTGTGTGTTAAGGGGGTGTCAGGAATGCGCTAATTCATTCAGCCGCGATTAAGTCAGTGTACAGCTGATTGCGAATTCTAGCATCCGTGAATATAATCAGTTCTACAGTATTATCGACAGGATGCTCACTATCAGGACACTACATGTATCGGGCAATAGTGACCGGGCAGGTGTGTGTTGGGATAGTGAGCCATGGGAAGACATAAGGGTACCGATTTTTTCCATATGTTGTCCTTTGCTTTGGCCAATCTGGGAAGCTATGAAATAATACTGGGGGGAGATTTTAATATAGTTATGGATCCAATACTCGATAGGTCACATCCTTGTAATTCTGGGTCTCTATCCCCTGCTCAAGAAAGTCTGTATAAGATGCTAAATGATCTGGGTCCACTAGATTCTTGGAAATTGTTACATCCTAGTGGGAGAGATTACTCCTTTGTATCAGCAAGGCATGGCACATTTAGTAGGTTAGATTACTTATTTATGTCATTAGTTTGGTGCAATGACATGAGCAGCATTAGCTATGAGAACACATTGGTCTCAGACCGCTGTTTACTTAAAGCTGCAATATTATTCCACAATAACTTGGGCAGATCTCCTGGCTGGAAATCTAATTCTTCCTTGCTGCAAGATGACAGTTTTAGAGCCTGGTTGTTAAATGAAACATGCTCTTGTTTTGATATAAATTGCGATGGGGAAGTTTCCCCAAGAATAGTCTGGTATGCTTATAAGGCTTTTATTCGTGGTGGGATTATTAGTTTTGCCTCCCACAAGAAAAAAGAGAGACAAAACCAAATAAAGCTTCTGGAGGGGTCTCTTAGCTCAGCCTTCACAAAACTTAAAAATAAACCTGGAAATAAAAAGGAACTTTTGTACAAAATCCTTGGCCTTAAATATGAAATAAATAAGTTTTTTACTCCGGGAAAATAGAATATTCATTATTTAGAATTAAGCAAAGGTATTGGGAATTGGGAGAGAAGGTTGGCAAGTTACTTGCACACAGATTGTGTAAAATACAAAACCAAAATAATATAAAGGGTATCAGGATGAATAAGGGAGTAGAATCACTTAATCTCAGAGAAATAAATGATTGTTTTAAAGATTTCTGTGAGAAACTGTATAAATCTCAGGGCTCTACTGGGCCAGAACTGTTGGAAGACTTCTTTAAGAGAGTGAAACTTCCTGTTCTGCCAGATGCTGAAGCAACAGAGCTAGAAAAAAACTATCTCTTTACAGGCAATTTCTGGAGTTATATCTAGCACCCCTAAAGGGAAAACCCCTGGACCTGATGGTCTTCCCAGTGAATTTTATCAATTCCTAAATAGCTCAATTTCTCCACACATGCTTGATGCCTTTAATAGCTCCTTAGACTCTGGGGAATGCCTAGTTTCCATGAATGAGGCCTATATCTGTCTCCTTAGCAAAAAAGATAAAGACCCTTTAGAGTGTAGCAATTACAGGCTCACTCTTAAACTTTGATTATAAAGTGATGCAAAAATTCTAGCTATTAGAATGTCTAAAGTTCTTAATAAATTAATAGGAAAGGAGCAGATGGGATTCTTAAATGGTAGAGGCTGCTGATAATTTCACAGGCTTTTTTTTGTACTTTATTTTTAATTATTCTTTAAAACAAGAGTTTTCATATTCAAATTTAATTACAATAAAATGATATCTTTAAGAACATAATTTCCCCCTTATTCCTTGTAACTAAATAAGAGACAAAAAGGAATTTTTTATTAAATGGGAGATTAAAAAGAGACAAAATAATCAACAAATTTACTTAGAGCCACACGGAGAGAAAAGAAAAGAAAAAATAAGTTTGTTTATGCTCCAAACTTTTAACTACCCTACTACATATTTATGACATAAATAGGCATCTATCCCCTTAAATCCATTTTAGTTGCAAGTCCCAAGTATAAGCAAATCAAAAGTTAAATCAATGTTCAAAGTCTGTGTTCTCTGTAAAGACACAGTTCAAACTTCACATGGGAAGATACTCAGTGACCTCGGCCGCCTCCTCATCCTCAAAGTCTGAGACAATATCTTCAGGAATTTCAATGTTACTTTCAAAGAAGGTTCTAGCAGCATCAGGATCTTCAAAATAGTAATTCTTACCATGGAACTGGACCACAGACTTTTTCTGTTATTGGGTGACCCAATCATCAAAAATAAAAGTTCCCTTCCATTGCAATTTTGCTAGATATAGGAAAACATTTGATTCTTTAAAATGGGATTTCCTTTATAAGGTTTTTCAGTCAATAATTTTGGTCACTGTTTTAGATCTTAGATCCAAGCACATTATGCTGCTCCCAGGGTCTGTGTAATAACCAATGGACTTAGGTCAGACTCATTCAGATTTTATAGAGACTCTAGACAAGGTTGCCCCCTTTCTCTGCTTCTTTGGTGTTAGCTATTAAGCCTTTAATTAGGAGGATTATGCAATATAACAGGATTCATGGTATTCAGATTGGTAGTTACTCTAACAAGGTCCTTGCATTTGCAGATAACATTCTCTTAACCCGTTCCCAATCTATTTTTCCTTGAGCAATGTCAGGACCTTATTTAAAGAATTTGGGGTAACTTCTGCTTTATTTGTTAATTGGTCTAAAACAGAATGTTTGATGTTAGGCCATCTGGCATCTGAATTAGCCAAACTTAAAAGCTTGCCTGAATTATCATGGTCCTCGGAAGGTCTCACTTACCTGGGAATAAAGATTTTGATTCAATAGGGAAAATTCTACCTTCAATCTTCTGAAACTTTTAGACGAGTTTAAAATGATCAAGACAGATGGCCCAAGTTACATCTTCTCTGTGGGGTAAATTAACTCAATTAAAATGATTTGGTGACGAAGTATTTGATTTTATGAACACTTTTGCTGCTAATATTTCAGGTGATTCTAGTGGGGGCAATTCTGGCAATTCTAGTGGGGGGGTAGGAGGAAGTAGGCTGTTGGCTAACTAGGATCTGCAGCTTATCCATTAGGTAGGGAAATGAGCAGTCTAGGTGGGCCAAGCGGTCCTTATCTGCCATCAAATTCTATGTTTCTATGATTGGTTTGCCAAAATTGAGAAGCTTATTTCCTCTTTTCTTTGGGAAGATAAACCCCCTCGACTTTCCAAACTCAAATTAAGGGCACCATCTAAGGAAGGAGGTATGGCACTTCCATGGAGGTAGGGTTACTTTTGGGCCTACAAATTACAGCAGCTAGCTAACTGGTTTTTAAATAGAGATTCTGATGTTATTCTGTTATGGGTCTCAATAGAGAAGAGTTTGGTTTCACCTCTAAAACTACCTGATTTGCTATTTGTATGGTTGCTAGCTAACTTGGCCTCTCATCCCTCAATCTGAATTTCCAGTTTGGCTTGCAAAAAATTTACACATTTTAAAAAATTAGGCTGTGCTCCCCTTACGTTTATGCCAGTATGGGACAATCCTCAGTTAACCCCTAACAAAATAGGCCTGAAAGATGTAGACTGGACATGCAGAGGTATTCATAACATTGGGGAATTCTTATATTTAAATGAAAGACTTTTGTCTTTTGAAGACTTAAGGGCTAAATTTCAGTTAATAAGTGTAATTTTTGGGTGTATCTCCAATTACATAGCTTTTTGGAAAACACATTCTTAGATAGTAACTTCAAAATTCTTTCTTCAACTATTTGGGACTCCTTTTTCAGA
Organism: Neoceratodus forsteri; assembly: GCA_016271365.2. Taxonomy (NCBI): domain Eukaryota; kingdom Metazoa; phylum Chordata; order Ceratodontiformes; family Ceratodontidae; genus Neoceratodus; species Neoceratodus forsteri. The sequence continues at coordinate 1,177,411,510 of CM028132.1, read as the reverse complement.
ATAACTTACCTTCCCAAAGGCTTTAGTTTATTATATAAACAATTGAATCACTCAGAATTCAATAATACAGAGCATGCTAGGGTTAAATGGCAGAATGATCTAGGTTTGCCAATATCCAGGGAGGCCTGGAGCAAAGTGTAGGAAAATGCCTGTAAAGATTTCAGAGAGCTACAGGGCAGACTAATCAATTTCAAAATATTACATTACTTTTATTATTCTCTGCGACAATTATTTAGCCTGGGCATAGCTGCGGATAACCTATGTTGGAGGTGTGGGGTAACTAATACTGGCCTTGCCCATTTATTCTGGCATTATAATGAGGTCTATGTAAGATGGAAGCAAATTCATATATTCTGCCAAGAGATTCTGAACACTACATTTCGTTTTTCTCCTTTGCTTTTATTTTGGGAGATATCTCCTCAGAAACTCATCTTCCATTTCATGGGAAACTTTGGGTTTTATCAGTTTCCTTAGCGATTAAAAGATTGTTACTACAAGCATGGAAAGATCATGAGGTGCAGACATTTCAGGAATGATTAGCCTCCTTGAACAATTTAGCTAGCAATGGGAAATCAGTTTCTCCTTACTTAACGAAAAGATCTGTTTGAGTACATTTGGAGGCCCTTTCTAACTACGTGCAGAAAAAGGTTGATTTCTCAGTATATTATAGTAGAACAAGAATTGGTCATCTTATGTAGCTCTCTGGCTACTTTATTCTTAAATACTCTCCTAAGTTGGGTTTGTTAAGATGTAATAGCTTAATGACATGTTCTAAGTTTTATGTATTTTCAACACAGTGTTTAATGTAATTCTGTACCAGTTCTCATTTTGTTGTAACTGGAAAGTCCAATATACTTTTAATTGGAAAAAAAAGGGAAAAGTCTCTCCAGGTGTACACTGAGGCTAAGCTGCAGGGTCATTTTGTTTTGCAGGCTGAAGCCCTCAATGTCTCACTCTCTTCAGGCAGAACAAAGGACCGTTGACTTAGTGCTGGTGTACGCCGAGTCTCATGGTCCCTGTTTTCAGCTATGCCTGAGTAGTGAACATATAAAAGAATCTCAACACAAATGAGATACAATGAAGCAACACATTTCAATAGTAGATATACAAAAAGTGTCAAACTACTTGTAGTAGTTGTTACAAAAATAATGTACAATTTGTGGTAGTAGTGCTGATGTGTATTTACATTACTTTCCCCATATTCCGTATTACTAAGGACATTTGCTTGAAAACTGGATTTGCTGTCACTTGATCTTCCTCTTTGGCTGCTTGTTTGCAATTTTTGACACCATAATCCTCTTGTGACAGCCTGATTTCCATAGCAACCAATTGTGATGGATTCACACTTTTAGAGAATACTGGATGGGCTGCTGTGCACAACAAGCCTGTGCTGCGACAGCAGGGTTCTGATTCCCAGTGACCTCGAGAATGAAGCTTAGGAGGTCTTAGGGAATCAAAACTCCAAGGTGGCAGCTCAGGCTGGTTGTGCACAGTTGCACACCCAGCATTTTTTATATGTTAATACATCCCCCGGAGCCACTCGTTGCTATATGAGTGATTTCATGCGTCTTCGGCTGGAGTGAGAACAGTGAAGCGAAAAATCCTAGAAAAAATGCTGTTTACTTTTTTTTTTTTGGTTACTGTTCTGCTCCACCATCTCTGCTGCTGTTTCGACCTGATTTAAATTAAAGTAACTGAAATATGAAGTGATGACTTTTAAGTCATTTGCCAGTTTTTGTAGGGTTTGTTTACTGTCATGTTCCCTCATAAACTTCTGGGGCTTGCCTGATGCTTTTGAGAAAACCAGCCCCGCAACCATGACAGCTTACTTTCTCTTTCAGCTAAGTAATATGTGTGCAGCAGTTTTTTGTTTAATTTTACAGGTGGCTCGTGCAATTAAGAAAACAGCTGGAACCATGTTTTACCACAGAAGGGTATAGTTATGTTCCGTGATCTTTAAACTGTGGTGCAAGAAGGTTTCAGCTGGCATGGATTTCCATGCAGAACAAAGCCTCACTATACACTATAATATGGTTCCTTTGGGAATACAGTTAAATCCTGTTATAGTTTAGCCAGATTTGTTCACTAAATAGCTCATTATGACAGAGCATAAACTTGTCTGAGCTATGTGGATAATTTGACACAAACATGCAAAGACATGTTTTCAATATAAATATTTAGAAAAGGTAAATATAGGTATAAAATCTTGGCTGCCAAGTGACCCAGTAGAAGTGTGTTGCACATCTGTGCTAGCAACTCAGGTTCAGGAGCAGACCTGGGACACTGGAGTGTGGTGGCCAGGGCTGGGAAAGTGTTGACTGAGCTGTACTTGTGGGAGGGTAGCTCTGTGGTCAAACCATCATAGTGTTACCCCCTCCCCCAGCATGTAAGGGCTTACCAAGCTCCACAGAGCCCATAGCCATCATCCTACTGTAACTTTTTTCTCTCTATTCACCAGGACTGCTGATGGGGACCTGGAGAGTTCAGAGGAGGTCGGCCTTCTGTGGCTTAGCCAGCATCCCTAATCCGTGTGACTTCATGCCACACCTGAAGGAAGCTTACCTGCTACCAGTGGAGACAAGCTTGATCGATGCTTACGATAAACTAGGAAATCCCCCACCCCAAGCCTCCCCAACCTGACTGGAACACTAGTGTGGTAATGCACAAACAGACAAGGGCACTCTCATATGTTTTAAGGGCAGGAGCCATTGACAGATAAGAACTTTGGGGTTGAGTACCTCATAGACTACAAGGTGGCAGCCATCTTACTGAACTTCAGACCCCCAGTAGATATGGCAGTGGGTCAAAGGATGGCAGAACTGTCAATCATGTTCCAAAGCCTGCCTGGGAGCCTCAAAGGGCTCTTGGGGCACAGGAAGACGTCATTAATTCACCCGAGAATGAGTCAACCTATTAGCCATTAAGGATCAGACAAACAGACCCTCTTCTCTGGCTGACAGGGGGTCTCAATTAATCAGATGATGGATCCACCAGTGAACAGTATGAGCTGTTACAGAACATTTTCAGTCTGCGTCAGAGACAGCTTGGAGCCAGAGCTGCTGTCTGAGCATGCCAAAACTTGGAGGCCTGACTGAGGCTTTCACAGTCCAGAACCAGAAGGTATTTGCTAGGCTTAAATAACCCTGAATAGGGAGACTACTACACACAGAAAAGATAGTGAGAGAGATCCTGCATCCAGCTGTTGAAGAGGATAGTATGCAGTGGAGCCACCCTGCAAATGAACTGTGTCCTGAAACATTTTCACAGTGAGACCTAAACAGTACAAACTATAACAGATCTAGAGAGCCTGGAAGTCACCATGCTAGCCTCCACAGCCAAGTGACAGCCTGTAATGGGAGTGCCTTGGGTAGTACAAAGGGTGAGATTGCCAGCCCAGTATCTATCTGACCACCCCAAAAGAGAGTAAGTGACTGATGGAGGGAGCCCAGCTGACTTGTGAGGTATTAGAGGGAGGCCAGCAGAGGAAAGTGAGCTGTTAAAGATGTGACAGTCTGCAGATGAGAGCCCATGAATCAAGCCAGGACTGCTGAAACCAATGGAAGCTGCTGCCACCGAGCTTAATCTGTGAGTGACCCATCAGGGCATTCTGGTACTGCTCCACACTGCATCATTGTAGAATAATTTAGATAGGGCCACAGAGGTGGGCTAACATTTATTAAGTAGGCCATCCAGCTAAAATTCCAATTAGGTTTGTTGCCAGTCATCAGGCAGTATAACATAGTGGTTAAGAAAACTGAGTTACAAACCTGGAAAACTGTGTTTGAATCCCACAGCCACCACCTGCATACTGTGTGACCATGAGCAAGTCACTTAACTTTTCTGTACTCCCAGGATGCACCTGGAAACACGCATTGACTTAGTGTACCTTTCCTGGCCAAAACGTATAAAATAAAACTAACCATTTATTGATTCTTGAAGTGCAACTATAGTCTGGCCTGCAGCATTCCAACACCTTGTTATCCAGACTTCCCCGGGATCCCATTAAAAGTAGCATTAACAAGACTAGTACTTGTACCTTTGAGCTGTACCCATGTCTCACAAGTACTAGTGTTAACAATGCTAGTACTTGTGAGGCATGGGTGGAGCCCAAATGTACAGTCAGGCAGAGGCAGTGTTTTGGTGTTGGGGGTGGGCTGTACCATAGTTTAGGCAGTGCCTAGAAGGGCATTGGAAGACAGCAAAACAAGCAAGTAACTTGTATATATTTACTTGCTTTAACCTTTTTCTTTCCACAGTACCCTGATCCTGCTTACCCATGTTATTTGTTTGCATATCTGTGCCATGAGCATATTATCTGTGGTGTGCTGGTGGGGGGGACCACAGTGGGTTGGTACAGTTTCCCATAGGTAGTACTAGCATATGGAGCTTTTATCCTGTGCTGAGTTGCATGTTAGTGCTGGCTTCAATGATTGACAGCCTAAACTCCTTAAAAAAACAGCTGCTCCCTGCATTACTGTACCACTAGCAAAAATGTGCAATCTGTCTGGCACTGTTCCTGACATTTGAAACATTGCCGACATTGTCCTGGGTTCAAATCTAGGGACCAAAGCTCACTAGACAACTACTACCTGATAGCAATCCTCTCAACACTAAGCAAACTGATGGAGAAAATTGTCTATCACTAACTCTCTGGGTACCTAACAAGTTACTCTGTCTTAACTGACTCCCACCGTGACGTTAGAAAAGGGCAGGGAACAACAGCTGCCTTTCCAAAAACTATTGAATGACACCTGTGATGTTATTGTTAATGGTGTGTTTGCAGGTGTGGTATTTGTGGACCTAACCAAAGCCTTTGACCTTGTAAATCATGATTGTTTATTCCACTCTTAGGACCATAGGCAATTCATGGTTGTACGTGGTTAATCATCGATATACATGGTCAATGACCATGGTCATTCATGGTTTGCCCTTGATTGATTTTGACAGTATGATTTGGGAGGCAGCAGTAAACATGCTGAATTAATAATGCAAAAGTACCAAATGCATAATTAGAATTAATAAGAATTTTGGAAACCAGCTTTATAACATAAATGGCTTTTTACCAATGGATAATATACTTAATGGGGGATGATTCATTAAGGTTACACGGTTGGATTTAATGCTGAATGTTAAACAAATTAGATTTATTAAAAATAGAAATATTAAGGAATACATTTTAATGCTTACAGAGAGAACAAGAGAGAAAATCAACACATATTTAAACTGTTCTGAAAACTATTTACAAGACTTATGTACACTAAAAGGCAAGTGTGAATTTTTCGGATTGAAATATCAGTTCAAGATACACACACGTTTCAGTCTGTGAGTTATTGTATGTGAGGAACAATAATTAAATTTATAATTTATAATTTCTATATAGACAAATTATAGAATTGAGAAGAATAGAGTGAAGGTAAAACATACGACTCACTGGGTGAGCTGAATCAGTTTTTGATTTTCTTTACCAGACTTTTTAAACGTATTTTCAAATAACAGATATTGAGATAATTCTCTTTTGTATTTAAAAGAACAGCAACAGCACTGATGAAGGATATTTTCAGAAACGTTTGCTTTATTTTCTTGTACTGTATCTAAAAACCAGTAACAAACTTTTACAAATATTAACTATGTGAGTGGACCTTTTGTAACCAATTTGTATGGATAACTGACTACCAGAAATATTTTTCATAGTATTAATGTAGAATCTATACCTAAGTAGTTTAAATGATGGAACTATTAATGTGATTAAAATGATGTTCACATTTTGACAGGATGCCATCCATGATACTGTCATAAACAGGGCATAAAGAGATTCAATTTGATTAATATAATAAAAAAAAACCCAAAAAACAAACCATGAAAACCATTACCAAGCATGGGCTCTAAAAATACATATTTAAATCATGTATATGGCTGCTACCTGAACTAATTTAAGATATTATTTTATTAGAATCTTGTTTTTTATTCATTTACCAAATTGAAAAGGATTTTACTTCTTCTGATTGGTCTCTCTTGATCGTGTTGTTTTCCAGGCATTTGTGCATCCATTAACCATGGACAGTCTTGTCCATGAATTATTGACAAACCAAAGATGGAATTATCATGGATAAAGATCAGGGACTGAGCAGGGATGACCATGAATGTCCATGGATTATCGTGTTTGTCTGTGAAAACATGGACCATCAGAAAGAAGGGGAGTCCACAAACTCTCTGTCTTGGGGGGGGGGGCTCTCTAATACTGTTCTGAGATGGTTTTCTTGTAACCTTAATAACCAGTGTCAGCAGGTTAAGATCAGAAAGTCTGTTTCAGTGTTGAAACATAACTCTGTTGGTGTTCCTCAGGGTTCCATACATGGTCCCTTGCTATTCCCATTATTTAGAAATGATTTCTTCAAGTCCTTTGTACACTGAAGAACCCTCTTCATACTAATGACCTGGTAATTTACTATAGCTCCAGCAACCAGCCGAAGGTAAACCAGTACATTGACATGGACTTTGGTAGTAACCAGAGCTGGCAGAATATGAATAGGCTTTGAACTCTTGGAAAACAAAAACCCTGCTGGTTCCAATCATAAACTATGTTCGGGCTCTTGCAGTCTATCAGTCTTCTGCCTGGATGGATGCTTTCATGACAAATTATTCTATTTTTATTTGTCTCTCTCTCTCGCGAGCTCTCTCTCTCTCCCGTCATCCATCTATTTCAAACAGTTTTACCAGAAAAGAAATATGGAACTGGTAGCAGCTCATTTCAAGATACATCCAGGGGGAGTAGGGGGAAACGTAGATGACAGTGCAAATACAAAATTACATGTTCTGAAGATACAATAGTATGTAATTAAGTACAAGATAAGCAATTCTATAGGCAATGCTTTTGAGCAGGGAAATATACAGTACAGTCCAGCCCACATTTATTTATTTATTTATTTATTTCAGTCTTTGGTAACGGGTAGGCCCACTAGGCACAAGTGCCTGTTTTCAGAGGCGACCTGGGAGCATTAGGCGGTTAAGTGACTTGCTCAAAGTCACACAGTATGTAAGTGGAGGTTGTGAGAATCAAACTCAGGTCTGGTCTGCTGGATGTATCAAGCTTATTCACACCACATTCTTCTAACCTCTAGGCTGTACTGCCAGCCACTTATACTGGACACATGTATATCAGATAACCACTTACAGCAGACATGTCCAGTCTGCCAAAACCTTATGTTATACTGTACATATGTGGTTATGGCAAACTAAGGACCCCTTTATAGCGCAGACACTGTCAAATTTTTCTCACCTTGTTTTCTCTCTGTGTAGTCTTCATGCAGTCTCTTGTTTCTTCTCATAAAGGCTGTTTGAACTGTAACTCAAATGCTATTCTTTTTTTTTTAACTCATCTTTATTTATTTCATATTCAACTTCACAAGTATACATATTATTTGGCCACAACATTTGGCTTATGTACCATTAATTACATTCTGTTTTACTTTCTCGGTGCTTTACATACAGTATGGTAGGTATACTCCATAGATATTGTTCACTCAATTTCCTTTGCTTGTTTCCCCTTCTCTCCCCTTCATTTTCCTCTACCATACCTAGGTATGGTCTTACTTTTTGTTTTTTTTGTACTCCCTTCATGTGGTAAACATTCATAAGCAATAATAATAAGGAAAGAGATTACCTCTGGGGGGTCATGTAACTCAGAGAAAAATAACAAAACCCCATGCAGAACAAATCAGACCCATGGTGGAGACATGGATGGGATGAGCGAGGAGATTCCTGTTCACGCCTTCAGAGTTTCATGGCATCTTCTGTGGCAAGTGATTACTCCCTTGGTAGTCTTTAGTCCTACAAAATGAGAAATCACTAGTGGCCTTACCATCTGTGTGTTTTTTTTTTAATTTCAAACCTTTATTAAGTTTTCACATAGAGGTTCCAACATGAAGGAAACAGATACAGATAATAAAGACAAGCATGATACAATCAGCCCCATGTTGAAGCCTCCCCTCTCACTTCCCCGTCCTCCCCTCCTCCCCCCTCCCCTCCCCCAGCTTGGCACATTCTTCTATTTTCAAGATAGTATGGATAAGATATCTCCTGTATACATATTATGATCAGACAAGATAGTAGTAAGTGGGCATCCATATTCATCAAAAGCTAAGATCCTAAGTGGGTCGCACCTGTAAAAGGAATTAGTTTTCCAGTGTGCCAACCTGTTAAAGGAATAAACAAACAAATAAACAATTTATTTCCTCAAGATGCCAGTTTGAAGAAGATATAATGTATGTAGCATCTCCCAGACTTTCATATAACAAGAAAGAGAACCACCCAAGCTGGCTTTTATCTGTTCAGCACGAAGGTTAAATAGCAGATCCTTTAACCATTCTTTGTATGAAATGGGGTGAACATCTAACCAATTAAATGAAATTAGTTTTTTGAGGGTGAGTGCTATAATTGCCATATGGTACCTGTGGTTTCTAACCTGACTCGTGGAAAAATCTCCAACTAGACATATTTCCGGAGTGAATAAATCCCCAATTCCCAGTAAGGGATCAGATCTATCCCTTATTTGGTCCCATATGATCCTGATCAATGGGCATTCCCAAAAGATGTGAAGCAGATTCCCTTCGGCATTTTTACATCTAAAGCAAAGGGGGTCCGGTAGCCTGCCTATTCTATGAAGCTTTACAGGGGTCCCGTACATGTCGTTCAAAATTCTATACTGGGTAAGCTTCAATCTATCTTGGGACACATATCTGAAAGAATCCAATCAAATTAATTTCCATTCCTTAGAGATTTCTGAAACAGGAGTTCCAGTATCTGGGAATCTCCGATCGTATCAGGACATTTGTGCATAAAGATGCATAAATTAATGAGACAGCATGAGGTTTCTCACACACTGGACCCAATGATTCCAACCAGGCGCACCTCCACCCAGATTCCCAGGATAGAAACCTCTGGTTTATCAGATGACGAGTTGCCATACTTAAAGATCTGCATCTGAGGCATGGAGAAAGAAGCCATTATGGTTCTGGCATTTATGCATACACCTCGTGAAATGGATCCCCAACCCTGGTCTTATTGAGCTGAGGAAGCCATAGTGGGAAATAATTCCCCCAATCCAGAGATTTGGGTTACCAAGTATTGAGTTGTCTCATATCCTTAGTATTCTGGTATTTAAGAAAGCACATAGTTGACCATGTGCTTTGAGAGAAAGTATTATAGGAGAGTTATTAATACTAGCAGGAAGATTCTGTGTAGATGCACCCAGCAGGGCCTCCTTAGACCATCAATGATCTCTCTCTCTCTCTAAAATTAACCAATTAGGAAGATAAGACAGGGAGGCAGTCTCTTCTTGAGAGGAGAACCAACGTAGGTATTTGGCTGCCTGACTCGCCCAATAATACATGCCAAAATGTGGTAGTTTGAGGCCCCCTGCTGGAATAGATGCAGCTAGTTTAAGATATGATTGTCAAGGGTGTTTCCCTTCCCCATATGAAAGAAGAAACAAGGGCATGAAGTGATTTAAACCACTTTTTGGGTATCCAAATATTTAACATGTTAAGAGGGTAAAATATTCTAGGCAAGATATTTATCTTGACTATGCTTATTTTCCCCAAAGAGATATTGGAAGAGATTGCCACCTCTTAAAGTCCTGTTGAATGGTTTCCAAGAGGGTGTCAAGATTCTGCTTTTTATGAGGCTTTCCCTTGTAGACAAGAATAAACCTAAGTATTTAATACTCTTTGAATTCCATTGTACTTCCATCGGAGATATAGCATGCTTTAAAACATGTGATTTAGAAGGAAAACTGTCGTCTTAGTAATATTAACTTTATAGTTGGAGACCACACAAATTCATGGATGATATTCAAAGCTATAGGAAAGGTGCCCTGGTTTATCAGGTGGAGAAGCACATCATCCATAGGCGATAATTTGAAAATATGAGTACCTATGGAATACCTTGAACCCCGTTCTCTGCTCTCAATTTGGCCAACAACGATTCCAAGTAAATATTAAATACTATGGGGAAGCAGGGCATCCCTGTCTTGTACCAGATCCCAGTAAAAACTGTCCGAGAGGAATCCATTGCAAAATATTCGGCTTGGGGTTTTGTTAAAGGAAGCTACCCAATCTATAAAATTGACGGGAAACCAAATCTACGTATAGTTAAAAATAAAACTGCCAGTTGACATGATCAAATGCCTTCTCTCGTCCAAGGGACACCAGACCACGCCAGTATCTCTGAGTCCCTGGACGCAGAGAAGATGTACACTAACTTCTGAAAATGGTCGGATGAATGGCGCCCTTTCATGAATCCAGCTTGGTCTGGGTGGATAATCACCGGGAGTACCCTTTAAAGTCTACAGTATCTGCAAGGAGCTTAGCCAGAATTTTAATATCACAGTTTAATAAGGATATTGGTCAGTAACTACCTGTCAATTCCGGATCCCTATCCTGTTTATGTAGCACAATAATAGTGGCCTCTAATAAGGAACCATCTAAAGGGTTACCTTCCAATATCAATCAAAAGACAGGACAACCAAGGGATAATTTGTTTACTAAAAGTTTTATAAAATTAAGTGAACCCATCTGGGCCTGGAGCTTTATCGGACCCTAAGAGGATATAGCCAATTGGATCTCCGACTCAGAATAGGAAATCAAGTTTCCTGTTGAACCTGATTGAGGAAGGTAAATCAAGTGGTTGAAGGTACTGCTCAGCAGTCTGGCAGGAGGTTTAAGAGGCACGGCTGATACAAATTTCTGTAAAAATCAGCAAATTCAGCAGCAGTTGCTTTAGAGCTCCCGTCCAGTAAGATCTTATGCTTGGAATAATTCTAGAGGATTCTACCTGCTTCAGTCTCAGTGCCAAGAGATGCTCTGCTCTCTCCCTTGGTCAATATATTTAACTCGGTTTTAAGATAGCATATTCAGCTTTCTCCCAAAGTGTTGAGCTGTACTGATCCCTTAGGCACTAACAACTGTCTGATACTCTACTGTGGTTGTGGGAGGCGATGATTCTAAAGAGTGTATTTTTTAAAAAGGAGATAGATTCTTGTTCCCTTTTCCTCTTTCTGCGGAAGCTAGTCTAATAAACACTTCTTGTAATACATTCTAGATCTGGCCTTGATGTGGAATTCTGGTTTATTTCAGTAAATTCTTCTATTTCCTGGGTTATGGATTCTATAATTTGGGGATCTTTAAGCAGTTGATTGTTCAACTTCCCCAGTGAGTCAGGCGATACATCAGGGGTTAGTATCAGGTCACATTTAACTACCGAGTGGTCTGAAATCATACCAGGAACTATACTCGCTGCCACCATGCCCTGTAAGAGTGATTGACTAACTAAAAAATAGTCTACAGTATACAGGAGGATGTCCCGTGGACGGTAGATCTAAATGTGAATTCCCTGGAGGTAGGGTACAAGATCCTCCATGGGTCCACTAATCCCAGGTAATTTGTCATTTTCTAAGAGCATGTTGAGCTGGGAGACCTTGCCTCCTAGGTGTGGATTTATCTAGATCCGTGAGAAAGGGAGGTTCCAGTCTCCACCTATAATACATGGATAGGCAGTATATGGTGCCAGAGCCTTTAACAAAGTGGCAAAAAATAAAGGAGACTCACTATTCGGCCCATAAACATAACCCAGCACCAGGAACGTTCTTTCTAATGTACCCTGTACCAATAAATACCTACCTACCCTGTGGGTCTCCTATGATTTGCTCAGGTTTAAAGGGAGTGCTCCTAGAAACCAGTATAGCTACCCCCCGACTCTGGGAGCTGTCCCCAGCATTAAAAACCTGTCCAATATATTGCTAACGGAGGAGAACACCCTCTGCTTCCAGGAGATGAGTTTCCTGTAAAAACAGAAGGTCCCCCTTAAGCAGATTTATATGTTTCAACACCTGATAACGCTTCAATTTAGTACGGAGTCCACGAACATTCCAAGAAACCAATTTCTTAAGACTTGTCATGTTTCCTTGAGTCATTAACGGACATGGATCCTATTGCAAGGAAACCGTATGCCTTGTGTGCCAAGCTGTCCCCCACCTTTTCCCTGAAAAAGAAAATTCCCAATAACCTCCCCCTTGTATTACCCCTCTTCTCCCTGCCTCCAGCAATGTCCAACAAAAAATTTAAGAACTTTCCTTCCATTCCTGGAATATAAATGCTGAATGGGTTCCTCCTCCCCCCCCCGTACATTACAGTACGTGATACCCATCACTAGGCAATGTCCTACACCCCCCACCTCCCAAACCTCCTCTATACTTGGATACCCTTGAAACATGTTTATCAGAAAACAATTAAAGGCTTGTCACTATCAAAATGTAATATTCGATTAATCCTTCCATTATACTGCAATGAAGAATGGGTTATTTGTCAGGTCACTTGTTTCAGTCTGCCCAAAAAGTAGTAAAATAAGGGCCAAGAATATACCTAAAATATTAATATTAAATCAAGTAACTTCTAGTGAAATTGCTACTAAGCTAGCTAGACCCAGCGTAGACTATCTGCCTTGATTAAGGCGGAAGCCTGACAACAAAGGAGGAAGGAAAAAGCAAGCTCATGTTAAACTAAAAAAATATCTCCAAACCATACAATATTAATGCCATATTAATGGTGATGTGCTATGCATTTTTAAATGTTCTCAAACAAAGTAAACAGGACTGCAGAGTTCAGTATCTTAAAGAGTACAGTCACATACTGCATGTTAGCTGATTAGAAGCCCCTTCCGTTTCGGGAAAGGAAAGGGGAGAACTATTCAAAAAACAAGGGGGAAAATAAAAACGGCAAACCACAGCTTTCTTATTAAAAGTCCTAGGAGCTATCGGGAAGTCGAAAAGTTCAATTTTCCTGACGTAGCGGAGGCTGCCCTAGAAGGACTGGTGGTATCAGATGGTCTCTCACTGCATCCTGTACAAGGAAGAATAGAACAACCTGCTGCATTCATCCATGGAATAGCTTCTTTGGCTTTAAAGATAGATTAAAGGAGCAGTCCCTTCCAATGTTGGAGAGTACAGGAAAGTTTGAGAATATCAAGTAGTTCCAACAATCCAAAAGAAACAGGAATTCCCTAATAAAGATTACTAGGATTATATCACCTCTTTAGTCAAAGTCTGTAAACAGAAGCTACACCTCCCAACCCACCCGAAATTCAGCCTCACACATCCTCTATGTATCTATAGCATAGAAATTAACCATACCTCCATCTGTGGCGGGTTAAGGAGTCACCCGTTCCGGAAAAGGTAGGGAATAGATTCTTCAACTCTAGTTCAGCTGTTTTGGGTCTTCTAGTGGGGACCATGTCCTTTCCACTGACACTTGCAGATTAGCTGGATATAGCATCCTAAAGCGGATATTCGCCGCTAACAGTTTGGACACCACGCCATGATATTCTGCTTGCTTCTGCCTCACAGATGTGGGGAGGTCCTGGGTGATTCTAATGGGGGAGCCTTCCCAGAGTACTTCTTTCAGTTCTTTAACCTTGGCTATCAGATGTCGGCATTCCTGATAGTTCAAGAACTTGAAAATAAAAGTCCTGGGCCGCTCTCCTGCCGCCGGCATAGGCTGCAATGCTCTGTGTGCTCGCTCAACTACGTATTCGGCCCCAAAAGACGAGGGGTCTGCTATCTTTTGCACAAACTTCTGGGCGAATACAACAGGATTAGGCCCCTCTTCCCTCTCAGGGAGACCAATAACCACAATATTATTACGGCGGCTCCTCCCTTTCAAATCTTCAATCTTGGCTTCCAGCTTAGAAAGCCTCTGCTGGACAAGGGCCATGGCAGGATCAACTTTCTCCAGATGCCTTTCCACAGATACAATGCGCACCTCACAGTCCCAGGCTCGCTGAGCTAGATCTTCTAGTTTTCATTCACTGTTTCACCTCCTCGGTTAGACTTGATTTCATCCCTGAAGGGACGAAATTCTTCCAAAAACTGCTCCAGTGATAGAGGTGGTTTCTTGAATTGTGATTGTTCTTTTAGCCACTGATGCATGATGAGCCTTTGCTTTCTTAGCCAGTTTCTCTGGTGATCATTGGCGTGTGGTGCTGACAGAACAACCGCATTCAGCCTCCATATCCGGCGAAAAACAGCAAACTGCACCCTAGGAGAGTGAGATAGGATGTTTTTAAGGTAAAAGTTCAGTTTTAAACGGAGATTTTAAGGAAGTGGGAGCACTCTAGAGCGTCTACTCAGGCGAGGCATCCGTGATCTCCCTTACTATCTGTGTTTACACGTGAAAGCCTATTTGTTTTACCTTATCTTCCCAAGTTCCCTCTTAGTGGATTCTACTTTCTCTTATTTCCTTATAATTATCATCTGCCCCCCGGTCCCTCTCTCCATGTCTCCATTCTTTCCCCCTTGTAATCTTCTGGTTTTTCTCCCTACTTGGCCTTTGAGCTCCCCCTGCCTGTCATATTTTTACTGTATCTTATATTACTATCTGTATTGTCCTTGTTTGTTTCGTAATTAATTTGTCTCCTTCTTTTCATAGGTGTATACAGACCTCAGGATCCCCTGCCCTCTCACTCCTTTGTTCTGGATTACTGGTCCATCTACATTTGTCTTGTGCTTGGCAATCCTATATCCACTTTTTGTGTCTTTTTTCTATGTGGCTTGCCTTATAGTTAGCAGTCATATTTCTGTGAGTGCCTACCTGCCTATGTCCATATGTTCTATTTGAGGGTTTAGTAAAAGAAAAGATGAGAGCCTAAGAATATAGTGAAGCTAAGTAATAGATATAAAGAAGCGTGAAAGATGAATAAACAGTCATCTTATTAAACTTGAACTGGTGTGGTGCTGTTTCCTTCTTATTGTGTGTGTTTGCTAAGTGAATGTGCATGAGATTTAGTACCCATGGGTTTGTTGCGATAGAACTGATGTTCCTTCCTGTCCCTCTTTGAGGTGTATGAAGGGGAGCCAAACCCCATTAAATGTGATCCATTGTAATCTGAGTTCTACAGTGAGTTTTTCACTTTTATGTATTCCTTTTATTATTTCTATCCATTCCTGGATGGTGGGGGGCCTTGGTTTCAGCCATTTTTTGGTGATAACTTTGCCAGCTGCTGCTAGCAGGATCCCAGCAACCCCTCTTTGTTTATTTATCCTTTTACCTTTTGGTAGCTTGCCTAATATCATATGTTCAAAAGTGATTTGCTGCCTTGTCCCTATCATTCCTCTGTATTTAATCTCTGTGTCCAAAAGGGTTGTAGTATTTGACAGTCCCAAAATATGTGATAATGGTTTCCTTCCTCACTGCATCCCCTCCAGATGCTGTTCTGACACTGATGACGCTATCAGTAATCAATCACATCTGCTGTTCTATCTGATTTCAAAAGCAGGCTCTCTCAGTTGTAATTTGACTCTGTCTGGCCAAAATGTCAGTGGCCAGGTCATCTGAAGTGTCTAGCAAGTGGTTGGCATTCAAGCTTGCTTGGAAAATTGAAATTGTCTCTGAGATTGTAATAATGTCATGGGCAAGAGGTCGTGAACTCTCTCTACACTTTGGGATTCCAGTCAACAGTTTCCAGTGTTAAAAGGGAAAGAAAAACTGTTTTTTGAGTGCCATCAGAACTCCAATCCCAAGAGAAAGCAAAAATGCAATGAGAATGAAGGGGATGTAGAAAAGGTGTTATTGTGTTGGTTTATCACAAACTGTGGTGAGAAAGAAATAATGTAACCTACCGGCCCCTGGAATACTGTCCTGGTGCTCTAACCACTGAGCTACAGGCTCACATGGTTGGACCTAAGGTCCCCAGACATGCTTCCTTTCTCTGGTATTGCATATCCTGCAACTAGGAATAATCAAGAAGACACTAGGGGCAGGGAGGCTATGATCAGTGACCCCGCTTTACAGAAAGCCTCCCAACAGGATATAGAAGGCAGAATTTCACTGTTCGCTGATGACACAAAGCTCTGTAACAGAGTAGACACACCAGAGGGTGTAGACAGAATGAGAAGGGACCTGCAGAAACTTGAAGAATGGTCAAGGGTTTGGCAGTTGAAATTCAATGCAAAAGTGCAAGATAATGCATATGGGGCACAAAAACCTGGCACAATATATCAGTTGGGGGTGAGGATATAGCATGCACCAAGCAGGAAAGGGATCTTGGGGTTGTCATCTCTGATGACCTCAAGGTAGGAAACAGTGTGACAAGGCATCAGGTAAAGCAAATAGGATGCTGGGATGTATAGGCAGGGGCATCACCAGCAGGAAAAGGGAGGTCATAATTCGCTATACAAGACACTAGTGAGGCCCCACCTGGAGTACAGTGTACAGTTCTGGAGACCATACCTACGTAAGGACATAGACAGGGTAGAAGAGTTCAGAGAGGGCAACAAAGATGGTGCATGGGTTGCATCACAAATCCTATGAAGACAGGTTGAAGGAACTGAACATGTACTCCCTGGAGGAGAGGAGGAGAGAGGGATATGATAGAGACATACAAGTATCTTACAGGGAGGAACAGGGTGCAGGAAAACACTATTTTTAAGCGAAAAAGATGTTTCAGGACTAGAGGGCATGGGATGAAGTTGGAGGAGGACGATTCAGAGGAAACATGAAAGAATTTCTTCACAGAGCGGGTGGTGGACAAGTGGAACACCCTGCCAGAGGAAGTGGTGGGGGCTGAAACAATCACGGGATTTAAGAATGCATGGGATAGACATAAAGGAATTCTAGAGGTCAGGGGTAAGGGGAAATAGACTTCTAGGAAAACAAACTGAACTTACAAGCTCAAATGGGCAGACTAGGTGGGCCATAGGCCCTTATCTGCCGACACTGTCTATGTATCTATGTATCTATGTAACTTGCCACTGCCATGAGTAAACAGAACTTCTCACCATCACTGTACTGGCTTCACCGAAGGAAAGTGAGAAACAACATTGGTTTCAAAAAGCCCATAGTGAGAAGCAGACTGCAGACAGTGCAGGTGCTGAGCAATAGGTAAAAGAGGTACTTCCATTGCTGCTGGAGGGATTTGATGCTCACATTAGGCTTCATGCATGAATGTGTGCTGGGTATGTGTGAGAAACGTGCACCTAGTGCGCACAGCTCCACACCAGTGGACAAGTGCGTACCGGCTGGCATTCACTATGCTGGCTGCCTGTCTGTGGGCCTGTCCCCGGCACACAGCTGCAGATTGTGGGACACAGGTGGGCATCCAGTCAGATGCCAGTCTTGGGTCCCATAGTGGATCTCCAGCTCTTGCAAGCAGGAGATTGTGGGCAGGTACTGGTCCTGGGATACACAAAGGATTGGCAGGACCTTATGCAGATAATGGACATGAACACCACTGTATGGCCAGCTATGAAATGGAGCTATGAGATCTCACCATTTAGAATGCCAGCATGCTATGACATTTGACATGTAAGCCTGGTACCATACTGTAAGGTGGTTATTACAGTATCTACTACTATCATATATCTGTGTGGTTACGGTGCAGCGGATGTGGTGGCATAGTGCCTGCAGGGTTGCATCCTGCCCTACCATGCAGTTAGATGCAGTTAGGGCTGGGGCATCATGGTGGTGGGGTGCACATTGGGACAGGGGTGCCCACTGCATGATGCCCCAGCCCATCTAGCTGAATTGTAGGGCTGGAGGCAACCCTGCGGGCATTATACTGCCACATCTGCTACACCAGCAACCACACAGATATATGGTAGTAGTAGATATTGTAATAACTATATTATGGTATGGTACCATGCTTACATATCAAATATCATAGCATGCTGACATTCCGAATGCCAGGATCTCAGAGCTCTGTTCCAGTGGTATATGTGGGCAATTTAATATCTGTGGTGCTGTCCCTGGCCTGTGTCTGCCTGTCCTGCAGTGCAGAGGTGGCGAGTGTCTTAGTTGGGGGTGCACACTTCAGTTACTGCAGGGTCCCTGCTGCCATAACTTGCATCCCTGTGCCCTGCATTCCCTAACTTTGTGCATGGCATGGAGTGTGGGCACACCCCGACACCCCCCTCCCGGACCATCCATGCGCATAACTGCATGGCCAGTGGGGGGGTGTCCAGTTTGCAAGTGGCTCATGCACCTTCTCGGAATGCTACTGGGCTGTACACTGCTATGCAGCATTCTGACTTAGGGTTGCCTCTGCGTAGGCAACCTGCACATTTGTGCATAGGACCCATTGTTTTTAACTGTGATGAAACAGGGTTATTTTACCACTGCATCAGCCAGGGCACCTTACATTTAAGACTGAGGCACCTCAAGGGCATAAAAAAATGAAGAAGCACCTTATTGTTCTGTGCTGCTGCAATATGGCAGGCACAGAAAACCTTGAGCTGGTTGTTGCTGGAAAATCTCAGCAACTGAGGTGTTTCTGAGGAATCCAGCATCTGCAAGTTCAGCACATAGAAATCACACTGCCTGCATGACAGGCAACCTCTTTACTGACTGGCCTAGAGCCTGGAACTAACAGTTGCACCGCTGCATGATCACATTGATCCTTGATAATTTAACTGGCCACTAAGATTAAAAACATAAATCTGGTGTCCCTCCCTCCTAACAACTCATACTCAATACATCCCCTTGATCAAGGAGTTATCTATTCCTTCAAGAGACTCTATGTGTGCAACATGAGAAACAGGTTTCATGAAATAGCACAGGAAGAGTGGAAGCACTCACCATTCACAAGAAAGCAGACTCTACACTGGTTATACATTCACTTTCTCAACAGTTTATTCAAAGCCAGTGAGCACACTGTAATCAACTAGGACAGTGCAGAGGCACTATTCCTGTGCTTACGTTCACCCAGCTCCTTGGGCTTCATCGGAGTTAATGCAACTAAGTGGAAATGCACTTTTAAACGTTTCAAATGATGATTGGTTAACCAATCAAAGTCAGGCAGTAATTAACTGAATACCACTTCCCAAATGAAGACATACATGGTGAAAAAATTTAAAAATAAATGTAACATTTCTACATTCTTAAACATTTCTACTACATTTCTACATTCTCATGTATTTCTGTGTTCTATGTGCACACCAGTGTGAAAGTCAGAAAGTCATTTTAAGCTCCACAGAATCTTGAAAAGGGGTTTCTTCAAATACAATAACCAGCACTTGCACTACTGCTTTACCCTGCACCATGCACTTGGTAAAAAAAGCAATAAAAATAAAAATATACATTTAATTATAGATATAATAAGTACATAAATTACTTTTCCTACAAGCAACAAAAGCAACAATCATATCACTGGCACTTGAAAACTCAGATAGTGTACTAGTGTTATATAATATAGTGGCCAAAAATGGGAACACAAACAAAAAAAAATCTGCCACTCACCACCTCATTAGAATCAGACACCGGGCTCCATGGCAAAATGCTTTGTTGTCTTTTTTATTTAAATGACAATCGCAAATAAAACAAGTAGACACCTGTCTGGTATGTCTGCCTGATGTGATTCAGACCTGTTGGTCCTTTATCAAAGGCTAAGGCAGAGTAATGAACATTCACAGTAAATACAGATTTAACAATGACATCTTCATGACGTAGTGATATAAAGTTTAAATTCATTGGTTAAAATCCATTCAATTTCACAAACCCTGAAAAAATGTGATCATTGTAGCTAAGGAGACATACACTAGTTCCCAACTGACCAAAGAGGTATAAATGATCGAGAAGTACAAGAAAAAAAGTGAAAGGGGGAAATGAAAAACAGAAAACAGCCCTGGAATAAATACAAAACAGCATATAGACCTTCATACATCATTAATAATAAAATTTGTAAAACACATAAACACCCTCTGTGTCATTGAACTCATAATCAAACATAAATATTGCTTGTAGATTAATGATCCAAAAGGTCCCTATTTTCAAAACTAGATCATTAAAAGGCTGACCCAGTGGCGTAGAGGGCAGAGGCACCATCCCTTACCTGCTGCCATGCCGGTGACCCAGGATTGGGCACAATCTTGGGGCATTGGGGGTTGGCGGGGGGGGTAGGAGGATCAAGTATTCGATGGATTGCTTTCCTTCTCTGGGGGGAGGGTGGGGAAACACTAGGTGCATGACTGAGCCCTGTTGGAGGCCGGCTGCCACTGTAGCCATGGCTGAAAGGTTCAGGAGGTGTGCCAGGCGTGGGTACTTGTGCCCTTATGTCATTGCATGCCACACTTCCCAACAACAACAGGAAAACAGGACTCCAGCAGTGGCAGGATGATGTCCATCTGCTAAAGCCCCATGCAGCTACTGAGGCATTCTGCCACCGTGACCATACCAACTACATGGCACAGTTTGTGGAGTTACAAGGGGCTCCCCAAATGGCCCCACCACTGGGGCAATCCACGGTAAATGCTGGTGGGTAGAAGTGAAGTCCCAGCAGAGGGCAAGATGGGGATGGGGCAGAGGGAGAGCAAGCTGGAATCCACAAAAAAACAACTAAAAAACTAGATAATTAAAATCCCCCGACCCCATAGCTTTGGATGCACTTTGTCTATGGCTTGAAAGGTAAATCTGTGTTCTCCCCAATTCTTGGTTTCAAGAATGTGTGTAGCTGTAGCATATGTAAGGTCACCGAATATGTTCTC
Source organism: Neoceratodus forsteri (assembly GCA_016271365.2). Classification (NCBI taxonomy): domain Eukaryota; kingdom Metazoa; phylum Chordata; order Ceratodontiformes; family Ceratodontidae; genus Neoceratodus; species Neoceratodus forsteri. Next base: position 1,177,390,986 of record CM028132.1, on the reverse strand, counting down.
CTACTCTGGTTTTAAAGCTTCTAGTAATTTTTCCCACATACTGTAAAACGCATAGCATGTACATTCAGCTAAGTATATTACTGCAGTCGTATAACGTGATAAATTGTCGGATCTCAAAAGTCGTATCTGACTGGACACTCTTAATCCTTGCTGTGATATATCAGTCCAAAATTCCTATATGTTCTAATTCTGTTGGCAGCCTAAGGGTTAAAGTCTTTCCTGCCACAGTATGCTTACAGTTAATTCATCTTTGCATGGATAACATCCTATGCTGTTTTTGTTTAACCATGTCATGTTTTTTTTGTCTTCAAAATGACTGTATACTAGAGTATTTCCTAACGTGAGTGCTCTCCTATAAGTCTACGATCTGTAATAGTATCTGCTACTTTGTTATGGGTACTGCTTATCTCACTCACCACTGCACCCTTTCTTCTTCCCTGGACTGGGTTTCCCTTTCTTTCAAGCGTTCCTATGTTGTTTGCTGCATCCTTGACAAACTACTCAGGTCAAATGCCCCCACTTGCTTGTCTGCTATGTTACTGGTCCCTATGGTCTGGTAATGCCCTTTTACTTCACAAGTCTAGATGCCCCAACGGAATGGGTCAATTGGCCTTCTCTTATTCAGCTCCAGGATTCTCTGATGGCCACCAGCAATTTAAATCATTGCTACTTTGCCACTGTTTAAGTCAGTCAGCCTGTGCCTACTCTTAATTTCTGCCTGTTTCCCTATAGCGCAGTGGGTTAAGTCTCTGAGCTGCGGATCTGGAGACCTGGATTTGAATCCCACAGCCACCTAGGTGCATACTGTGTGATCCTGAGCAAGTCACTTATTTTTTATTTTATTTAGTTTTTGATTACCGGGTAAGTGCACTAGACAAGAGTATTGCCTATATTCAGTCATGACCCGGGAGAGTTACACAACAGAGAAGCAGATACAAACAGGAGTAACATTGTTCATGGTGCAGCATGAGGGAGCACAAAAAAACATAGCAATGTTTACAGACTAAGCGCAAGCCAATTCTACAGAGCCAAACACACAGACTAAGTTAACTAACTGCCTGCACTAGACATAAAAATACTAACAGTAATCAGGCAGAAAAACAATAAGCAGTTATAACAATGGGATAAGTGAGGAAAGTAGGACTGGTGAGTAAACAGAAATGAGGAGACCTTGTGCTCCCAGGTCACATTTGGAAACAAGCTTCGGCTTAGTGTGCTACTCCTGGTTAAACAGTGTTTCCTATATCAGGGTGGAGGTGGTATAGAGAACGATGCCCAGAACTCCCAGGCGCCCAGATCAGTTTTGCACTCATTTGGGTGCCCTGGTGACAGCGCCGTAATCATGGTGCCCTCTCAGTGGTTTTCAGGAGCAGAAACAGGTAACAATGCTGTACAATTAGAGTTAAGTATGTAGGATTTCAATACATTGTCATGATTAAACGCAATTCTCTTGTTGCTGCTAACCTTTGTATATGTTTCAATCCCCCATGATACCCTCATGTCAAATACTTGCCAGCTATCTGTCCTAGTTTTTATGCATTTTTGGCCTTGTTGGCCATCATTTTAGTTTAGTATTTGTTTAACTAACTGCACTGTTTTATTTTTGTGTAAATTGTTCACTGAAGGATGTTAAGCATGTTTCCTTACTTGTTACTTGTATCTCACTTACTGCACTGTAGATTGCCTTCCTGATTTACTGTTCTTTACTGTTACTTGAAACTGTGAGTTCCCACTCACTATGTTACTTGTACTATTTTTGCTATGTACTCTCCAGGGTCGTGCCTAAAAATAGGCATTTTTATGTCTAGAGCACTTACCTGGTCAACAAAAACAAATAAATAAATAAACTGTGTACAAAATGCAGTGTACATAGGATTACTCTTGGTATTACTCTTGGTTTGTAGGTAGAAGAAGGTATTAGGCTCATCATGACTATCTTCCACTCTTTGTGGGTGTATTGGTCTATGTTCCAAAGAAGAATTTGTCCAGTTCAGACTTAAATTTGTTAAATTCATGGATGTTGACCAAATCCTGGGGTAGGTCATTCCATAGTCTGCAAGCCCGAACTGTAAATTGTTGTCCCTTCTATTAGTCAGTACATAGCGAACCTGTAGTTGCTTATTATGTGATCTCAGATTTGTTGGTCTTGCTAACAGTGTGATATTAAACTGCTTAGTCAGTTCCTCATCATGAAGAAAAATTAAACATCAGAAGTTGGTCCCCCCTCTGTCTTCTTAATTGGAGGTCTTATAGATTACGTGCATTGAGCCTATCAGTATATGATATTCCCTTTAGCCTTGGTACTAGGCAAGTAACATATCTTTGAATACTGTCCAGTACTTTTATATCCTTGACCAAGTGCGGAGACCAAAAGGATACTGCATACTCTAAATGTGGCCTAACGTACGTTTTATACAGAGGAATGATTCATGTTCTGGCTCTGGATACAAAGGACTTTTGGATGGCCCTATTAAGTCTATTGGCTGCCTGGGTAGATTTCCTACACTGAATGTAGCCGAGAATTCTGAATTAATAATAATTTCTTGGTCCAGTTCATTGTCCACAGATTTTAAGGGTAAACCATTCATGATGTAATTTCTACGTTTTTTTTTACCCAAAGGGAGGACTGTACATTTGTCCACATTGAATATCATACTATTAGATTTGGCCCAAGCCTCCATAGTGTATAGACCCTTGACTAATGATTTATATTTGGCCTCACTGTCAACTTCTGCACTTATTTTAGTATTGTCTGCAACTTTCAAGGTATTATTTCAGATGTTAAAGTTGAGTTCACTAATAAAGATCCCAAATAGTGTGGGTACGAGAACAGAGCCCTGTGGGACCCTGCTACTGACAGGTTACAGATAGGATACATTGTAAGATTACAAAAGATGGTCAATGGTAGCAGTTAGATATTACAAATAGAGTGAGTGAGGACAACAGCTGGGTTTTAAACAATTCAATAGACTCTTAGTGTCAGTCAGGTCATTCCACTGTTTTGTAAAACAACGAGAAACAGTTTTGTCCTAAGGTGTTTCTTCTGCGATGAAGCAGTCGAGTGTAGTGGTGGTAGTAGTAGTAGTAGTCATCTTTATTTATTTGTGGTGCCTGTCCCTGCAGGCTCAGGGTGCCATTACAAAGAATAACATAGATATTAAATACCTAACTATACAGACTTTGCTCAGCCCGTAAAACAAGTCAATACCAGCAAGAACATCCACCAGAACTAGACACATAGTGGACTCCCTGCAGGGGGAGGGCCTCAAACAACTGGTATAACAACCCTTAAGAGACAGGGCTACCCTAGATCTAGTACTGACTAATGGGGGAAGGATCACAGATCTCCAGGTAGAAGGTCACCTAGGGGCCAGTGACCATCACATGGTATGGTTCAATTTGGTCACTAGAACTAAATCATCCCATTCCAAGGCAAAAATATGGGACTTCAGAGGAGCTGACTTTGATAAGATGGCCAACAGAGTTAAGCTAGTCCTGGCAAGAAGAAATACAGGTGAAGGGGTACAGGCAAAGTGGGCAAGCATTAAGGATGCAATACTTGAAGCAACATCCCATTGTGTTAGAGAGAAAAGCAAGAGCAAAAGAAGGAGGAAACCACTTTGGTTATCAAAACAGTAGCAGAAAAGGTCAGAGCCAAAAGGCTGGCCTTCAGAAATATAAGGAACACAGCGTATGAAGATAGGAGAGATACCAAACTTCCCTAAGGGAAGCAGGAAGGCAGGGCAGGCAAAGTCCCAAACCAGGAAACACTAGCACTAACAGTAAGAAGATGACAAGACTTTCTATAGATACATTAGTGAAAGGAGAAAGTCCAGAGGGGTATTACTAAGATCAAAGGGATAAGAGTGTGTGGAGGAGGACCAAGGAAAAGCATCTATCCTAAATAGATACTTCTGCTCAGTATTTACTGAGGAGAAGGTAGGGCAGGGCCCACAGCTCAGCACTATGGACACGGGGGGGGGGAAGGGAGGTGTGCACTGGTCTCTTCACAAAAGAAAGGGTCCTACAAGAGCTTGCGAAGCTGAGGGTGGACAAAGCAATGGAACCTGAAGGCATACATCCCAGGATACTAAAGGAACTAAGGGTGGAACTAGCAGAGCCATTATCGGAACTGTTTAGTGAGTCTCTGAGCACAGGAGAGGCCCCAGAAGACTGAAGAAGGGCTCATGTGATCCTGCTCCACAAGAGTGGTAGCAGGGAGGAGGCAGGGAACTACAGACCAGTCAGTCTTACCTCAGTAGTGGGCAAGATTATGGAGGCACTCCTTAAGGAAAAGATAGTGCAACACCTGGAATCCATAGGAGCACAGGACCCAAGACAGCATGGGTTTACAACAAGAAGATCCTGTCAACCTAATCTCATAGATTTCTTTGACTGGGTAACCAGAGTGGTGGACCAAGGGGGTGCAGTTGATGTCGCCTACCTTGACTTCAGCAAAGCTTTCGATACTGTTCCACATTGAAGATTGATTAATAAGCTGGGTAGACTCAGGGTGGGTCAGAAGGTGGTCAGCTGGGTGGCAAACTGGTTGGCGGGCACAAAACAGAGAGTGGTGGTAAATGGTATAAAGTTAGAAGAGATGCAAGTCACAAGTGGGGTACCTCAGGGATCAGTCCTGGGACCAGTCCTCTTCAATATCTTCATCAGTGACATTGCAGATGGACTGGAGGGTAAGGTTTGTCTGTTTGCAAATGACACCAAGATCTGCAACAGAGTAGATGATCCTGATGGGGTGGGCAGAATGAGAAGAGATCTGGATAAACTGGCAAAATGGTCGGAAGAGTGGTAACTGGGGTTTAATGCAAACAAGTGCAAGATCATGCACATAGGGAAGAGAAACTCTGAAGCCATCTATAGGTTGGGAGGGGAGTTGCTGGCAATCACAAGGGAAGAAAGAGACTTGGCATCATCATCACAGATTACCTGAAATCATCCAGGCAGACCACTATAGCAGTAGGTAAGGCTAGAGGGATGTTGGGGTGTATTATTAGAGGTGTCGTAAGTCATAAGAGGGAGGTGATAATCCCTCTTTACAAGACACTGGTTAGGCCCCATCTGGAGTACTGCATGCAGTACTGGAGGCCACACCTGCACAAGGACATTAACAAAATGGAGGCAGTCCAGAGAAGGGCAACCAAAATGGTGCAGGCACTGCATCAGAAAACATATGAGGACAGATTAACGGAGCTCAATATGTATACCTTAGAGCAAAGGAAGAAGAGAGGTGATATGATCGAAACATTCAAACATCTTAAAGGCATTAACAAGATAATGAGTCTAACTTTTCAATATAAGAAAAATGGCAGGACAAGAGGACACAGCATGAGATTAGAGGGAGGCCGATTAAGGGGTAATGTAAGGAGGTTCTTTTTCACAGAAAGGGTGGTGGATGCTTGGAACGGCCTACCTCAGGAAGTGGTGGATATGAATATAGTGCAAGGCTTCAACAGGCATGGAATCGGCATAAGGGATAAATACAGATGAGTATGAATTGATAGGCCATTGACAGAGTACAGGCCTATGGCACATTCATTAGGTAGAAAAAGTGGGCAGACTGGATGGGTCTTGCGGTCTTTATCTGCCATCAACTTCTGTGTTTCTATGTTTCAAATACAGAAATCTTAAAATAACATATAAATATCTCAACACTAATTAATCCCCAAATGCTTGCCTAAATAAATAAGACCACATTTAAAAGTCTCTACTGAGGTGGCCTCTCTCAAAGTCCTAGGCAGTGAATTCCAAAGGACTGGGGCAGCACCTCAGATGCCTGGTCCCTGGATGACTTTAACCTCAACCTTGGGATTACCAGGAGGCCTTTCTCTTCAGAGCAGAGCGGATGTCCCAAGGTGTAAGGGTGCAGGAGCTCTGACAGGTAGCCTGGGCCCAGTCCGTGTAGGGCTTTATAGGTCAACAGACTCACTTTAAAGGAGATCGCCACTTCACCAGCAGCCAGTGTAGTTGGCAGCACCAGGGAGACATGACAGGATTTAGGAAGACCCATCAGTAGCCAGGCTGCCGCATTCTGCAGCAGCTACAAGCATCACAACGCACCTCCCTTGACCCCGAGGTATATTGCGTTACAGTAGGTGCACCTCAGAGTCAAGAATGCATGTACTTGTGACTAGGTCATTGGGCGGGACAAGGCACTTAATCCAGGTAATACTGCGAAGATGATAAATGCCACTACGGACTACTGCTTCCACCTGAGCCTTCAGTGTTAGCTTGTTATCCAGAATAACTCCCGGATTTTTAACCTTGGTGGAAGCTACTAACTTAGAGGGTCTGAGCAGAGTGTCCCCTTCCCTGGAAGCCTTCACTACCCCCTTTCAACCTGGCTCTACCACCAGCACTTCAGTCTTCTTGTGGTTCAGTGTCAACCAGCTGGATGACATCCAAGTCTGAATCTTGAACAGGTACTTATTAAATACATTGACTGTACCTAGCATCCCAGATGCAAAAGACGGGTAGAGCTGAGTGTCATCAGCATAACAATGAAACCCAAGCCCATACTACCGAATGATATAGCCCAGGGGCAGCATATACACTGCAAATAACATGGGTGACAGGCTTGAACCCTGGGGCACCCCACAGGGCAGAGCCAGTGGGTGCGAGGAGTATTCTCCCAACACAATCCTGTGGGTCCTGCCCTGAAGGTAGGACTCGAACCAGCTGATAACTTTGCTGGTGAGTCCTACATATCCCCTGAGCTGATCTAAGGGTAGCCCATGTTCCATAATGTCAAATGCTGACAAGAACAAGAATTGATCGCTCTCCCCTGTCTCACACCTTGAGCAGATCATTATGAACCCGTGGCAATGCAATCTCTGTGTTATGCATCACCCTAAACCCAGACTTAAGGGGCTCATAGATGTTAAAGGCAGTAAGGTGTGCCTCAAGCTGTAGTGCAGCTACCTTCTCAATAACCTTCCCCAAAAAGGGAAGGTTAGAGACAGGTCGGTAATTCATCAAGATGTGCAAAAATGGCTTTTTCAGCAGAGGCTTCACCAGAGCACTTTTCAGTGATTTTGGAAAGACCTCCTCTGATGAGGAAGACTGGACAATCTCAGTGAACACCAGGCCCAGATGGCCAACACAGCTCACCAGTAGTCACCTTGAGCCTGGATCCAGGTTACAGAACAATGGCCACTGCTCCGAGATCACCTCACAGACCTCAGTTATCGTCACTGGATGAAACTCTTCCCCAGAACACTATCTCCGGACATGACCACCAGGCTCCACCCTGTTCTGCTGTAACAGTCCACAAGGAGAAATCCTGGCCCTAATGGAGGACACCCTGTGTGAGAAGAACCAAGTGAACTCCTCGCATTTTGTGGATGAAAAGACTCTGACAGGTTCCAGACAGGCCTGATGTAAAAGCCTGTCTACCATCCAAAAGAATGGAGCCAGCCGGTTCTTCCCAGCAGCAATTTCTCTAGACAGAAAAGCTGCCTTCTTATGAGTGATTGCTTTCTGATACTCATCATAATGAGACATCAGAACCATTTTATCCTCCTGGGTCCTGGACTTTCTTCATCAATGGTCCAACCTCCGCCCCTTGGTTTTCATCACCCTCAGCACACCATCAAACCATGGTGAACCGAGGCGCGATACCAATGGGCACACTCAGGCCAATGCTAAAAGCTCAAAGGCCCCAGCAAGGGCCCTATTATAGGCCACCACAGCTGCCTCCGGTCCCTCAGCACAAGCCTTCAACACTTGTGAGGTGTGCAGTACTAACAACAGTCCCATAAGTTGAAGCCCTCTTAAAGGGCAGAACTGGACCACCTCCACAGTGGTTGGACTACAAGGGGGATCCCTAAAACTGAATCTGATAGTGCAGTGATCTGACCAGATGACCGGATCAATCTCGAGATCGTTAATCTCGATCCCCAGTGAGAACACCAGGTCAAAGGCATGGCCATGTTGGTGGGTTCCCTAAGTAACCACTTTTATCAGGCCCTGAGCTTCCATGCTCTGGATGAAATCCTGAGCAAAACAAGCACTCTCATCATTGACCTAGGTGTTAAAGTCACCAAGAATAAACCATCTTTGCAACTCCAACACCCTGTCAGTTACAAAAGCCGTGTTTTCCTGCAGGAACTCCTCTTCGTGTCCTGGAGAACGGTATACAAGGAGGATCCAGCAGCCTGCACTTGGACCCCCCCACACACGGCCACACATGCAAATGATGAGGTATTCCTTACTGGGTGCACCACCAGGTTCAGTTCAGCTGTAAAAGAGATGCCCCCCCCGGTGATCTCTCCTTGGGCAGTTAACCACCAAGAATCTGCCAGGAATGACAACTCCACCACTAGACCAGTGTTGTCGCCAAGACAGGTCTCACTGATACAAGCCAGGTCGACCAAAGAAACAAGATATGCCATAATAGCAGACTTATTTCTCATCGACCTGGCATTACATAATACTGCCCAAAGTGGACAAAAGGAGAAGGCTGGCTCTTCAGCTGCCTGCCCACTTGGTCTGTTGGGTTCCCTGGGTAGAGAGACAATACACAGCTGACCTCAGGGAACGTCTTGCCCTAACTCCGCAGCCCTCTATTTCTGGCCCTGAGCGTTGCGGTACCTCCGGTCTCCACCAGAGGTCGCCGTGATGCTGGGCTGAAATCCCTTGCCCACCCCGAGGAAGGAGAGCTGTCCTCTGGACGCTCAATCCTTCCTCCCCCCACCAACCCCCGGCGAACCAGGCTCGCTCCCGAACCCAGGTCACCGGTGTGGCACGAGGTGTGGCGTCCAGCGCCTCAACCCTCAGCGCCACTGGGCCAGGAGATGTGTCTAATTTTTAACACATACTGCTCCCTCTTAGATGATCTTCAGCACCAGCACACAATTCTTCTCGTCCCTCTGCCTGCTTGCTCGCTCGCTGCCTCACGCAGTGAATCACAGTCGTCCTCAACGGACAACCACTGCAAACTTCCTTGCACTATCTTGCCTTGTGCTTCCTGCTCCTAAAACAGATTGAAATCACAAAAAAAGGAAACACACACACAGGCATAATTTCAGTACAATTTTAAAATATCAGCATAACTTCCTGTTCAAACGAAATGAAATAAGACTGGGGGGGGGTTGTGCTATAACAACTACAAGTAAAGATGCCTTAGCAGCTCAAAAGTCCTCAAGTAAAAAAAAAAAAAAAAACAGGCAGAGGAACTATTTTACTAACAATTAAGATGAACGTGTGTTTTACTATTAAATATTATGCATTTTAGTTATGACATACATCTGTATTTTAGATAACCATTTCATAAGCGCAATAAGACTCTCCAGGATGTGCGTTAGACACTTTAACATATGGCTAGGAGGCTGGACGCACTCGGCCGGTGTCCTCGTGCCTCAGTACGCCTCCTAACCATGTGTTAAAGTGTTTAATGCACACCCTGTCATGTCTTATTGCTTAATTGTGCTCCTTCCCCGACATGCATGCCCCTGGAGTTAGGAATCCTAATTCAGGGGGGGGGGCTGCAGCCTCCCGCAAAAACACTTTAGGTTGCTGGGTTTCAGTTCACCGGTAAGTGTATATCACTAATTTGCTTTTTGGCGATATATACTCGTCATAATAGCAATCGCCATTCGGTGATCGCTATTATGACATAGAACCGTACTAAATATTTTTTCTGGATTCAGTTCCTTTTCCTGTCCACTGTATTATTTCAAAGCCAGAAGAAGTGACCCTACTTTTTCTGAGAGAAAAAAATAACCAGATTTAAACAACGAAAGTGGAAGATTACTGAACGTTTACTGTTACAAAAGGTAGGGTCAGACTTTTTTCCAGCTTTGCTGTAGTGCTGCTTAAAGGGGAACAATCACCACCAAGGGCTCCCACTCTCAATTGTGGGGCTGATCCCAATGTGCTCTTTGTGTGCAAAAACATTTTGGTTTACTTACTGTTTACTGTAGTATAGTAGATTGTATCAGACTAAATTTGCTTAGTTTTAGGATAACATCTTCTGTTACTACAAATCCCAGAATCCACCGCTGCAGATGACATCAGAGCAATAGGCAGCAGTGAGGAGATTCAATAGCCTGCAAAGTATGTTAGAGTTTATATAAGCCCTGATCTTTTGTTTGCTGGTCCACTGTCCTCCATGGGCTATGTATAGTCACAGAGGACTGTACTAGTCCCTGGAGAAAAGCAGTCCCAGAAAACATCTGATCCGAGATTATAAAAAGCTCTAACATGAACTGCAGGTTATTGAATTGCCCACTGCTGCCTACTGCTCTGATATCAGCAGGTGGATTCTGGGATTTGTACAAAAAGATGTCAGCCTACAACTAAGCAAAATTACTCTTATATAATCTACTATACAGTACTACAGTAACTGAAATGTTTTGCCCACAAAGTGCACATTGGGACCAGCCCCACACTTGAATGTGGCATCCTTTGTGCTGACTGTTTCCCTTTTAAGTTGCAAGTCTAAATGGCCATGGGGGGAGCAAAAGAGGATGGTAGGAAGGAACAGGAACCAAGGTAAGTCCCAGGGATCCCACTCCTCCAGAGGGAGAGAGAGTCAGTAGGTGGTGGATTACAGTGAAGGGAAGTGGAATGGTTAGAAGGGGAAATGACTGGGAGCATCTCCAGAGTTGCAGGTACAGGACAGATTCCTCCCACAGGAGAGGGAGGAGGAAAGAAATCATGGAGGAATGGGGAGATACAACAGAGCAAAGAGAGAATGAGGTAGTGGGGGCGAGGAGCCGGAGGAAAGAGGGAGGGGGCAGGAGATAATGGATTCAGATGAGAGGAGAAGGATAGATGGAGATGGGGAAGGGAAGGACAAGGGAAGTCACAGAGGAGACAGTTCACAGGGGAAGTGTAAGGGAAGGGTAGAAGGCAGGTGGGGGAGAACAGTTTGATAAGGCCGAGGGTGTGCCAGGGGAGAAAGTGGAGGGGGAGGAGGTATAGGGTGATGGCTACTGTAGTAAGTCTTGTGGAAACACAAGTAGGAAAAAGGGAGAAAAGGGAGACAGGTGGAGTGTGCAGTGGGATGGACAGAGAGGAGGGGCCCAGGATAGAGAATGGTGGGTGGTAATCTTGGGGACTCAATAGTGAAGGGTGAGATGGGGATGGTAAGGAGGCAAGAGCAAGCTGAAAGAGGGTTGAATGTATGATAGCAGGAAGAGTGGGACCACTGACAGCACAGTATGTGGGTCAGAGGGGTGGAGACCCCACATTATAGTGCACCTGGGGATGAATGACCATACAGGGTGTTAGGTGAGGGAGTTGCAGGAGAGCTTTAGGAAAGTGGGGAGGATTTGCAAGGAGGCAGGGAGAATTGTAGCTTTCTCTGAGGTGCTCCTGATACTGAGGGCTAGTATGTTCAGGAAGGCAAGAACAGAGGAGCTTAATGGATGGATTGGGGGTTGTGTGAAATGAGGGTATGGGCTTGTTGGGAACTGGGAGAGAACCTGTGATAAAGACCTCTATGCTCTGGACACATTGCATCTAAGTAGGGAGGGTACAAGGATCTTGAATGGCAAGCTAGAGGAATTTACTGGGAACAACCACAATTTAAACTGGGATGGGAGGCGACGGGGTACATAGCACCTTTAGTCACCAGTGGGAAGGGGCCGTTAGGCCTACCCCCCCAGTCAGGGCAGCAGGGGGAGTAGGTGGATGAGATGGGTGGTAGACAGATGGGACAACTAAGAGAGGTGGGTAGGGATGGGAGGCAGATCAAGAGGAAAGGAGGTACTGAATCATGGTGGAAATTGGTGGCTCTGAATGCCAGAAGCCTGCGTAATAAGATGGCAGAGTTGCAGGCCTGATGGCAGTGGGTGATATGGACATAGCAGCCATCACAGATACATGGGCCACACTAAATCACAACTGGGACTTCACAGTTACAGGGCATAAGCCATACAGGAAAGATACGGAGATGGGAAGGGGGGAGTGGTGCTGTACGCAAAGGAAGGAATAATTTGTACCACGGAGGAAGCAGCAGAAGGTGTGACTGAAGTGCTGTGAGTGCAGGTACACTCCACCAGAGGGACGGTAATAAGGATGGGGATGGTCTACAGGCCACTGTCCCAGGATCTGAAATAGGATAGGGTACTAGGATCTCCAGTTACTGAAATGGCCAGTAGGGGTGAGGTAGTAATAATAATGGGGAATTCCAATCTACCAGTGGTGGATTGGCAAATCCCAGCTACCTCCAGCACTTGGGAGCAGGTACTCATGGATGCAATCCAGAGTGGCTTCCTGGTCCAGGATGTCTTGGAGCCCACTAGAGAGAGATTTATACTGGACCTGATTCTGTACAACTGTAGACATGTTCAGGAGGTGACAGTAGAGGAGCCACTTGCAAGTAGTGACCACCAAGCAGTGTGGTTCTACCTGGACATGGGTAGGGGGACCGTCAGTACTAGGACACGGGTTTTGGACTTTAGGAGGACTGACTATGGTAGGATGGTGAAATTCTAGTAGGCCACCTGGCTGGGATCAGAAGGGAAATGGATAGAGAACAGAAATGGGCAGTAATAAAGCAGGGAACTGATGGAGGCCAATAGTGAGTGTGCCAAAATCAAGAATAAGAAAAGTTAAAAGCCAGAAAGTCCAGCTGGTTTGGAAAGGAAGTGTAAAAGCTGTGGGTGAAAGAGAGCAACCTTCTGAAGATACAAATGTACTCAGAAGAAAGAGGATATGGTGGATTATTCTGATAAGGCAAGAGAGGCGAGCAGAGCAGTTACAGTAGAAAAGGCCAAAAAGGAAGTACAGCTAACACAAGGTGTGAAAACAGGGGAGAAGGCCTTTTTCAAATATATAAGGGAGAAAAGGAACACCAGAGATGAAATAGGTTAAGAGAGGAGGGGAGCATGGCAGAAAGTAATGAGGAGAAAGCAAAGGTTCTTTATAAGTACTTTTGTTCAATCTTAATGAAAGAGAAGGACAGGCCATTACTGCGAGAAAGTGGGGGTGGGGTGGAGCAGGGAGAGGGGTAGTTGTAGAGGGCAATATTCATACTGACAGGGTACTAAAGGTTCTAAGGGCCCTGAAGGTAGATAAATCCCCAGGATCAGATGAGGTGCACCCAAGGGTCTTGAAGGAGCTGCTGGATGTCCTTGTGGAACCTCTGGCAGACCTATTTAACACCTCTCTGGCATTGAGTTGTGCCACAGGACTGGAGAACTGCACACGTGGTGCCTCTCCACAAAAGCTTGGTGAAGGATGAACCAGGGAACTACAAGCCTGTCAGTTTGACCCCAATAGTGGGCAAGCTGATGGAGTCCATCCTGAAAGAGAGACTGGTGGAATTTCTGGAGGGCAACAGGCTCCAGGGCATGAGATAGCATGGGTTTGTGGCAGGCAGGTCCTGCCTTCAAACCTGATCGACTTCTTCAACTGGGTCACCAGGGCAGTGGACAGGGGCCAAGCGGTTGATGTCCTATACCTGGACTTCAGCAAGGCCTTCAGCTTTGTACCTCACAGGAGACTGGTCAGGAAGCTGTAAGGTCTAGGGGTGGGTGCTAAACTGTTTGGGTGGGTCAGAAGTTGGCTACAGGATGAAAGTCAAAGAGTGGTAGTGGGAGGAAATTCTCGGAGCTAGGCCCATGACCGGTGGGGTCCCACAGGGCTCTGTGCATGGCCCAGTGTTGTTTAACATATTCATAAGTGACACTGTAGATGCAGCTGGGGTAACGTATGCCTGTTTGCAGATGACACCAAGCTCTGTGGGTGGCTGGACACAGTGAAAGAGAGGCAGGAACTCAGGGAAGACCTTCCTAGGCTGGATAAGTGATCTGGTATTTGGCAGCAGGTGTTCAATGCTAAAAAGTGTAAGGTTATGCACTTGGGGGCAAAAAACTAGTGACCAAGTACTGGTTGGGTGGTGTGCAAGTAACCAGGTTGGAGGAGAAGGACCTGGGTGTAATTATCAAGAATGACCTAAAACACTTGGCACAGGGCAGGAAAGCTGGGACCAAGGCAAAGTGGATGCTGGGCTGCATAACCAGGGGAATCACTAGTAGGAGGGCTGAAATAATTTTGCTGTTGTACAGGTCCTTGGTGACAGCACACCTAGAGTACAGTGTGCAGTTTTGGATCCCTTATCTCAAGATGGATATCACCTTGCTGTAGGCAGTCCAGAGAAGGGCAACAGTGATGATCAGGGGCCAGCAAAGGATCTGTAAAATACAAAAAAGAGCCACTTCTAGATTTGGCAGTGTATTAGCCAGCAAAAGATCACCTATGAGGAGAGGCTCAACATGTACTCCCTAGAGAAAAGACAGGAAAGTGGGGATATGACTGAGACCTTCAAGTACTTTAATGGTTTTAAACGGGGTGGGCACTGAGGGCCTCTTCTGCCTAAATGGAAACAAGACCACTAAGGGCAGTAGCCTGAAGCTGGTAGGGGAAGGGTAAAAAAGGAGATAAGGAGGCAGTTTTTCACAGGTGGCTAAGTAGAACGAGTTGCCAGAAGAGGTGATATCCCTAAAAATTGTGGACAGCTTCAAGAGAGGTTGGGATAGGGTGAGGGGGATAGTTGTGTAGGTAGAGGGGGTAAGATAGGGGGCTAGGGGCTAACTGATGGGGACTGTGAAGAAATGGGGGGCAGTTCCTTCTGTAAAAACAGTGGGAACTGCACATTCTGAGCAGACTTGATAGACTGTAAGGGCTTTATCTGCTGACACATTCATATGTTCGTATGTACTTTACACCTCCCAGGTAACTGTTTTCACAAAGAAGTGGTTATATTGACAGAATAACTTGCTTGTAACATGGACATGCAGCTGAAACAATGGATGATATGACCAAATAGACAAAATATTTTTCAGAGAAGTTAGCACTCAGAATGGCTCAAAAACCTGACTATCTCTGAGCAAAACCGGATAACCAGATAGGGACACTGAATACTGGATTATCAGGTAAAAACATGACCGTAGCAACCCCAACTGCTGCAGTAAGTGAGGTGATCATGCTGCAGCAACCTCATTTGTCGTCAATGGTGATTTGATCTAGTAACCTCAAGGTACCTTAAAATGAAAACCCTGAAATTCTGCAATTCCACGGCTGCAGAATTTTCCACAGACTTGCATCCCACTGCATATTCTATGTAGTAGTGTAATATATTGCTCTTGATGATTTCATTAAAATGTAGTTTTCCATAGTGCCTCACTCTCGTCCCTCTGTGAGTAACCTCAAGCCACTCCTCTATACATTGCTCAGCATGTGATGTCATCGATGGCATCACAGCATACTGTATATTAGCTAATGGCAGGACTGCATTGTGCCACTGAAACGAAGAATTCATGCTGCATAAAATAACAAATGTTACAGAAGCCCGGGAGCCCTGCTGCAGAAATCAAGACTGAACTGCTACAGACACTACAGCTATGGGTCCTGCTTAAAAAATTGCAGTAAGGTGACTTTTTCATTACTACCACTGTGCATGGGACTCTACCTTTTATTAAAAGAGGATGTACTCTGTACCTCCTGGTTGCATCAGATATGTTTACTGATGCTTTTCATGTGGAGCATACTCTGAATTTGCTGCATTGTACCTAATTGTTATTATGCTATGGTTATATTTGATGATATGATCATATGTTACCTGGGTCATTCCTGAAAACAGATATTCATTACCTATACTCATTACAAAACAGGAGAATAAGAGGTGACTTGCTCCTAGTCTATAAATTACTTCAATCACCTGACCTCATGAAGCAATGTGGGCTATCATATCCTAACAGAAGGTTAGCTCCAAGTCTACATAATAGACAACTTGAGGTGAAAACCTTCAAGACTAATAAAAGGGGAAATTTCTTCATAATCAGAGCTCCGAAAATATGGAATACCTTACCACAGGATTTGATAGATTCTGAAAGTATTACCACTTTTAGAAACAAACTTGATGACTGGATCAGGGTCAATTATTGACACTGCTAAAGTCCCACAATGTGTGGGGAGTGTCTCGATGGGCTTTGGCCTTCTTCTGTTCTTTTATACTATATACCAAGTTAGTGTACTTACCGAGTTACTAAAAGCTAACTAACTGAATAAATATGATATAGATCACTTAATTTTCCTGGGTGGAGGCACTGCACAACTTATTTCAGTGCAACATTTTTGGGTAACGATTCCACACAAGAATTACCCACTCACTCCGTCATCCTTATTGAACAAATAAACAGTGGCAGAGAACTGGTATCTTTTTTTTTTTTTTTAGTTGTTTAACCAGGATTAGCACACTAAGCTGAAAGCTTTTTTACAGGCGCAACCTGGGAACCCAGGGAAGTTAAGTGAATTGCTCAGGGTCACACAGTATGTAAGTGGAAGCTTTGGGATTCAAACCCAGGTCTGGTCTGCTGGATGTCACCAGATTTGCAGCTCAGAGCCTTAAACCACTGCGCTATACTGCCTCTCCTACAGTATCTACAGCAACCCAATGCACATAACAGTGATGCATCACCTGTGGTGGGCCAAGTAGCGTGTTCCTCCACAAGGTCACGTTGTGATGTGTGAGGCCTCATAAGGCAGTGTGGTGCCAGCCAACAGTGGGGTGGTTGGTGGTGGGAGGGACACGGGAACCAGGATAAAAAACCTGGAGAGCAGTCTGCTCTGTGACAAGCCACTACTCTCAGGCTCCATGTTCCACCTGATCCCAACATCTCTTTGTTGTAAAATGTTTTATTTTCAAAATTCTGCAAAACAGGTAACATGGACAGAACAGGTACAAATATTGGTACAAAATTAGATCATATAACATATAGCAAACATTTCTGCCCATGGTTACAGAGTGCAGGATCTTGGTTTAAATAATTGTTTGCTACCTTCAGGCACCCTGAGGCAGTTCTAGTATGGGTAGGGGGAAAAACCCCGTACTCCTGTTATAGCATAGCCTATAAATTCCTGTCCAGAGGAGGCCTACCTACTGGTACCTGTCTAGGATCGAACAGGGTTGTGAGAAAAGGTGCTACTTACACAACTCCACCTGGTTGGGGCTAGAAAAGGAAAGATTCCTACTCAGATCCAAGTTCATGGCTTCATGGTTTCCTGTGAGATCTGTTACGCTGGTCTTGTCTGGAGGATTCAGGAGCATTGCTACCCTCTGGAACATAACAACATAGACACAGAGGATTCCATGCTCTATAACAGGCTGTATTGCCTATAAACTCTACTGTAATCTTTGAATGGGTCAGAACAAGGTTTGGCTGCCTAGGCTATTACCTAACGGATGATGAACTGCATTGGTAGCTGAAGGGGTGAGTATCCTTAAGTGGCGAGTGGGGGAGTTCTGGCTAGACACCACCCTGTTCACAGGAGAGGGGTGAGCTGTGTATGGGATTCATTCCACCCCTTTCACTTCTTTAACCTATACCAGTGGGGGGATTAATATACGCCATGTAGGGGGCCCAGCATAGATGAAACTTCGTCATTTAATAGTTCTGCAGATGGGATATCCTGTCCAGTGAGGCCAGTGATGCCAATGAGGCAAGAATCTCTTCAAGGCTGGGTACATGAGAGGAGCGCTACTTGCAGGGGATATCTCTTTTGATCAGTATAACAAGGAGGGCTAGCCACCTGCACTCTTGGGGCATAAGATGTAGGAAGTTGGTTCTTTGCCCTAGTAGAAAGAAGGTTGGGGATGCTGGGATAATCCTGCGGAGTACCTGTTTGCTTGTGTGGCACACTTGCCTCCAGAGACTCCTCGGTTTGGAACATGACCATAATATGTGGCATAGGTGCCCCCCATAGCCTGGTACTACTCCAGCATTTTTCATCTTCAAGCAGCTTGGCTTTGTGGAGTACAGTGGGAGTCCAATACCAACCATGCAATACCTTGTTCTGGATGAGCCTTGTGCATGTATCTGTATACCACTTGTGAGTGTCATTCCATGCCTGTCCCATTGGGTTTCTGTAAACTTAGCTCCCAGTAGTTTCTCCTACTGGATCCTTGATTCTGCTGATTGTGAGGGGAAGGTGTCCTAAGTTTAGCATAGATTTTCTGCCATGCCCTTTGGGTGCGTGAGCCAAGTACTTAGTACACCAAGGTTCCTGGCCATAGGAGGGGCATTCAGAAGTGGTTGCACAGCATCTCTAATTTGGAGTTAGCACCAAGTTTTTTTGTGGGAGCTCCCATCACTCCTGTAATCCTTGGAAGGAGGCTACTCTCATGTGGGCAGAGTCCAGAATGTCTTCCACCCTTAGAATCCCTCTGTCTTGCCACTGTGGCCATGCCATTGGACTTTTGTCTATGGTGATATGTGGGTTCTGCCATAGCAGTCAAGTGGTGTGGGGAGAGGGTCCATGCCCAACCTGGCACGTGTGTGTTGCCATTGTTTTCTAGCAGCATCTATGGTGGGATGTGGAGATCCTGGGCAGGTTGGAGCACACAGCAGGAATGAGGAGAGCACCATCACCTCGGTGTGCGCCTTCTCTATGTGGACCCAGTGCGGGGAGAGGGCTGTGCACTGACCCGATTGCATAGTTTGGGCTGTTTGGAAAGCCTTATTTGTATAGCCCCCGTGAGACCATTGCACCCTTGAGTTTGTTTTGTTGAAGCAGGGTTTGGCCCCTTCCCAGAGGAAGTCACCAATTAGTCTGTCTATGGATTGAGTCCATTTGTTTGTCAGGGTTAGGGGGATATGTGACAGTAGGTAGAAAAATCTGGGTGCGGTGAACATTTTTATGGCTGCTATCTTCCCCGCCAGGATTAGTCGGAAGAGTCTCTATCTCTCAAACTCTGTCTTGGTGGAAATTAACAGGGGCTAGAGATTGGCCATCCACATGTCCTCTAACTTAGGGGTGATCCTGATGCCCAGGTAAGTTATGCCCTGCAGGCCCACAATAGTCTGGAAGAGAGAGCCAGTTGCTGTGGGCAATATTGATCAAGCAGCATCATTTCCATTTTAGCTTGGTTCAAGCAGAGACCGGAGTGGGAAGCAAAGCATTCTAGAAGTGCTAGGAGGGGGTGATAGTGAGTTGTGGGCATCTGCTAGAGGAATGAGCAGATCGTAGGATACATAAGGGTGGAATATTTGGAGGTGCCAATCTCAGTCCCTTGACCCTGGGTGTTGTTGGATTGCAGCAGCTAAGGTTCTACCACCAGCACAAAGAGGAGTGGTGATGGGGACATCCTTGTCGAGGTCTCTCTCTCAAGGGGAATGGGTCCGATAGCATATGATTTTTCATCACGGGCCTTTGGGCTGGTATAGATTATGCATTACCAGAGCTCTGTATTTTTCACCCACTATCAGGTGGGCCAGAACCCTGTAGAGGTAGTCCCATGCTAGGGAATCAAATGCCTTCTCAAAATTTACTGCAATGGCTGCAGCAGGGGTTCATAGGCTGCTGGCAGAGAGCATGAGATTCACCAGAGCTCTAATGTGATCAGTGCTGTTTCTACCTGGGATGAAGCCCACCTGGGAGGGGTGAATGAGGTTCGTTAGTAGGGAACTCAGTCTGGTAGTTAGTACTTTAGCGTAGATCTTGCTATCTACATTTATTAATGAGATGGGTCTATAGCTCCCAGCAGAGGTGAGGTCTTTCCTCTTTGTGAGAATGACTGTGATAATTGCTTTCCTAAGCGTAGGCAGCATGTGGCCTACTGTTTCAGCCTCAGTGTAGATATTAGTCAGGAGAGGGGAAGTCTGGGTTAGCAGTGCCTGAAAAATGTGTACCGTGAAGCTGCCCCCCCCCCCACATGGGGATTTCCCTGGTTGAAGGGCTCGAATGGCACTCTCAACCTCATTGGTCTCAATAGGTGAATCTAGGGCCTTGGTCTATTGCAGCAACAGTTTTGGGAGGTGCAGGTTATTTAGGAAGGTTTGGACTCCCATGGATGGGGAGGGTTGTGTGGTGGTGTAAAGCTCTGAATAGAAGGAGGCCATGACCTTCTTTATTTCTTGGGGGTTTATAACAACATTCTCTTGTTTATTCTTTAAGGCTGGAATGTGCCTGCTCAGTTGCTGTTTCTGAAGTTGCTAGGCCAAGACTTTCCCACCCTACTCCCACCCTCCTCCCAGAATGAGTGTCTAAGATGCAGAATTGCTACCTCTGCCTTCCTGTTAAGGAGTTGGTTAATCTCAGGCAGCGTCCCAAAATTTCTCGCCCTATGCACGAGCAAGGGATTGAGAGTGCATAGATTTGTACTGGGTCTCAGCCTGTTTTGACCTCAGCTCGAGTTCCACTAGCCGCTTTTCTCACTCCCTGCTTAGCTGCACCATAACCCACGATACTTCCTCTGATGGTGGCTTTAAAGCCTCCCTGTGTTCCCCTGCCAGTGTATCTCTATGGGTTGTTCTCCATAAGGAGGGAGGCTTGAGTTCTTGCCCAGGGAATGAACTCCTGGTCCCTCATAAATAGGGTACAGTCTCCAGTTGCCAGCTGGTGGGGGGACTGGGCCCCAAGTGAAATCAGTTGCACTGGAGGCGTGGTCTGAGACCACCTGGGGTAAGATGGCTGGGTCTGTTGAGTTCTGTAGTACCAAGGGAGGCCAGACAAAGTCCAGTCTTCTGTATGAAGAGTGGACCTTGAAAAAGTGTAGTCCCTGGTGTGAGGGTGGAACAGGTGCCATCGTCTGTCAGCCCCAGGTCAGTCATTAATTGGTGAGATCCGGGCTCCTCTGGTGTGTTTCCTTACCCGTGTCACTCCTATCCAGGTGAGGGTCAGGGTTAATTTATAGCTTCCCCAATCAGCAGGGGCAGCTAGGGAAGAAAGGCACCGAGGGCCTCAGCTAGCTCATGGAAAAACTGAGGATCATCTTGATTGGGTGCATAAGCGTTGCAAAGCGCAATAGGGCCTGTCTGAGTCTCATACCTGGCTATCATCCATCTGCCATCAGGATCAGCTACTGATGCTACCAGAGACCACAGGAGAGAATTGTGGATCAGGATGGTAACACCACGTTTCCTGGTGGGGGCCCCTGCATGCACTTTCTGGCCCAACCAGTCCTTACTCACTAAGGAGTGGTCACTATTTATCAGTTCTTCAACTGCTTGAAGTGGGAGAGGACCTTTTTGCTTTTAACACGGGAGTTTAGTCCTCTACCATTCCATGTGTGCAGTACTATCTCTATGGCCCTTTAGAGGAAAAAGCATAATCTGATTTATACTGAGCAACGCTGCAGCAGGTGAACCAGGGTGGGCTCTCTCTGAGAGATATAGTTCCACTTTATGCAGTATGCCCCTCCTAACCTTCCATATTCATACACACAGCATGACTCTTCCTACACATTATAGATTTATAGTATTTAGTACCTTGTTGCCTTCTGCCACATATTGAAGAGTGGGTATACAACACAGTACCAAACGTGAGACTATAAAACACAACTTGAACATGAACGAGGTTCCAGCCATTATTCACTGTAACATATAGAAAAGTTTTTGTTAGGGGAATCAATCTGAGCTATAGCCAGCTGCAGCTGTGCCAGGTGGCTAGCCAGACTGTCCCTGGGGGTGTTCTACTGGACAGGGTGTTAACTGTCAATGGGCACCTTGGGATGTTGCTACCTGACTGGATGTTGGTGGTCCGATGTGATTCAGTCAGGTTAAGGTAGTGTGGGGAGGACAGTTACAGTGATTACTACTCAGAGCTGAAGCATGGCATGTAACCTGAGAGATCTGTCATACTGCCATCTGAGCATTCATCTTGGGGTACTGGGGTATCGGGTACATAGGGATTGCGTAGGTTTCATGCACAGGTGTCCTAAGGCCAGAGCACTGAAGGGAAGTGAGGGTGGGGGGAACTGGTGGGGAAGGGAGGGAGGCTTATGAGTACTCTGGTCCAGAACTTGGTGGGGGAGTGGGGGGACGTTGTCCAGAGAGTGCCAGCATGTCACTTGGCCAGCTGGGACCTTGTGGTCATGGGGACCCCTATCCCTTCTTGCAGTTGTTCTGATTGCCCCCCAAATTCCAGCTGGTAATATGGATAGAGCAGAGGCCGTGACCCTTTTGCTGCACATTACTGTTTTTGTGTCACTCCCCCATAGTCTGTCTGAGGAGACATAGACTCAGGAGGTGGTCTGTCCTGCTTGCAGAGTGGGGGCGGAGGGGTCTGTTTCTGTTGTGGGTCCAGAGTATGTGATGGGAAGGTCATAATTATCAGTTTGCAAGGGGTTATGAAGGACCCTCACCTTGTAACTGTACTTCTAACAACATCCTGCACCTTCCCCTTCCCCACAAAATACACACATGAAGCATATTACACTTTAAACCTGTTTACTTCAGCCATTTGATGAGTAAGTGATCTGTGGGGGGAGGGGGTTAGGTGAAACTATAGCACCCTGCCCAACCTCTGCATGGTTAATGTTTCCCGGGGGGTCAGACTACTCAAGGTCAGTCAAGGCATCGAATCTGGATAGAGCCTGAACCCACCTCCCTCTTATTCGATCTCCCTCAAGATTACTCCCTCTCATACCCTAACCCTCAATTTCCACTAAATTATATGTTTACTTTTCCATCCACCATCCTCCTTCCATACTACCTTACATCTCCTCCTCTCGCCCACACCCTGTTATGGCCCATACTTTTGATTTTCTTCAGCCTAGCCTCCACTTCCTCCAACTTCCTGTCTGATCTGACCTGTTCGGGGTCAGTACCTTGTATGTATTCCTTGTTCTTGGAGTTAGTATCCAGTATTCTTCATGTATCCCTGTTTTACCAGGGCTATTGCCCAAGTTTCACTTTGTATTAATTAATGCACTTATTGTTCAAAAATGCCAGTCTCAGCGCTATTATCATGTATTTCTTTGCACAACTGTATCATTGTATGGTCTCTTCATTTAATGTATTCCATGTGCATCCTTGTATTTTGTATTTCCTCTCTATTTATGGGAGCTTAGTATTATTGTAAACCTGTACAGGTCCACCTTGCAAATGAGTTCTTCTCAACGGTGTTTCACCTGGTTAAATAAAGATTGATCGATTGAAGTGACATAGTACTTATCTGATTCTGAATCCTGCAGTCTTCATTCTTCACTCTGGTACCATGGTGGAGTTATTCTGTGGGTGGGTCACCTCTTCGTTTGCTGGGGAGAGCTGCGTCATGTCCTGAAGCGGGCATGTACAAGGGATTAAGTCCTCGGACTCTAGTGGCGCTTCTTCTTCAGTGACGGCAGTCCATGATTGTTGTATCAGAGCAATCTCCTGTTCAGCTGCAGTGGGGTCAGAGAGTTCCATCTCAGGGTCTTCTTTGATATCTTGCCTTTGGAAAGCTTTTAGCAATGGAGCACAGTGGTTCTAGTCAATGAGGGCTGGTGGTCTGCATGTCTGATTCACCACCTCAGCTTCGCGTCTGGTACACTGTTCCTCTCCTTGCTCTCTGTCTTGTGGATGGTCGTGTCTTGTGTGGCATGCCTGTTGCAGCCTCTTTCAGTTCCTAGGAGGCCCTAGGCCACTGCTGTTGTGGTTCTCCATTCTGGTGAGTCTAGTTTCTGGTGTCCTCGCGGGTTTCTTTCTTTTGGGGACCTCAGGAGATCCTGGCTCTTCTGTGGTGCAGTGGTGCAGCCTGGTACTAAGCTGTATGTTACCTTTTTCTTTGTGGCCAGGTCTTGTCAGTAAATTCTAGTATCGATTCTGGGGTGCTGTATTGCAATGTAATGCCATTATGTGTTAGTTTCAGCACCACCAGTTACCTGAGTGCGAATAGAACACGGAGTTCATGCATGCGTCTTCAAGCTTCTGTTAAGCCCTTTGATTTTGGAGCCAGGTCCCTCGAGTCATCCTGGAA
Organism: Neoceratodus forsteri; assembly: GCA_016271365.2. Taxonomy (NCBI): domain Eukaryota; kingdom Metazoa; phylum Chordata; order Ceratodontiformes; family Ceratodontidae; genus Neoceratodus; species Neoceratodus forsteri. The sequence goes on along the minus strand of CM028132.1, from coordinate 1,177,367,283 downwards.
AATTAGGATTTTGTGCCCATTCCATTCCAGGGCACCCAGCTCTCTTGCTGTTGCATGTATGGCCTCTTTTTCCGCGAAGTTCAGTAGTCTGTCCAGGATCGGCCGGGCCTCTCTACTGTTGCAGGCCATGGTTTCAGGGAGCGATGTGTCCTCTCAGTCATCATGCAGGTGCTGTCTGGGAGCTGGAGAATTCTGGGGAGGGCTTTTTGAAGAAATTGCACTGTCCTGCCCTCCTCACATCCTTCTGAAAAACCCAGGAGCTGCAGGTTATTACAGCTGCTCCTGTTCTCCAGATTGTCCAGTTTCTCTTGGAGGACTTTAATTTGGTGGGCCTGCTCCTGCAGTGTGATGCAGTGGTGGTCCAGGGTTTTCCTGCATTGCAGTTTCTACTCTATTTGGCCCATCCTGAGGTCTAAGTGGTGCAGGGTGAGGTAGTATTGTTCGAAGCTATGGTGAGTTCCTCCATCCTTTGCATGAGGGAGGTGAACATGTCCCACAGGGGGCTCTGTGTTTCCTCCGTTCCTGCTCTGCCATGCAGCTGACTTAAGCACTAGGATGTCAGAGGTGCTTGGGTTTGCCACAGAACCCAGAACAGCGATATCTGAAAAAAAAATAAAATAAAAAGAACAGCTGCCGACTGACTATGCCTTCGGGCAGCCTCCGGATCAGCACTGCAGGTACTTGCTTCAGGAATTACAGGGTTAGTTATTGATTTACTGACCGTTAATATCTAAGCTGCCATTTTGTTTGATGGCTAAGCCCCCCCCCCCATCTCCTTGTGACACTGCTGGGAGGTGGCTGGCACCAGTGGGGACAAGTAGCTGATTCAAAGGGATAAAAGAAGATGGACAAAAAAGTAGATATAAACCTCAGATTGTGTGTTCATAAAGCCAGGGCCACCCTTGTGGAAATGACATGTAAGTGGAGTGTGCTAACTATGCGGTATGTAGCTCAGTACAGCCACTGTTTTTATTTGCAACATATTTTATGTACCAGGTGGGCAAACAAGAGTGACTCTTTTCAGGTTGTGACCAGAAAGGAGAGGATACATAGGAGAAGTCGAGGAAATCAGTTGATACTGAAACTATTTTAATTATTCTTGCTGTGGGTAGAGCTGGCAGAGGAGTTTGAATATGTGGTGAGTTGTTTTTGAGAGTTTATTTATCTCTTGAGATTTTTTCTTTTAAGTTTTTTGTAAGTTTTGCTGGTGTGTTTTAAATGTAGCTTAAATTCCTAAATCTTTCTGTGGCTGGAGGGATTGAAAAATCCCTTCCACCAACCCGCTCAACCAGGCTTTCTTAAATACTGAAAAGCCACCGGGGGTTGGATTTGAAGGCTGTGAGGGAGGAGCTTAGGGAGTTGCAAATTTCCCATATAAGCTAACTCTTAAAGCTAATAGTCAGGTGGGGAAAAGTTCAGACACTCAAGCTTTTACTAGTTGGATTTTATGGTTTAAATGTTTCAAAGTTGCAAGTTTTAAAGTCATACTGACAGGTTTGGGTTTAGGAGGGATAACTGCATATTTAAAGTTGAAAGTTTAAAGTTCAAACTGCCGAGGTCATGTATAAATGGTCAACTAGAGATACTGAGCTATCAAGCTAGGGACCAACGAGGTACAAAAGGACTCTGAAGCAAGCTAGTAGGGTCACATATGGTAGCCAGCTATTGCTGTACAGACTGTGTGATAAGAAACTGAGGTTACGTTTAAGTTATGTGTGAATAACGGAGGGAAAGAAGATGGGGAATTATGGGGGGGAGCACACTGGCAGGTGGAGGGGCTTGAATAAGGGTAGCTGGAGACATCGGAATAGTGGATGGAATGGGGGACACCATGGAGTGAGGGTGGCAGGCACAGGGAGGATAGTGGGGTGCAATGGTTGTGGGGCGGCTGTTTGGATAAATATACAATGGAAACTAGGGGGTTGTCAAAATTGTTACAGGCTGAGCAGACTGGAAGAGGAGGTACAGGGGCTCTGGAGGGAGCTGGAGAGGGTGAGGGGGCTGAGCAGGAGGGACCCCGGAGAGCAGTAGCTGGAAAAAGCAGAGGAGGAACAGCAGGGCTAAGTCCGGTGAGGATGTAGGGAGGGGGAATGGGGGTAAGGGGAGCAGAGAGACAGTAAGTGGAGGGAAGGCTTGGGCAGGGAAGGAGGAGATGGGCACCACTGTGAGGTGGCAAGTAATGGGTGTTCAGTGCTGGCATCGGAGGTAGTGATGGTGTCGGAGATTGGTGGGGGAAGGGTGGTGAAGGCCAGGAGTCAGGCTGGTAAGGAAAGAAGGGGAGGGAAAGAGCAGGGTAGAGGCAGAGGGAGAGGCATAAATGGGGGGGGAAGTTGTAGGAGTCACAAATGGTGTAGATAGAAGTAATAGGGGGCAGGGCAGTGTGGATTCTGGAAATGTGGACAGGGAAAACAGGAGGAGAGGAGGTTTGGGACAAGAAGAAGGGGGTACTAGTGCTGGGGGATTTGTATTGAAAGGGGTCAGATGGGGTGGAAGGGGAGAAAGGCACAGTCGTATCTGGGTTGAGAGTATTCCTGGGTTGACCACGGAAAGGGCGGGGCAGGCACTGCTCAAGTGCTCATAGAAGGGGAGGAAGAAACCTCACATAGTGATGCACATGGGTACAAACCACTGGTGGGGAGACTGTAGAGGTGGTAAAGGGGAGGGTCGAGGATTTGGGTAGGCAGTGTGAGGAGGTGGGGGGATCAGTGGCATTCTTTGAGGTACTCTCGGTACCATGTGCATGTACAGTGAGGAAAAAAAGGATAGAAGAGTTCAATGAGTGGCTGAGAGATTGGTGCCACACCAGGGAGTATGGATTAGTGTCAGACTGGGGCAGGACCTGGGGCAATAGTGATCTGTATGCAGGGGACAGGTTATATTTGAGCAGGGAAGGGAAGGGAGTACTAAAAAGTGGAATAGAGGGGTATGTATCAACAAAGGTGGATTTAAACTAGGAGAGGGGTAGCGAGCGGACTGCTGATAGGAAAAGGGTCTGGAAAGGAGAGCCTAGTGAGCTCACCCCCCTAGTTATGGGTAAAGGCAGTGGTGAAATGCACAGGGAGGGAGCATGCAGGGTCACCAGGTTGGAGTGCAAAACACGCTGTCCCCCTGTGATAACGTTGAGGGTAAGGGGAAGGGACCATGGAAAGGAGGGGAGCAGACCAAGGAGCTGATGGGGGGGACGGACGGATGGGAACAGTTGGAAGATAGTCTCCCTAAATGTGAGGAGCCTGGGTAATAAAACAGCAGAGCTTGAGGTGCTCCTTTCAGAGGGGAGTGTGGATGTTGCTGCAGTGACTGAGACTTGAGCCACCCAGTACCATGATTGAGATCTGGTACTCGAGGGGTATAAAATTTACAGGAAAGACTGGGGGGGTTGGGAGAGGGGGTGGAGTAGCACTCTATGTGAGGGAAGGGATCAGATGTAAGAGGGACAAGGGGGAGGAAGGGAAGACAGAGACGCTATGGATGTAGCTTCTGGACTCCAAGGGTAGAAAACTGAGGCTGTGGGTGGTTTTCCTGTCCACCAGCCCAATCAGTGGAACTGGACAGGGAGTTAGTGGAGCAAATAAGGAGGGTGTGTAGAAAGGGGAGTGTGGTGATTGTGGGGGATTTCAATCTCCGGTACCAGCGAGCAGGTGCTCCTGGACATGATCCAGGATGGTCTCCTGACAAAGACGGTCAGTGGGCCAACATGACTAGGTATCACGCTGGACTTGGTGCTGTCAAATGAGGAGGCAGTGAGGGAAATAAGGGTAGAAGACCCACTAGCTGGTAGTGTCTACCAAACAGTGTGGTTCACTCTCAAGTTGGGCAGGGAGTCTGGAGGCACAGTAACAAAGGTGATAGATTTTAGGAGGGCAGACTTCAGAAGGATAAGATAAATACTGCAAGGGAGACTTCAGGGTATTAGGTCAGAGATGGATGCACAGCAAAAGTGGGAAATTATTAAAACTGGGCTAAAAGAGGCTACAGAAGCTTGCACCAGAACTAGGAGCAAGACGTGCAGAGCCAGGAAACCATGCTGGCTAAACAGAGAAGTGTTGGAGGGGGTGAGAGTGAAGAGAGTTGCGTACCAGAAGTTCAGGAGAATGAGGAAGGAAGAGGACAGGGAGATTTATGTCAGTTGGTCCAAGGAGGTGACCAAGCAAGTGAGAGTAGCCAAGGCGTTCAGGGAGCTAAGGTTAGTGCAGGGCATTAAGGGAGGGGAGAATGACATTTTAGATATGTCAGGGAAAAGAGTAAGTGCAGAGACCATATAGTGAAGATAAAGTGGGGAGGGGAGTGGGTGGAAAAGGGAGAGGAACAAGCGGAAGTACTAAATTAATACTTTTGCTTTGTTTTCACGAAGGAGAAGGATGGTCCACTACCACTATTGACTGGGAGGGTGAGGGTGGGAGGGGAGGAGATGATCGACAGAGTGATCGAGGGGAGTAGAGTACTAGAGTGTCTGAGAACATTAAGAGTGGACAAGGCACCAGGTCCTGATGGCATCCACTCCAGAGTGCTGAAGAAGATGGTGGAGGTGTTGGCCGAGCCACTGGCAGACCTGTTCACCACCTCCCTGGACACGGGATGGGTGCCTCAGGACTGGAGGGTGGCCCATGTGGTGCCCATACACAAGAGTGGCCCTAGGACGAGCCAGGAAATTATTGGCCTGTCAGCCTCACTTCTATAGTGGGTAAACTTATGGAGACAATACTAAAGGAGAGGCTGGTGTCATTCCTCGAGGGCAGTGACCTCCGGGATGGGCAGCAGCACGGGTTCATCTCAGGGAGGTCTTGTCAGACCAATCTATTAGAATATTACAACTGGGTAATAAGAGAGCAGGATATGGGTCATGCTGTAGATGTCCTCTAATTGGACTTCAGCAAGGCCTGTGATTCAGTGCCTCATGGGAGGCTGGTGGGGGGAACTGACTGCTGCAGGGGTGGGGATGAATCTGACAACAAACTGGATAAGGAACTAGCTGTAGTGGAGGCTGCAATGGGTGGTAGTGGGGGTGGGTGGGAGCTCTCGACACCTAGACTGGTGATGAGCGGTGTGCCGCAGGGCATGGTGCTGGGCCCAGTGCGATTTGGGCTCTTTATCTCAGATATTGCACACGGAGTTGGGAGCAGGGTTAGTCTGTTCGTAGAGCATAGTAAAATGGGGGCAGTGGTGGATGAAGAGGATGGATGGAAACAACTACAAGGGGACCTAACCAAACTGGAGGTATGGTCAGAGAAGTGGCAGCTGGGATTCAATGCGAAAAAGTGCAAGGTTATGCACTTCGGGGCAAAGAACCCAAGGAGGGACTATTGGTTGGGAGGAGTGAGGCTGGGGATCACTGTGGAAGAGAAGGACCTAGGGGTGTTGGTAACAGGGAGCATGAACAACTCTGCCCGATGCAGGAAAGCAGCTGCTAAGGCAAACAGGATGCTGGGCTGTATCGCAAGGGGTTTCTCGTCCAGGGATAGGGAGATGATCCTGCCCCTCTACAGATCTTTGGTCAGGCCACACTTGGAGTACTGTGTGCAGTACTGGTGGTCGTATCTGAGGAGGGATATTAATTTACTGGAAGGTGTGCAATGGAGGGCAGCAAAAATTTTACAGGTGGTGGAGGGCAAGGCCTACGAAGACAGGTTGAATTAGCTGAATATGTACACATTGGAGGAGAGGAGGGATAGGGGGGATATAATTGAAACGTTCAAGTATGTGAGGGGGGATAAACAAAGCTAGCACTGAAGGGGTGCTTAAACTGAGGAAGGGTAGGGACACAAGGGGGCACGGACTAAGACTGGAGGGCGGAAAATTTAGGAGGGAGATGAGGAGGAACTACTCCATGGAGAGGGTGGTGTCTAAATGGAATGCTCTACCAGAGGGGGTGGTATCATGCAAGACAGTAGGAAGTTTTAAGAGGGAGTGGGACAAAGCAAGAGGGAGGGTCTGGGTGGAGGGACTGAGGCCATCATGATAATGACAGATCGGGAGGGGTTGGGGCAGCTGCAATCTAGGGTGCTAGTTACACACTCGGGCAGACATTGATAGACCAGATGGTCTGTTTCTGCTGGCAGACAAAAAAAAAAGGAAAACTATAACCCAGTATTATCAGAATTGTCAGTATACTAAGGATTAAATTGGGCTGGAGCCCATGGGAACTCAGTTCCATCACTTCTTAAAAAATTGTATTAAAGTCACTGTACTTCTGCCATCTCTCATCACCAAATACTATAGAGTTCCACCACTTAAAAATCACTGTTCACCCACCTAAAAATCTAGATGTGAGAGTTAGCTCACATAAATATTTCCAATGATGAAATGAGTATGGAAAATGCTGTGCCCTGATTGGCTGGGACTAGTGTGTTGTGAGAGGACAATGCACAGGTAAAACAAGTCTCACCAGTCTGGGCGTAGCACCTTAAGAGATCCTTGTGCCAGTCAGTAGAATTTTCAGTAATCAAAAAGGAAGCCCTTTTTTCAGTCAGTTAACCACACATCAGGTACTCCAAAAAGCCAGAATCACCTCATATCAATATTACCACAATAATTAGAAACCTAGAAATTTCAATTTTTTCTCCTTTTATTCACTTATTATCATGGTCATTTACTTTTCAACATGCCAAATCTATTATTCACTCGGACACTCAGTCCTCCAAATGCCGTCCAATTCTCCCACCCACCCAATCACAGAATCAGAAAATAAGTACATGTAAGTAGTAAATAGATTATTATGACTTATCAGTACCCCCCGTGTTACTCACCTGCCAGACATACGCATCCTTGAAGTTTAAAAATAGACAGTTGTGGGGACTCAGCCAGCAGCCTGCACACTAGCAGTACCAGTACTTCAATGACTCACCGTACTGCAGATGGAAGCATGATGCCAGAAATGCTCCTCGTGATCTCCATTCAGGCCTCCTTGATAAATACAGTCAATTTCTTAATTAAGGCATTTCCAGTATTTATTTTCATATCTACCCACCCCTGCCCTGAGAAACTCTGCAGGAATGGCTCTTGTACCTACCGGCATCACTGCTGCTGTTTATCATATACAAGATATATAAGTATGGCTTATTTTTTGCATATTTCTAAGTTTTAGCATTTCTAGTATGTATTCTGATATTTGCCAACCCACCCAGTATTCAGCATGCCCGCTACGGGAAACCCTACAGGAATGTCTCTTAAACCCACTGGCAGCACGTAGAGTAGCAGAAGCTTCTTGACTAAGTATATCACAGATGGATGTGTGCAGCTAGATATACTCACCCCCTACTACTGGTATCCCCGAGGGGACACTCTGATACCAAAGATACTAAGAGAGTGCTTCCTACTAATAGCTGTATGCCATACTGTAATGTAGATTTCATTAATATATTATTTAAAAGTGTAAAGAGAGGCAAGATGACCATTTTTTAAAACTAGGTCCTTTGGTACCTTTGGAGCCAATTGGGTGCCCGGTACCTTGGAGTGAGTTGAGTCAGTTGGGTGCCCGGTACCTGAAGGACCACTGATCTCACAAGATCAGCAGTTCTTTGAGTACCGGGAACCCAACTCAACTCACTTCAAGGTGTCAAAATGGCTGAAACAAAGCTTGGTTCCTTCAAAACAAAACTACACTCTCACCTTATAGCACTCAGTAGTTGTGCCTACAATTCCTAAATAGTCACAGTGTGCCACTGGAAATTTGTACAACCCATGCACTTGTACCCGACCCACATGCAACTGGACCCCCATTCCTCCCTCCTTGCTTCTCACATCCTATCAACCCTGTCCCTCTTCCATCACCTCACCTCTATCCCACTTGCCTAGGACACAGCCCATGCGGCGGATATTCTCCACATTGTTATCCCATCATTTTCTCCATGTTTCCCCTCGTCTCAATTGTATATAAAGCACTGTTCACCACCATAAGCAGCTATGTCTCTGTTCTTTTATATCTTTGCTTGTCCCTCTGTTTTTTTTTTTGGCAATTATTTTCTCTGTATGGCTACCAAGCCCCCTAGCCCCACGAATGGGCTCGCCCCAGCCACGGTATCCTACCCTTACTCTGGGAAGCGGAACTGTCATGGCTGAAGGGTCTGGCACTGTGCCTGGCTCATACGTGGGGGCCAGCGATTTTGTGGCTAGAGTACCCTTGGAGCTAGGACGTGCACTGACGCAGGGGTGCATGCGTCTGTCCTAGCTCCACCCCACATCTTGGTGTGGCACGCTTGTCCCCCAGCCTCCACTAGAGGGCAATCGATGCTGACACCCTAGAACCCCCCCACCCTGAAGGAGGAGAGCAGTCCTCTGGATGCTTGATCCTTCTCCTCCGCTGCCAACCCCTGACGACCCATGCTCGTTCCTGAACACGGGTTGCCGGTGTGTCCCGAGGTGTGGCGTCCAGTGCCTCAACCATCCGCACCACCGGGCCGGCCATTGTCCCTCTATTTTAATACTGCTTACTACAATTACCAAAGATTTGTATGTTATTTATTTATTTAAATTTTTGTTAGCTGGGTAGGCCCCTTGAGACCATAACAGTCCCTTTTTCAGGGGCGACCCGGAATTAGTTACAAGTACCTAGAAGGGAGCAAGAGAAGTACCAAGAGATCCATTTACAAACCATACACCATTGACAATATACAGTAATAGACACATGTTAAGTACATACATTTACAGCAAATCTTGCATATCTAAGCACATAGGTACTAATACATTGGACTTGCTTGTAGTTGCCAGAGCAGTCCTGCGACATGATAGCACCAAAACTGTGGAACTCCTTCCCAGCTCGTGTTCGTGCCTCCCCCTACCACCCTTGCTTCAAATCTTATTTATGAAACTTCCTAAAAACCGCATCCACCTGCCTGTGTTAAGCATACACCTCCCCCCGTGTGCAGTTTCTCCCAACGTAATCTCCACTGCTGATTACCCTCCTTAGGCACTTACCGCTCCAGGTGGAGCGGCATTATCTCTCTCTTAATCATTCTCCTGACCCAGTCTAGTACCAAGTCCTCCTTCTCTTTACAGGCGTCTAGGCCAGGCTATTACACACCTATGCACTCCTAACTATTTTTATGTTTCTCTCCTGCTTATGTTGTTTTTACTGTATACTCCTAACTGCTATTTGATGTTATCTCACTCAGGTTCTCCAAACCACTTTGATGTTCGGCTCCTGCTTCTGTTGTTCTTGCTGTGAATTCCTAACTGTTATTTGATGTTATCTCTGTATCACCCTATGGTGGAGCATGTTGCTTCTGTATGTAACCTCTACTATATTACCAACTGTTGGAGCATGTGGCTCCTGTATGTAACCCAACTGTTGGAGCATGTGGCTCCTGTATGTAACCCATGGCTCCTGCATGTTACCCCTACCCTATATCTTGTGTCTCATGGATACCCTGTAACTCTCCCGGGTCGCTCCTGAAAATAGGCACTTTGCTGTCTAGTGTGCTTACCTGGTTAACAAAAGCAGATAAATAAATAGACATGCTGGTCCTGCACTAGATCGGGGTGACTAGGCATTTCCCACGAAAGTTCCAGTAGGGGGGTTTAGCGATAGCAGGAGCAGTTAGACAGTCCACTCAGGTATGTCTTTAGCCCTTTCTTGAACCCACCCAGTGATTTGCAAGCCTGGAGGTCTCTCGGCAGATTGTTCCAGAGATTGGGGAGGGCAATCCTAGTGGATCTCTGATCCCGAGATGATCTAGCTCTGGGAACTTCCAGGAGCTTGCGATCTGATGATCTGAGCTCTCTGCCATTCAGTTTTAGGGACACCAGACTTGCCAAACTGGTGGGGGGGCATCCGGCTGCTGTAACTTAAAAGCCAGGCAAAGTGAGGGGTATGCCAATCTCCCTTCCAGGGTTAGGCAGTTGATGGTACTCAGCACTTTGCAATGGTGCTCCATGTGGTGTGCTCCAGCAGCATAGCGACTGACTATCTGGAAAAGAGTTCTCAGTTGCTGCATTTCTGTAGACCTGTCCTTAATGCGTGAAGCAGAGTCGAGCCATAGAGTAGTGTGGGAAGGATATTCCCTTTGCTAATCATTAGTTTAGACTTCTTGGTTAGGAAGGTGCTAAGTCTATATAGGAGGCCCAGTTTCTGGTTTACCATTTTGGTTAGGTGGTCCATATGATTTCTGAACAACATATCCTGGTCTATGTACATTCCAAGTTACTTTACACATTCTACCACTTCAATCACAGACCCATTGGAAAGTGAGAGGGATAAGAGGTAGGACCTGTTAGTGCCAAGATTCTTTGGGCCAAACAGCATGGCCTTGGTCTTTTTCCCATTCAGAACTAGTTTATTAGCCTGAAACCAGTCCTCATGGGTAGAGAGATCCTGGCTCAGCAATTGGTTTAGGGACGCTGTGTCACTGGCGGGTCTGTATAACACTGCATCATCCGCGTATAAGGTGACCTTGGCCCCACCGCAGTGTAGTGGTAGGGTGTTCACAAAGATTGAAAATAATAGGGGGCCCAAGATGGAGCCCTGAGGGACTCCATTCCTTACTGGGCACTTGTTGGATCTGGCGCCATGCCAGCGGATGATTTGTGTCCTGCCATTAAGGTAGTCAGAGAACCAATCCAGAGCTAGAGCATCTAGACCCAGAGTCTTCAAATATTCTAAGAGGAGATGGTGGTCCACTAGGTCAAAGACCTTGGTGAGGTCAATGAAAACCGCACCAAGACGTTGGCTTTGATCTAGGGCAGCATAGACATCCGAGGTGAAGCTTACCAATGCTGTTTCTGTGCCATGCTTCTTCCTGAAGCCATGCTGTCGTGCTGTCAGTAGGTTATATTCCTCCAGGTAAGTGAGGACCTGCTGGTAGACCACCTTGTCCAGAAGTTTGCTTAGGGTACAGAGGATGGAGATTGGTTTGTAGTTCTCCATCTGTTCGTGTGACCCACCCTTGGGGATAGGGGTTACCAGCACTACCTTCAATTGGGAAGGTACTTTCCCTTCAAGCAGTGACTTATTAAACAGCCAAGTTACTGGCGCTGCAATAACAGGGGCAGCAGTCTTGAGCAGCCTTGGCTCCAGATTGTCACTCCCCGCTGAGCTGTCTGGCTTTAGGCCCTTGAACAATTTTAGGACTTCACCCCTGGATACCAGTTTCAGGTGAAATTCCGAGCACTGGTAGGAGCCTGTTTGGATGTCCTGGCTGTTACTCCCTGGGCTAGGCTTAACTGATTTGAAATTCTGCAACTCTGAAAAATACATTGAAGGCATCTGCCGAATCCTGAGCAGTGGGCTGGAGTACCCCATCTGCTGAAATCTCACCAGCCTCTTTAGCTGTAGTCCCTTTTAATAGGGTACTAATTTGTGACCAGAATTTCTTGGGGTCTGATAGATTTTTGGTTTCTACGGTATGGGGATAGCACTTCTTGGCCCTCTTGAGCTCTTGTTTGCACTTGTTCCTAAGCTCTCTGTATTTCTTACAGTCAGTGGTCAAGTTAGTAACCTTGAATTTATACCAAACATTGCCTCGTTCTTTCATAAAACTTTTCATGTTAGGGTTTAGCCACCTGGCGTCCTGGCCTTTGACCCTGATTTTTCTCAAAGGGGCATGCTTGTTGGCTATGGACAGAAAATGTTTAGTAAAACCGTCAAGGGCAATATCTGAAGTCGGGGTGTTTAATACCTGTGCCCAGTCTACTTCTGCCAATGATTGTAGGAAGGAGCCCTCGTCAAGGCCTGAGTAGTTCATAGACCAGAAAGTCCTGGGAGGCTGCTCAGGGTAGTTCTTCCTCCAAACCAGGAGCACTGGTATGTGGTCTCTGAGAGAGTTTACGCATGTCCCTACCAGCTTTGCTCTATCTGGGTTTGACACTAGTACCCAGTCTAGCGTGGTGTGATTTCCTGTCTTTATATTAAGTCGTGTAGGCTCTTACATTAGCTGTGACATATTCACTTCCTGTAGTTTGGTTTTAATGTCCCCACATAGGGTCATATCCCAGTGCAGATTGAAGTCCCCTAATACTATTTTCTCCCAGTCAGGCATGTGAGGTAAGGCAGCTGTGAGCGCCATTAAAGCCCCTATAGCTGTCCTCGGTGTGTTATAGACACCTCCAACTAGTAAAGGCTTTACCCCTCCCAGGAGAAGCTTAATAGATACCCCTTTGCATCCCGACTCTTCAAGATCCAGGGTGACCACTAGGGAAGCATCATATTGAGACTTTACATAAGTGAGTACTCCACCACCTCTCTTTCCTTTTCTGTCTCTTCTAAAAGCATTAAATCCCTGAAGTTCTATCTCATGTGGTAATATAGCAGGTTTAAGTCAGGTTTCTGAAATGGCAGCTATATCTGGGGGAAAAAGAGTGGCCCATGCCTCCATCTCATGTATCAAACTCAAGGTGGACAAAGCAATGGGGCCTGATGGGATTCACCTCAGAATCCTAAAAGAACTAAGGGAGGACCTAGTGACACCACTGACCACACTTGTTAACAAATCATGGGAGGATGGGGTGGTATCTGAGGACTGGAGGAGGGCAGATGTGATTCCCCTTCACAAAAGTGGGAGCAAGGCAGAAGCAGGAAACTACAGACCTGTAAGTTTGACCTCAGTGGTAGGGAAAATGATGGAATCACTTCTGAAAAGACAATTGTTGAATACCTAGAGGCCAGCGGGGCTGAGGACCCAAAGCAGCATGGATTTACAGCAGGAAGGTCATGTCAGATGAACCTAATTGATTTCTTTGACTGAGTGACCAAAGTAATAGACCAGGGAGGGGCTGTGGATATGGCCTACCTAGACTTTAGCAAGGCATTTGACACAGTCTAGCACAAAGATTAATAATCAAGTTAGCCAGCCTGGGAGTGGGTTCCAGGGTGGTAGCCTGGGTAGCAAACTGGCTGCACAATAGGACACAGAAGGTAAAGTGAATGGAACACATTCCAAAGAAAGGGGGGTTACTAGTGGAGTACCTCAGGGCTCAGTACTGGGTCCAGTTCTCTTTAACATCTTTATAGATGACATTGCAGCGGGTCTAGAGGGAAAGGTATGCCTCTTTGCAGATGACACAAAGATCTGTAACAGAGTTGATACACGGGGGCAGGGCGTGGGTAAAAAAGATGAGAAAGGACTTGCCAAGGTTGGAGGAATGGTCAGACATATGGCAACTTAGATTCAATGCAAACAAGTGCAAAGTAATGCACCTGGGAAACAAAAACCCAGGAGAAGAGTACACAATAGCAGGGGAGGTACTAACAACAACAAAAATGGAAAGGGACTTGGGGGTAGTCATATCAGATGACCTAAAGGTGGGTAAGCAATATGAGAAGTCAGTAAGGAGAGCCAGGGGATACTGGGATGCATGGGAAGGGAGCATCCAAGTAGAAAAAGGAAGTGGTTATCCCTCTGTACAGACAGTTGGTGAGACCCCATCTGGAATACTGTGTGCAGTTTGGAGACCCTGTCTATGCAAGGACATAGACAGGATGGAAGCAGTCCAGAGGAGGGCAACTAAAATGGTGCAGGGTCTGCATCAGAAAGCATATGAAGAGAGACTGAGAGAGCGCTTAATATGTATACCCTTGATGACAGGAGGGACGGGGGACATGATAGAAACTTTTAAGTCACCTCAAGGGAATCAACAAAGTCCAGGAGGGTAGCATCTTTCAGAAAAAGAGATGTGTAAGAACAAGGGGGCACAATTTAAAGATAGAGGGGGGACGGCTCAGGGGTAGTGTGAGGACATTTTTTTCAAGGAGAGAGTGGTGGATGCATGGAACTGTCTTCCTGAGGAGGTTCTTGGGTCTAAAACAGTGGGGGAGTTCAAACATGCATGGGACAGACATAAGGCAATTGTAGTGGGAGGTTGCAGGAAGCAGGCAGTTGGTTAACTAGAATCTGCAGCTTATCCAATAGGTAAACGGGCAGACTGGGTGGGCCAAATGGTCCTTATCTGCCGTCAAAGTCTATGTTTCTATGTTTCTAAAGCTGTTAATGTTCATGTGAACTAGCCTTGTGCCCTTAGCATTTACCCAGACAAGCGTGGTTGGGTTTATGGCCGAAGTATTTGCTCCTGGAGGGCCAGGGTTTGGCTCCACGTCTCCCGCCATTAGTAGTGTTAACCCCAGGAGTATGTTTAATAGCCTCATTGGTATTGGAGAGAGGAAGGATCATCTGTGGGCCTTGATATACATTGTCATTCTGTAGTAATGCCCCCCTTTTATTAGCATGTGTGATACCACCTTGTGTGCCCTAAAGCAGGAGTGGTGACAGTCAAGGTTAGAAATGCCACCGTGCAGATTATCAGTGCCCCACCCTGACCACCCATGATCCCTCAACATATGATCATGCATAATACCATCAGGATACATATCCCACCCAGTAGAATACCTCCCCCACCCATACTGCAAGTGTAGCTCTAATACGGATATAACAAAGGGGAAAGCTTGACTGACTTACAGACTGACAATATTTCACTTATGATACCTTGAGAGAAAATATATTACAATAAGGTGAAATGAACCCCTGCACAAGTGTAGGACTAGAACTCTACCCTGGTATACAACCAACATTGATTCTAAGAGAGTAGGCTTAGTCTTTGTATACCCTATGCCAGTATTGATTTAGTGCTGCACAGTCCTTCAAAGATGTATTACCCTCTCCTCCAGTGCACTTATGCTGCTGGTGCCCTTTAAGAAAATTACAGTTTCCCCACCCCAGAAACAACAATGTATCTATGTGAAGGGCTGGGCTAAGAGCCAGAGAGTATTTAATAAAGGCAGTGGGAGGGCCTTTTTTTTTCGCTGTCAGTGTCTGAAAGTTTTTAGATGCAGGGGAAGAGTGCAAAGGCAGCCCGCACTCTCGACCCCCAAGGTCTGCTTTGATCCCTGACCGTTGCAGGGGAAGGGAGCCAAAATTGAACAGTCTGGCAGCTCCCTCTACTCCCGTCGCTCCCGATCGCTGGAACAAGCTCCCTGAGCTCTGGGCTACTCGTTCTTATGGGAGTCCAGGCAAAGCAGGATTTGAATTTCGCCGCCTTCCTTCTGTGTGGTCACTGATTGGCTGCTGAGTGCTGCAGAGATTTTCCTGCCATTAAAGTTTTTTTCCTGTGCAGGGGGAGAGTGCAAAGGCAGTCCACACTGTCAACCCCTGAGGTCTGCTTTGATTCCTGGCCATTGCAGGGGAGGGAGCCAAAATTGAACAGTCCAGCAGCTCCCTCTACCCTCGTCGCTGCCGATCGCTGGAACAAGCTCCCCAAGCTATGTTGACCCCATCTGGAATACTGCGTGCAGTTCTGGAGACCCCATTTCCACAAGAACATAGACAGGAAGGAGGCAGTCCAGAGGAGGGCAACTGTGCAGGGTCTGTACCAGAAGCCATACAAAGAGAGACTAAAGGAGCTGAATACGTATACCCCGAGGAAAGGAAGGAGAGGGGGGACATGATAGAAACATTTAAGTACCTCAAGGGAATCAACAAGTCCAAGAGGGTAGCATCTTTCAGAAAAAGAGATATGCAAGAACAAGGGGGCACAATTTGAAGATGGGGGTGGGGGGGATGGCCCAGGAACAATGTGAGGAAGTATTTTTTCATGGAGAGGGTGGTGGATGCATGGAACGACCTTCCTGACGAGGTTGTGGGGTCAAAAACAGTGAGGGATTTCAAGAATGCATGGGACAGACATAAAGCAATTCTAGTGGTGGTAGGAGGAAGTAGGCCATTGGTTAACTAGGATCTGCAGCTTATCCAGTAGGTAGGGAAATGGGCAGACTGGGTGGGCCAAGCGGTCCTTATCTGCTGTCAAAGTCTATGTTTCTATGCTTGTAAACAATTGTATATCATCTACATTTTTTGTATCTTAATGACATGGAACCTCTGTAAATGAGCTTCTAGCTCAAACGTATTGTAATCCAAGAAATAATAAATAGATAAAAATAAAATAAATAAATGGTCTGAAAGCCTCGAACGATCATTACTAGTACTGTAATACTATTGAGAAGGGACTACTTTCTAGCAAGCTGCATAAATGTAGCAACTGAAATACAGCATTTTCTATATTTTTTTAATTTTCTATGTAATTATATATATACATATACTGTATATGCCATTTCATAACCACAATAAGACACTGGGGCTTGTGTGTTGTGCTGTCACAATGCACACCCAGGGGCATAAGGCATTCTACCTGTGGCATCATGCCTCACAATGCCCCTGGGTGTGCACTGTGACAGCACAGTGCACACTTCATTGTGTCTTACTGCTTACTTATAAAATGGGAAAGAGAAATCCAGTAATCAGATTGGTCAGTAGTTGTCCAGACCTGTGCAGTAATTGACCAAAAACTGCATGTGACAGTTTGGAAAACAAATTCAACTAACATTGGGCCCTGTGCATGAATGGGGCGAAGTGGCTACATGCGTGTATCTGGGGTGCTTAGCCACTCTGCACCAATTGTGCCCCCCAAGCGGTATGCACAAAGGGGGGGGCGCAGACTGTCCGCACCTGATCCTCCACGTCCATGGACTGCACCGTGCTGGTGGTGTTCCCGGGGCCTGCCAGCATTACATGGTATTCACGTAGCTGCATAGCACTGGCCACATGGGTGTGGAGGGTTGCGCAGGGTAAGCTTGGGTAGACCCTGCCGTAACCCTCTGCATGCCTCCAGGGACACCATTCGCCAGACCGGGGGTCCTGGAATGTGCAATCCATGGTGCCACCCCTGCCCACTAGGCAGCTAGTGAGTGCAGGGGCAGTGGGACGGGCAAGTGTCTGACATGCACGATTGGTGGTGGCACCGGGATGTTGCAGGGGTCAGGGGGGAGGACTGTAGCACATGCCTGTCTGTGGGGGCCATGAGGGTATGGAGTATGGCCACAGTGTGGTCGGGGCAAAGCTACCGCTGCAAGCATGCAGGCAGGAGGTAGGTCCTGATGCCAGGGACCTGCAGTGCTATGGGAGGGTACTGTTCTCCATGGATGGGCTGGTGAACTGACCGGCCGTAGGGGCCATGATGTGCGGGTCTGGGTGTCTAGGTGGCATGCACATCCCCAGACCCGTGCATCCCAGTGTGAGGATTCACTGGTGGACCTGGGATAGGCATCCTGTGGATGCCGCCCAGATCATGACCTTCCCGGCCACCCTGTGGAGTCCTTTGTGCTGAGGGGAGGAGTAGCGACAGGTGGCGGCATTGGTGAATGCTGGTATGGGCGCACTATTCTGAAGTGGCTAGGCGTATAGGTGGGGTATACGATTTACATGTGACCGCCCGTTTAGTGCATAGCGCCCAATACGAGTGAATTGTCTGCCAGCCAATTTAACCTCTTTGATGGAGTAAACCCAGCTGTTTAGTGTGAGAACCAAGTTACCAATAATGAATAATTATTTATTCTTAATTTAAAGATTTAGTCTTGTGTTTTTTTTATTGTTATGTTGGTGCCATTTTATAAATGCAATAACACACTTCAGGGCTTGCTGTTATTGGGTAATTACCGTACTCCCCCACTCCATAGTTGAAAGGCACTCAACTCTGCTGATGACTCATGCCTCCAACCCACAGAGAGTGGGTGTGTGTTTATGCGTGTGTGTGCTGTAATTACCCAATAACCACACACCTTGGTGTGCCGTTATTGTTTACTTACAAAATGGCCCCCAAAAAATCCAATTATCTTATTGGTCAATAGCTGTCCAGACCTGTGTGGTAATTGCCCAGTAACTGCATGGATCTGGAATGTGCCTTGGAACTACACTGCTTTTGGAATTTTCAGTAACTGTGATAGTTGGGAAAAACAAAAAAGGTTCAGCTAACAACTTTAGTGACTTACCTGCCTGAAATTTGACCTTTTTGATAGGGCAAATCTGTTGATGTGAGAACCAGATTACCAGTGATGAAGATTTATTTATTTCTATTTTAAAGCTTTATTTAGTCTTGTGGTATTTTATTTTTTATTATTTTGGTGCCATCTTATAAATGTAATAATACACTACAGGGCATGCGTTTATTGGTAATACTGCACTTGTTTCCGACCCCTTGATTTGAAAGACTTTCGGCTAATACCTCGTCCACAACCCGTGGGGGGAGGGGTGCAGTAACTAACCAACAGCTGCATACCCTGTTCTATGCTACTACTACTTTCTTTAACCACTGCAGGCCACTAAAATGAAGAAAGACTGGGGTATTGAGATCACATGACCAGAAACAGCAATCATGGGATTCCTCCCACTGTATGCTAATGTCCCCAGTTAGAAAATCTTGCATATCTCTACAGATGATCATCTGACTCTTGCTAAAATGACAAGAGTCACAAGCATACTGGTGGGGGGTTAAGTAGTTTGACTCTAATTACTAAGCAGTTTGAATCTAATTACAGTGTTTCTTGTCTGAAGAGCCCACCTTCAACAATGTAAAAGGCTACAGCCTCCTCACAACAATGCCTGTAATTAGTATAAAGGACAAGAGAGGACTTACACAAAGGAAAGAATCAAGTTTCAAGCTGGCCAGGGGGTGAAGACTCAGTGATACAAACAGGTCTGAGGCAAACATTGCCTGAGAGAGAACTGTCTTTCTTATGTTTTTCTTTTCCAAGATTGGCATCTCCTCTAGCAGCTGCACACTGCCTCCTGGACCCAGTCAGCAGCACCATAAATGTCTGTTTTCCTTTCATGTTTTTGCCTGGTTTAACAAGAAATGTGCCTGCCTTCTGTCACTTAATCTGAAACATTTCATTAGGAAGTGATAAATCACAGGACCATATAGTTCCATTTCATCTTTTCCCTCTGGAAGGACCGCCAGCATGTTTTTTTAACTTAAAGTTTATTGAAGTTTTTCACTTTTCCTTTATGTACATTTCAAAGGCAAACATAGACCAACTAACAACAACTGGACATGTGCTAATTCATTGATGATCATCATTATATATAGACATGCAGAGTGTCCTCTTCACACTGTACTATCACATTCCTTCTGGGTTAAAGAAGGAGCTGGTCAACCAAATATGCCTTCTGCGACTAAATAAGCAGCTACTCCTGCTAAGTTGGTTAGAACATCTGTTCCTTCCTGTCTCTCTAATAACTGAAGAAATGGAAGCTACCAATTCAATATGTATAGCTACAGTATCTGTTTGAATACTACAGAACAATGAGGATCTCCATTTGCATTATATTTTTACAAACCGATTGCCATTTTTAATTAAACGTTTTGTGACTGTGATCGTCATGCTGAGCCAAAGTTCATTTCCTGGTGTGAGCAGAGAAGAGTGATACAAAGGAAAGGAAAAAGACAATAGCATACATTTATAGAGGACATAAGGAGGTCATTCTTGGAACTAGGAATGTCCTTAAAGTGAACGGTTTCCAGGGTGATCTTTTTTAAGATCTCCATGGTGCTTGGGGCTAGGGAGGACTGACAATGGACCAGCAGGCAGGTTAACCGTTTGCTATGGGTCTGGTGCTAGATGGAGGGTTCTGTTTTTCTGGCCAACTTGATAGCCTTCTATGGCAAGGGAAGTCTTTGCACCGAAGATGGGCTGCTGCCGCATGCAAAGGGAGTGGAGTACTGGCCAGTAGAATGGACAGGGCAGTTAGGGGGTATTTAAAGGGGAACAGTCAGCACTAAATCTCCACATCCAGGTGAGGGACTGGTCCCAATTTGTACTTTGTGTGCCCAAACATTTTTTTGTATCTGTAACCCATAGGTGGGGTTATAGCAAAGGCTACTACCCCTGCCTTGTGGGCCTGTACAAGGTTGAGGGGCCTGGGTTCCTAAAATTAACTTTAAACTGGTTCTTACCCAAGATAACAAAATTGCACAGTGCCCCCACCCAGAGTTTACCTTTTAGTGGGCTAGAACTTAATCTATTACAGCCCTCTGGGAAGCTGTACCCACTTACCTTACCAGGATGCCACCCCAGGCATGACCCAATAACATTTTCACCACCCAAGAAATTTTGTAATTAGTGACTTACTACTAATACAGTAATATGCTCATGAGACCGGCATCTGCAAGAACAAACAACAACACTTTTATTTACATGGAGAAAGGCTAGGAAGGGTGAAGCTGGAGTAGAGGTTATGCTATTTATAATTGATAAGCAGTGGTATTAGTTTGATTGGTTTGGTTTGAGACAATCACAATAAACACTTTTGTATTTAGATTTACATCTCAAATTACAATGGCACCCACCAACCTTTCCGGATAGTCAGAACCCTGGCTGTCTTGCTAGCTACCTTTTATAGCAGAACATATTTACAATTGCCCACACTGGTACCAGTTCCCAGGAACATACAGAACCCCGCAATCCCATATGGAATACCTAGATTTCCCGTAATTAGAGTTCTTAAAGGTGCAGACCTGTTCCATGCAGCTGTATGTCGACCGGCTAGTTGGGGTCCTTGAAGAAAATAAGCAGATTAAACACACAAACACACTTATCTTGCCTATAACAACTGTATCCGTGGCTGGATGGTGTAGTCCATTTAAACACATTTAACTATGTACAGATCCTTTCAGCTTTGTTGCAGGGCATTGGCCCTGTCTACTCCGAAGTCACATTTAGTTGGTCACAATTAGGTTGTAGCATAGAATCAAGGTGATCACAGCAAGCGGAACCCTGACCTTCGAGATAAGGAGGTTGGCAAAAGCCTGCAGCCGGGAGACCCCAGCCGACTGCCAGATGGTGCAGCAATTGCAGGTGGAAACAGCACTCTTTTTATTTCTTTGAACAGTGCCCCTTGTTAGGCTGGAATCACTTTAATGGATAGACCAGGCTGGGACCTGGGCCGGCACATCTCAGACCCCGGTGCACCCCTTCAGATTGACATCCCAATGACGAAACAGGAAAAAAAGACCATTACGGCGACATTCGTGGTAATGGTCCTTTTTCCATGTTTCGCCATCCCCCAGTGTTCCACCCCTTCCCTGGACCAACTCCGACCTGGAGTTAGAATCCTAAAGTCCGGAGGGTGTGGGGGCAGAGCCCCCCATGGAAAACACTGTTAGAATAGGCAGCACAATACCTGCGCCGGTATTGTGCTGTTGCTGTGGGGGAGGTCGGCATTTTCACTGTCGACCTCCCTTGGTGCTTCCCTCAGACCCCACTTCTAGGCTACGCCCCTCAGGGGAAACGCATGTGGGAGTGCCAAGGTGGCACACTCCCAGGCTGTGTCCCAAAACCCAATCTGATGGTTATGTTACTGTAACCCCTAGATGGCACTATCCCAGGGGCTACTACCCCTGCCTGATTTGCCACTAACAGGTTGAGGGGCCTGGATCCGATGGGCGGGTGCCTCCACCCAGAGGTCAGGGTTTGCAATAGTTAAACTAACTTGGTCACAGCCCTCTGGGACACTGCAACCCCCCTTTCTTCCCACTAGTGGCCCACATAGTATATCAGAATTACCTTCACAGTATACACTTACCCCAGGACTGGTTCAGGCACTGGGACCCCCTGTAAAATAAGAAGATACAGTGCAACAATCACAGTACAATACTTTAACATAGACAAATACCTCAGGCAGTATAACTTTGCTGAAACAAGCAGCTCTGATTTATTTAGTGGGATATAACAAGGACAGGGGGAAATCAGATTAATTAGCTTATCACTTTACTCATCTACCTATGGCTCTGTGCACAGGCCTATCCCTACCAGTTACTGTCCCTGGGTACCCAAGCCCTAGTGTCTAGTCCAAACCATGGCAGCTGGTAGGGGCCCTTTCACACAGAGAAAAGAAAAATTAGTTAAACAGTCAGCAGTACAGTAATTCCATTTGGATTCAGTGTGGCAGTTCAACAGGGAGCGACCCTGAATTAGTACTCACGACCTCCAAACAAGATAGGGTCCTTCAACGTCAGCAGGGCTACTCTTGAGCTCCACGAGACTCCTCACACATTTATATGACAAACTGCAACAGGCAAAAGTCCTTTAATAGCAGCAGGATTCACTTGAGCTACACAAGCCTCCTCACACATTTATATGGTAAACAGTAACAGGCAAAAGTCCTTTAATGGCAGCAGGATTCACTTGAGCTACACAAGCCTCCTCACACATTTATATGCTAAACAGTAACAGGCAGAAGTCCTTTAATGGCAGCAGGATTCACTTGAGCCACACAAGCCTCCTCACACATGTATATGGTAAACAGTAACAGGCAGAAGTCCTTTAATGGCAGCAGGATTCACTTGAGCTACACAAGCCTCCTCACACATTTATATGGTAAAAAGAAAGTACTATACCAGGCAGGCTGCTTCTCTATCCCGATCGCAATTACTGCACAATACCCGGGAGAACACACAGCAGATTCAGTTCCTGACAGACCGAGCGCAATTCAGCAATTTCTCCAGTCTTCTACAGGGTGAGCCTGGTTTCTACTCTTCAGATATCCTTTGATTCTCTTCACAGGACGGATTCAGTCCTAACAAGCAGTTACACAAGCTGCAGACCGGAACTCGGGGCCTTACACACATATATACTATATAATATATATATACTATACTAAAACTGCACACCGAAAAAGCACAGGGCTCCTTCCCTCTTCACTGCCAGAGCTCAACTGAAACTCCAGCAGACAAAACCGGGCACTTCCTTTGAGTTCCTCCCAGTTCTTGGCTGGATTGGCTATCACTCACAATAGACTGCCCCTGTTGGTCCAAAAAGGCGCCGAAGTCCAAACTACATCTCCCAGAGTCACTGCCCATACAATCCTCTTGTCCAAGGCACCATTTTAGAGCTACCTTAACCCACACTGATTGGTCCAGTTCAGCAGTTCAAACTAGAATGGGGAACTAGGCAAACACAGTTCTGACTGCAAAGAAAGCAGGTTAGACAAACTGTATTTTCATTATTACTCCAAATGATTTCTGGCAAACAGTTACATCTTTCAGATAGGTTCCCTTTGCACTCCTAGTGACTGCAAAAATGGAATGAATTGGCAGCAGCTCGAGTGGTACTCAAGCTTAGAAACACACAGTCCCCCCATACAAACTAATTATGTCTGCAAGCAGACAGCTCTTAAAGAGACAGTACCAGAGGCTCTAAAAACACTCACAGATAAATGGCTTAAACGCCAAACACCATTCAGGCTTGGAGCATTCAAGCAAGCTCCTGGAAGTCTTTCAGGAGGGTTACATTACATTCTGCACATTTATAGGTCTAGAACATTTATATTTCTTTATCCCAATCCTTTAATGAGGGGCCAGCATAGCCACCCTGGTCCTTTGCATGCTCACAGCAGACTTCCAACACGGTGGGTGCTTGCTCCCTACAGCTAGGGTCCTTGCAAACAACTAGGAGCTTAGATGTCTTCCTTGCACAACACCAGACACTGAGTCTTGCTTTTTACCACTTGAGACACTTTCTAGAAACTGAGCTTGAGATATGGCTCACCACCACTTTAGAAGAACTTTAAACATTGACTGAGCTCAGGAGTGTAGCCAGAAATGTCCATTTTGTACACAGTCTCCAACAGTTACACCCCCTCCATTAAAAAATGTACACATCCTTTCCAAATGGCACCCCCTTCCAAGCAAGTCAGATTGTTGTCAGATGATTCCTGTACTCTCTAAAGAGGTTATACATGTATCGGACACTACTCAGTGGCCTATACTAACCCAAATACTACAGATTAGAATTATAATATTAACAGAGTGGCTTATGGTTTGTGACAGGCACTCACCAAAACTGTACACAAATGTGTACAGTGAGTATACCTGTCTACACCCTTGTGACTGAGCTTGAAGCATGGCCTGCTACTTTAGCAGACTTTACTTGTTGGCAAAGCTGAACTGTAGGCCTTTTTCCAGAATCAGACACATACTTAGTTAGACTCAACTGATTTCTGTAGCTCTCTGGGCTCTCAACAAATTACTTGGCAAGAAGACAGTTCTTTACCAGCTCTCAGCCTCAAACACACATTAACTTAGTCCCTTGTGGCTCTCGCCAGCGTAGGCAGCTCCCAACTGGACATATACAGTAGATGGTTACTGGCCCACTAGGCACTGTCCGGAGAAATTCCACGTGGTCAGGGAACTCCCATCCAGTCCTGTGGCACTACACAATTTAGACACATTTATATACTTTTAAACTGGACCATCCACAGTCACTCAATCGGTGGATGTCCATCCTCTCTAAGCGCTGATCAGGCGCATACAGTCGCATTTTATCTTTTGGGCTTTGCAGGCCTTTGTAGATTCTCTTAAACTTGTACAATCATAATATCAAATGTTAGGCTTCGCCGCCTCTTATAGCCTTCTCACACTTGTACTTGTTAGACACAGATTCACTCACTCACTCAGGTTACTTTGCAGAAATGGCCTTCTTTGTTCCGAGGGATCCAGGATTGCTACAGCACTCTCACTGCTGAGGTAGAACTTTTGTTCAGCTCTCTCACCGCTGAAGGTTCAGGTTGCCCACATTTTTCTTGAAGTGTGGAAAGGTGCTGGCCAGCCCTGGAGGACAATCTGGCAACCCCCAGGCTAGCAACTTCATTGCCTGCAGTCACTTTGTGTCTCTGGCAGAAGAAATCTTCCTCCCCTGTGGAGGGGCTTGCACTGGATTACTAGGCCCATTTTGGAGCAAAGAGCCTGAGCCCCCACCCCTGTGGAGAACT
Source organism: Neoceratodus forsteri (assembly GCA_016271365.2). Classification (NCBI taxonomy): domain Eukaryota; kingdom Metazoa; phylum Chordata; order Ceratodontiformes; family Ceratodontidae; genus Neoceratodus; species Neoceratodus forsteri. The sequence continues at coordinate 1,177,342,762 of CM028132.1, read as the reverse complement.
CCCACTTGAACTGTTTACACAGCCAGAAAACACTGTCTTTTATGGGGCTCCTTTGAGGCTCCCTATTGGCCAAAGCTATCTGTTCTTACACAACAATTGACTGATTCTACCTGTCAGTCCAGGAAACAAATATTCATTACCTTCACTCAATGCACTATAGGCTGCCTGTTTTGGTGCCTGAAATTAGTTCTCAGCAATTCCCCATAAGCCTTTTGCAATGTCCCATGAGCTCTGGCAAAAGTCCCACAAGTCCTGGCTGAAAATCCTGGTTTTCTGAGTAGCTGTTGCTGCACTATCATGGCCACTAACACACACAGTCCTTTGCAGATTTGACACAGTCCCAAGTAAAAGTCCTGATGCAGCCAGAATAACTATTTATTTTACTTTCTTGCCCCACAGTCCGAAAGCTCCTCTTGTGCCCTGGAGATCACTGCCCAGCTTTAACATTTTAATTCAGTCCTTAGCCTGTCACTGCTGCCAATATTTTATAACCCCCTTTGCAGCAGGCAGGCTTTTATCTGAGTCCCAACATAGAACTGGTGCAGCCAAAAATACATTTATTTGTATTTATTTCCCCCTTTAGGTGATAGCCCCTGAAGTGGCCTTGGGAGTGCTGCTCTTACAATACATTTGAAACCCCCCTACAAATGGGGGTTCCCGAAAAGTCTTCCTTGAGCTTGCTTAAATGCTCACTGCCAGGCTGGTGTCTGCGTTTTAGCAGTTTAAATGTGATTACCAGAGCCTGTATAGCTTCTGTGTACTGCCTCTTTAAGAGCTGCTTGATTGCATCATAAGTAATCTGAGATGGAACTCTGTTGAAAGATGTAACTATTTGCTGAAAATAATTTAGAATGATAATGATAATGTAGTTTGGAAACCTGCTTTCTTTGTAGCAAGGACTGTTTTGTTCATCTCCACTATCTTGGTCCTGAACTGCAAATTGGACCAAACAGTACTGGTGGGACCTAAAATGTAGGCAGACTACAGTAGCTGTCTGATTTCAAAATCTGTAGGAACTGTAGTTTGGAGTTTTTTTTGTGCCTTTTTTGCAACTGAAAGGGGGGGGCTCTTGCTTTGACTGACAGCCAAATCAGCCAACCAAATCTTTTGGATCTTGATGAAGTCCCGGGCTGCTTGCAGTTTTCAGTTAGTTCTGAGCTGGGAAGTGAACTGAGAGGAACTGAAGTGATTCTGAGCAGCAGTCCTGAGTGGATTTGCATGGGAAAACTGTGAAAGGGCTGAGTTTGGCTTGCATATCTGCCTGCTGCTCCTGAAAGGGAGAGAAGAGAATTATTTTGGACTAAATCCAAGTTTGTGTGACTAAAGTAAGCTACTGAAGTGGGCCAGGCTCAACCTGAAGAAGACCGAAGATTTTGCTGAATGCGATCAGCCTGTCAGGAGTTCCAGCTACCCCTAAGCTCCCAGTGTGTGCAGAGACTTTGTGATTGTGACCAGGGAGCGCTTTGCCTAGTACAGTAGAATTCCCCGTACCTGTAAATGTGCTATGAGCTGCTAGTGGGTTGTGATTTAGTTCCACACTGTGTGAACTGTGTTCTGCTTGCTGGAAGCTGTATCCAGCCCAAAACGGACTGCATCCAAATTTGTCTCCATGCAGTCTGGGCCTTGTCAGACTGGCCCAGCCAGACTACCTGCTGCACAGAGAAGCCATCGACGAGAGACCTGCCTGGGGATCAGCCCCCTGCTCCACGCTTGAACAGGAACGATGCCTCTGCGACTCATGTGGGCCCTGCTTCTTCTGGCATTCCAGATCAACCACCTGCAGTCTCGATTTTCGTCCAGCCTGTGTCCAGTCTTGGGTATCGTGAGTAAATACCAGGGTGGCTCCCTGCCACAACAGCTTAATCTAAGTGTGTCATCTGATTGTCTTGTTTCTTTTCCTTTATGAACTGAGCCCTCTGGCCCCAGATTACAAATATTGTGTACTGTGCATGTTATGTTTTCCATCACAGGGCCCCAACCAGCTGCAGCCCTGGGTAACAGTCCTGGCTAGCCCATCTTTTCTCCACCGGGGTACCCAGAGGTGGACTGTGTGGGGGGACTCAAAGTACCTGCATAACTACTTGATTGATATAACCTTTAAGCTAATTAACCTGATTTTGGCCCTCCCTTGTTCAAGTCCCCTGAATAAATCAGATCTAAAATTTTCTACATGTAATCTGACTGTGGTTGCAGTTTGTGCTCAAAGTACTGTACTGTTGCTATTTGCTGTGCATAACTTTGTTTTACAGGGGGTCCCCAGGGTCGAGCCAGAGGAACCAGCCTGGGTGGTAAGTGCAAACAGTATGGGTACTTGTGTGGTGTACCAGGGGTATTGTGAAAGTGATTATTGTACAGTGTTCAGGCCACTAGGGGGAAAAGGGGGGTTACAGTGTCCTGGAGGGCTGTGCCCAGGTTAGCTTGACCACTACCAACCCTGACCTTCGGGTGGAGGCACCCGTTTCAGAACTCAGGCCCTTTAACATGCTACTAGCCAAGCAGGCAGGGGTAGTAGCCCTTGGGATAGCGCCACCTAGGGGTTACATCTTGGAGGCTCGCCGATGGGATTTTGAGTCTTCTAGCGGCCGAAACTACGAATTATTGTCAAACATAAATGGCTACCCCAACAGAAGTGGCTGTGCATCAGTTGGTGGGGTGGTGTACAGGGCAGGAGATTGACCCTCACAATACCCTGCTTGTATTGGATATTCCCCTGAACATTGGTAAAGACGCTGTAGAAGGAGTACTTTCCAAAGTTGAATGTTTAACAAATGCTGTGGTGGTGGGGCGACAGGCTGATTTGACTGCCCAAACTTTCATGGCGTTAGTAGAGTATAGTGAGCCAATGGACAGTTCCAAAGTGCCATGGACTATTGCCCCAGAAGGGACCCCAGCCACCTGGAGAGTGATAACTAGAGACAGTAAAAACCCTGAGGAGGATGAGCTCCCCCTATTGTCTGAGACTTTTGAGGAGAAATTTGCTAAGTTGTTGCTGGAGGAAGGGAAAACCATAGATGACTTTAAGAAACTATTCCTGCCACCTGGAGGTGTTCCCTTCCCAACACCCCCTCCCACTCCAGCACCTGTTACTGCCCCGCCTTCTGTGCCCGTGACAATGCTGGCCCCTATATCTGTATCTGCCATTAGTCACGACTCCTACCGAAGGTTGAGAATCTTCTTGGGCACCCTCCCCACCCCCAGGGGGAGGATGACTGGGAGACCTGGATAGACTGTGTTGCCCCTCTAGTCCTTGAATGGCAATGTTCAGAAGCAGAGAAATGAAAGAGGTTGAGTGAGAGCCTCCGAGGTCCTGCCCTGGCTACCATCCATGCCAAGCGGGCCAATAACCCCGAAGCAACTGCACAGGACTATCTTGATGCATTGGAGAATGTGTATGGGAGCCCAGATTCAGATGAGGACCTGTGGTGGAGAATAAGAAACGCCCAACAGTACTCAGGGGAAGCCATTGTCTGTGTATGTACCTTGGCTTGAAAAGCTGCTACAAGAGTGCCTCAGAAAGGGTAGTTTGCTGTCAAATGGATTAGATCGAACTAGGCTGGACCGGATCCTTAAGTCTGCTCCATTTCAGAATTGTTACTGCTTCAGTTGCGCCTCGCCAACCGACTGGAATTGCCCCCCTCTTATGACAAGCTAATGAAAGAAATTCAGGGGGTTGAGCAAAGGCGACCCTGGGGGGCAATTTCACCAATATCTGCTGCTACTGCGCAAGCAACAGAGAGTGATCATCCAAGTGGGGTTCGGGGGAAAACGTCGGGCACCTAACAAGCACTCTGGGAATGCAAAGGACTTTTCGCCCAGGGCCCAGTTTTTGAAAGTCGAGCTATTAAAGGAAGTCCGAGAGTTGAAGGTGAGTGCCTCTGCAAGGGCTCCCCTATGGAACAAGATTCTGGTTCCTCTCAGGATGTGACTGCCATGGGGGTTGGGGTGCACCCTCAGGCATCCTCTACCGAGGACAGCTCCCAGGCTGAAATCAAAGAATTGACTGCCACCCTAAAGGAACTATTGAGACACGTTGCACCCCTCTCACTGCTGCAAGCAGATATTGGAACCCAATCCCTTGCCACTTCTTCAGTTTCTCATGTAATATTCTCTCCAAGGATGACCCAGAAGTCTATCATTTGTCACCACTGTGGAAAGGATGGCCATATGAAGAGGGAATGCTGGTCTCAGAAAAACTTAGAGAAAGTGGTGAACCGGCTTCAAGGAGAGCTTCGGAAAACAAATCAGTGGTCAAGGGGTGCACAAAATGACTGCAGTGAAGGCTTCAGACATCCTAACTCAAACCCCTTTGTGGCTAAATCGTCCATCCAGGCCCTGCTGCTGCCCTCCAGACTGGTCCAAAATAGTGGGCCCTTCAATGGAGATTACCGTGACTGTGAATGATATTCCTACTCGGGCTGTGCTGGACAGTGGGTCACAAGTGACCATTGTATTTAAGGACTGGTATGACAAACACTTATCTGCTTTGCCCTTACAATCCCTGGAAGGCCTACATGTGTGGGGGCTGAGCGACAAGTCTTATCCCTACCTAGGATATGTCCACCTCTGGTTGTCATTTCCTGCAGCTGTAACTGGTCTAGAGGAGCAAGTCGAGACACTGGCCTTAGTGTGTCCCCCTACTGGACTATATGATGGGGTTCCCCTGTTAACTGGGACCAATGCCCATATGTTTGGAAGACTGGCACAACTCTGTCATGAGAAACAAGGGCGATGGACTGGGAGGGCCCTAAGAATTCCAGCTCTGATCGAGAGGGCCTATGATTTGCAACAGAACCCCAACGGAGTGGACCAGGATGAACCGGGTCGTGTGGAAGAAGGATCCCGATTCAATGGTACTGGCCCCTAACACCCAGTGTACCGTTCAAGGGGAGGTCCACCTCTGCAAAGATGTCAAGAACAAAATCTGATGTTGGACGTGCCAGGTGATGGAAAATTGCTGGAAGGATTATTGGTTAAGCCCAGCATCTTGCCAGCTCGTGCTCATGCCTATGCACGATGAGTGATGGTCCAGATTCATAATGTGTCAGATCGGGAGAGCCAGGTGAACAGAGGATGCACCCTAGCTACGGTACACTGTGCAGACACTGCAGTGTTGCCCAGCAACAAGCACCCTGGCAAGACAGATAGAGTGACTCCCGACTTGGTTGATTTTGGTGACTCCCCATTGCCAGCTGAATGGAAAACTAGAATTAGCCAGAAACTTGCCCAGAGAGATCATGTTTTTGTTGAAGGAATGGGACGTGGGATGTGTCCAGGGTGTGGAGCATCACATATGCCTGCACGATGAACGGCTATTTCGGGAGAGGTCTCAACGCCTAGCCCCTGCAGACACAGACGATGTGAGAAGACACTTGCAGGAAATGCTCGCGGCTGGTGTGATACAAGAATCCAGGAGCCCATATGCTTCTCCCATTGTGGTTATGCATAAGAAGAATGGATCTGTGAGAATGTGTGTTGATTATAGAACTCTAAATCGGCAGACCATCCCCGATCAATACACCAGGCCCCGTATACAAGTTGCTCTGGATTGTTTGAATGGGAGCAAATGGTTCTCGGTGTTGGATCTTCGCAGTGGATATTACCAGATTCTGATGGCTCCGGAGGACCGTGAGAAGACAGCCTTCATTTGCCCTTTGAGGTTCTACGAATTCCAGAGAAGGCCACAGGGAATATCAGGCACCCCAGCCACCTTCCAGCGACTGATGGAATGAGCAGTGGGAGACATGAATTTGCTGGAATGCCTGGTGTACTTGGACGATGTCATTGTGTTTGGGAGCTCACTAGAGGAACATGAGAGTCGACTGTTCAAAGTACTAGACCGACTGGAAGATTTCGGCCTCAAGCTGTCCATCGACAAGTGCCAGTTTTTCCAAACCTCTGTGAAGTATGTGGGGCACATAGTGTCTACAGAGGGGATCGAGACTGATCCTAGTAAAGTTGAAGCCTTGACTACTTGGCCCCAGCCCCACAATTTGAAAGAACTACAACGTTTCCTGGGATTCTGTGGTTACTACATTGGAAATTGGTCAGCGGCTCTGAAACACTGCAAATGCCTCAAAGAGGGTGAATCAAGGAAAAGAGCTCCTCGGGGACCTTCTAGGAGGATAAAGGCACCTGGGCTGTGGCAGTGAAAAATGAGGGACAACACGGGGACCTGCACGGTCATAAGGTAAGCCCCCATATTTGGGGGGGGGGCGTTATATTACTTCCTGTTTACTGTAGTATGATAGATTGTATCCGAATAATTTTGCTTCCAGCCTGACATTTTCTGTAACTACAAATCCCAGAATTCCCTGCAGATGACATCAGAGCAGGGCTGCAACAGTAAGAGATTCAATTGTTTGCAGTGCATGTTAGAGTTCATATAAGTTCTGACCTTTTGTTTGCTGGTCCTGCTGTCCTCTCAGGGCTAAGTACAGGCCCGGGGTTAAGTACAGTCACAGAGGCCTGTACTTAGCCGCAAGAGAACATCAGGACCGGAAATAATCTACGCTATTGAATCTCCCACCACTACAGTCCTGCTCTAATGCCAACTGCAGGGGAGTCTGGGATTTGTACTCCCCGGATGAAGCCTTGCTAGCTACAAATGCACACGGTGTGATTTATTTTTTTATTTATTTTTGTTACCTTGTTATCAACTTTGCACAATAAATTTACCAGCCATACAATGAGTGCATGTGTCTGTTTCTTTCATTGTGGGGGTTGGGAAAGAACCTGTGAAAGAGCCAGAGGTGATGGCTGAAATGCTTAATAAATATTGCTGGCCCACCGGCACAGCAGTAGCACTACCGCTTGCAATGCCAGTGACCTGGGTTTGGTAATGAGCCTGGTTTGCCGGAGGGCCAGCCAGGTGGAGAAGGCTCAAGCACACGGCGGGCTGCTGTCCTTCTTCATGGAGGGTGGGCTGTGGGATCCGCTGCTATGCTGCCACCTGAGTGACCACAGGTGAAGGTGCAGGTCAGGATTGCAGAGTGCAGGGTGGGTCGGACATTGGCTGGGGTCTGGAGCAGCGGCACATCTCAACATGCCCTCATCTCCCTGGACCTCCTGGCATGCCATCATCGGTGGGAGGGACCAGAAAATGGAAAACACCCCACGTCTGCTCCTGGAGATGGGCCCTGGTGCCTTAGCCGCACATGACCGGGATTTGGGGAGAGGCCTGGTCGGACCACTCAACACGTTGGACATTGGCTGGGGGGAGACAATTTGGAGGCCTCCCTCCTACCCCGTCTAGGTGGTTATCTGAGGCAGGATGGGGGTTGGTACACCACAGCATCCCTTGAGATACCTGACAGAGCCCCCATAGGTCACCTAGGGAGTTCCTGAAGGAAGGAGCAGCTTTGTTGAGAAAGGGGCATAAACAGCAAGTAAAAAAATACTTAATGAATATTTTGCTTCAGTATTCACCATAGGATCTCTTGTAAAGGGAGGGAGCTTGTTGGGTGGCCCATTGCATCAGGGGTAGCCATGATGTAGTCAGTGAACATCACATCTGCCCTGGAAACTGACTATCTGGTGACGATGAAGCCAGATTAGTTCCAAGAACTGGACAGGATACACCCCAGGATCATAGCGGAGCTAACAATTTGCAGTGCCACTTGCAGTTACTCTTCGGGAGTCTGTCTGGAACAGGTGTGTTGTAGTGTTGCTCAGACAGTCCTTTTGTGGATCCTACCACTATCTGTCAGATAATGCTGGTATCCTGACTTGGATCCTACCAGATATCCTGCCAAAGACAGATGCAGGATCCAGGGTCAGATAGTGATGGATCCTAGATAGGATCCAGGTATCCTGGTTAGGATCCATGGATCCTAGGGCAGATAGTTAGGATCCAGGGCCAGATAGTGATGGTTCCTGGTTAGGATCCAGATATCCTAGCTGGTAGGATCCATGGTCAGATAGCACTGCTATCCTACCACAGCAACTATCTGGCCAAATTGAAGGTATCTGTTGGTATCCTGATTTCTACGATACTATCTGAGCAACATTAGTGTGTTGCTAAAGAACTAGAAGGTGGCCAGTGGTGTCCTCATATTCAAGATGGGGGCATGATCATACCCTGGTAACCACAGGCTAGTCAGACTAACGGCATTGCTTGGCAAGACTCTGAAGCAACTATCGAGGACAGAATAACGGAGCACTTGGTTGCCAAGGTCATATTATGGCTTTATGAAAGGCAGATGGTGTCAAATCAACCTTGTCCCCTTCTTTGAGAAGGTGACCAGGGCAGTGGACAGGGTCATGGATGTAGTCTGTATAGGCTTCTTCGAGGTCATTGTTACTATGACATGACAAGGTTCTGGGAAAAGTAAGCCAGTGCAGTCTACCCAAGATGTACACATGGCAGATTGCTATCTGGCTTGGAGGCAGGAAGCAGAGGGTTGTAGCAGAAAGGCACTGCTGCAACTAGAGGAGTGCTCAGCAGCATCTCTTGGAGATCAGTGCTGGGGTCACTGCTCTTCTGCATCTTCATTAGAGATCTGAAAGCTTAAGTCTCCAGCAGGCTGCTTAGGTTTGTGGATGGCACCAAACTGGCCAGAATGTGAACTCCCTTGAAGATGGGGATAAACCTTAGGAGGATCTGAACAAGCTGGATACTTAGTCCAACTCCAGGAGCCTTTGATTCAATGTATTCAAATGCAAGATGCCACACATGGGGAGGAAAAATATAAGCAGGATGTATGCACTATGTGGGGCTACTCTTGCAGCATTCAAGGAAGAAAAGGACCTGGGGAGTCATAATAGATAAGGGCAGTGGCAGCTCTACACCAGGGCCTGCCAGGGCACGTGCCCTGGTAAAAAATGCTGTGCCCCAGTTGGTGCCCCATATGGTGCAGAGATTCCCCCATAGTAATAATATATAAGTGCCCTGGCTACCATCTGTTGTGCCCCGGCTGTGTCCTGGTAACCATTTGTGGCTAGAGCCGCTGCTGGATAAGGGGCTGAAGCAGGAGAAGCAGTGTTCGTCCACTGTCAAGAGGGTCAGCAGAATGCTGGGGGTGCATCAAATGCATGGTGACCTGAAGAGCTGGAGAATTAAACCTGCCACTTTACAAAACCCTGGTTAGATCCCACCTGGAGTACTGTATGCACTTCTGGTCTCCTCACTACAAAAGGACATTGAGGCAGTTGAGAGAGTGCAATGCAGGGCTACCATAATGCTTAGTGTTGTGGGGGACAAACTTTACACTATGAGGAGTGGTTGGAGGCCCATAACATGTTTAATGGGGTTTGGCATTTCCTATTTTCCGCACAGCTACTTTTTGGTTTTGTACCAGTACATTCTGCATTGAAGGGACTGAGGAGTTAAAGCGAGTTCCATGAGTGGAAGTTGGGGGGGGGGGAGGCTTCAAGAGGGAACTTAGGAAACTCTATTTTACAGAAAGAGTCATGGAGCCATGGAATAAACTGCCAGCTTAGGTATGGAAGCAAAGGTCATGACAACATTCAAGCTGGGGTGGGAGAAGGCTAAAGCATGATCAAAAGCAACAGAAGCAGTAGGAGGCATTATGCGAGCGGGGGGGGTTAGGTCCTGGGATCTAAGAAGGTCCAAGGAACACATGGGCAGACTAGATGGACCCTTGGTCTCCTTTTGCTTTCCTTTTTTCTATGTTTCTAAGTTAAATCAGTTTTCAAAACTACTCTGGCCTGCATGGAGTGCACTTATTTGTTTATTATTTATTTATTTGGAAAATATTTCACCAGGAAAGACAACATGAGCTGTAAACAGCTCATTTCCAGAAGTGTCCGGGAGGGGGACAAGAGTTGGGAGAACAAACAAACAAACACATAGCAATACTAGTACAATTTCTAAAACTAAACAAAACTAAAACTAAAACTAAACATTCACTAAAAATACCACCAACAGCTTAATCTGGTTCAAGGTCAGTTGGCATTCATCTGTATCCCCCTCCCCCGGGTCGTGCCTGAAAATAGGCAGAATGTGTCTAGTGCACTTACCCAGTCAACAAAAACTAAAATAAAAATAAATAAAAAAAAATAAAACAGTGTAGTTGTTTAGCCCTAACCTGTTTACCATGGAGAAAAAGAGACTGCAAGGTGACGTGATCTTAATCTTGCATACGCAAGGGTATTGACAAAACTGAACAGTTGGTAATGCTTGATCTGGTGTCATGCAACAGGACGGGGGGACGAGCCTGGAGGGTCAGGTGGTAAATTCTGGGGTAACATTAGGTGGCATTTTATCTCTCAGAGGTTGGTGAATCAATGGAAGAGCCTACCAACAGAGACAGTGGACATGAGGACAATACATACAGTACAGACCCTTAAGGTAAGCTTGGACAAATTTCTACTTACCAAGGGAATTACCCAGTTCTCTAGGTGGTAGAGCAGGTAGGAAGTCCTAAAATTGGTATGTTTGCACAGCATACTTATTTTATCCCTACTTATGAAGCTGAGAGTGCACGTACTTGATGGATCTGGAGTCTCTTCTAACCTTAAATTATCATGTTTTCCAAATGGATTCTGTGATTCAGTGGCAAAATTTGAAGCGGGTCCAAACAGTCCAGAATCTTGAAGCTTGTGCATGCAGTAGGTGTTTCCAACATGCTACATGCTCAGCCAGTTGCATTCTACTGATAGCACTTTTATCAGGTCCTGATTTGGTCCAGTACTGCAATAAGCTGCTATGTCAAAGTTAGCATTTTTGACACACTAACATTTCTGTGTAGTACACAGAGGGTGGGATATTCAAAGGGGTTGCACAGGCGGCTGGGAAGAGTTTACCATCTTAGCCCTCCCAATGCGTCCCAGTGCAATAGTCAAGGAGTAAGGTCAGCACAACCCCGATGTGCCAGGGTGCATTGGTAATGTATATGGCGCAGATGCAGAGGGCGTGCCCATGCATATGCAGCACATCCTGATATTCAGCCCGGGATGTGCGGCGCATATGCCAGCGCAACCCCTACATGCACTGCACACTGGTGCTCAAAGTTAAGCCGCAAATCACAGGCTCAAATGCTGGCCACCCACAGGTGGGCAGCTGTAGTGCAAGGCGCAACACAACATCCGCCAGCCTTGAGTGGCCACCCACCCAGGAGGTACACCGGCCACAAGCACCAAGACCTCAAAGTAGTCTAGTGGCTCCCCCACATGCCAGATCACGGACATCTGTAAAAGTTACATTAGTCCCTGGTGGTCTAGCGGTCCCCTCCATGCCTGATCGTGGGCTGAAGTAAATGCAGACCTTGCAGACCATACTGTACTACACAGGACCAGATCGTGAATGAGCAGCGTTCATTCACATATCTCAATCCTGTGTCAAGCTATATGGTCTCAAGCAATAGTCCAATAGGTGTACAGATGGTACCATGACGCTGTCATTTCGGCGACCAGGCGGCATGCAGGCCGGGTGCTGCCACCCGCCCGATGATGGGGGGCTGGGTGGCAGGGGACCTCTGTGGGTGGGTGGGGGTACCACTGGACCACCAGGTAATGCGGTATTTCAACAACAGCCCACGAACGGGTGTAGTTGGGGGGGGGTTACCACCAGACCACCAGGGATTTTATTTCCATTTATTTCGGCTCGCGATCAGGCATGGGGGGGACCACTAGACCACCAGGGAGTAATGTACCTTTCACAGATGCCCGTGATCGGGCATATGGGAGCGAGGGAGGGCTGCAGTAACTCAACAGGTTATCAATCCCCGATGGCAGCTGCTTGGCAGGGCACCAGGTGCAAGTCGCCAGGGATCGGCGCATCGCATGCAAATGGGGCCATAATGACATGCAAATGGCCCCATTTTCGCCTTGCATGCATTTTGGCCTCATTTGCCTGCTCCAGGCTGTATATCATGGGTGATGCACCTAGCGCAACTGCACTTGCACTGGTGCATCCCCGTGCGCCCTTTCTGTGTCTTGCACTGATGCAGTGCCACTGCACCATGTGCAGTGTGTGTACCCTCCATGCCATATTCAACGGTGTTGAGCCATGGCACAGCACCGTTGAATATCACCTAGTCCTTGCCCTGGCGCAGCCCTGTTGCGCTGTGCCCAGGCTTGCGCCACTGCCCAGTGCAGCCTGAATATCTGGCCCAGAGGAAAATTCTGATGCCTGACAGCTTTGCAGACCTTAAATAAAGGGTGTTGCAGATCATTGTTTGGTAGGGAGAAACAGTACTCCAGTTACTAACACTCTTACTGGGTTAAATCTTGTCAAATGTTTCCATATTGTTTATTTGTTTGAGCTAAAAAATATTTAATATCAGAAATACAGTAACTGTATGTTCTGCGAGGTAACAATAGCAGCAATAGCAGTCAGACTAAAAACAGGAACAACACACTGGACAGGTACAACAGTTCATTCAAACCACATGTTCATGTGAAAAAAATTAAAGATAACTACCGTGATGTTTTAAAAGACCCAGTTCTTGTTGAGACTAGAGTACAAGGACTTCTATTCTAGAGAAAGGTGAAAACCATAATTCACAGGCATATTATAAACGCTGTCAAAATGTTAAGTCCTTACACCTTACTCAGCTTAGTTCAGTCCCTACCCACTGCAATTTCAGATCCCAAAACCACGCACTACTGGACTGTATACTTACAAATCACCTGCATCACATCATTGATGCTGGCACCCTCCCTGATGCACTCAGTAACCACCATATGGTATGCTGCATGCACAAAAATCATTAGTCCAGAGTCCCCCTGAAAACTATCCAAATCAATTCCTTCCAGTCAGTTGTCCTATCCTCGCCTCATGCTGATCTGCTAAGCACTAACTGGTTCACTATCTCTGCGGCCAGCAATGCCAACCGAGCCCTCGATTACTTCCATTCCAAATTCCTGCTAATCTGGGACCAGCATGCTCCCATATGGAAAACCAGGGTCAGAAGTTCTCATCTCCCTTGGATCTCAGCTGAACTTCTGGCCTACCTCCAAGCATCTGACCTGGCCTGGAAGAAGTACAAATCCATTGCCAGGCCAGCAGACTTTAACAGGTACTATGCCTGGAGGAATACTTGTACTAGAGCCACCAGACAAGCAAAGGCTGAGTTCTTTTTCTCCTCATTCCAGAAAAATCTTAACCACCACTCCAAGTTCTGGAAAGTCATCCATGCCCTCTTCTCCCCCCCTCCACCCAGTCCACCCCTTCTGTCCTCAAGGTAGATGACTCCCTCATCTCTGACCCCCCCCTTCTGTAGTCTCTGCCTTCAACTCCTAATTTAACACCTGCGCTTCCTCACTCCTCTCTGCCTCCCCCCAGTTTCTATTTTCCTCAATGACCTGCCCTCTGCCTGCTCATCTGTGTCCATTCACATGTATATGGATGACATAGTCGTGTTTGTCTCTGGGTCTTCTGCTGAGTTAAAGAGCAGGTTATAAGTTTCTTAGTTCCCGATCCCCCAAACATATTGTATCACTCGCCTGTCCCAGAGTTGATGACTATACATAATTACATTTATTTCTGCCATTTTTAAAAGTTATAACTCTTATGATATTCTCCCCGGCCACCACAGCCAAAAATGTAGCCACTTCCTGAAGCTGCCAACATGCCCCCATGCAGGCACAAGCAACCCTGTTTTGTGATGTCATAAAATCAACCTCGCATATGTGCGCTCCACTGATTTCAATGGAGGTGAGATTTTTATACAGTAAATTAACATCCCCACTGCTTGTGCAACTTCTGAAAGCTGGGCTCTCTCTCTCAGCTCCACTGCCTAGTTCAAAAGCTACTTGGGAACTGGTCTTAAAGAGTAAAAATTACAGATGTCCTCTCTGATACCAGGCCTGTTCTCTCAGGTGTCCCCCAGGGATCCATTCTGGGCCCCCTACGATTCAGCTTGTTCCTAAACTCCCTTCCAAATTCTTGCTCCAAAACAATCATCCTCTATGCAGATGATGCTGTAATTCTTGCCTCCCACAAGGATCCTAAGCCTCTACAAGACAACCTTCAGCTTGGCTTCACATCTGTTGAAAATTGGTTCTCAAATCACAATCTGGTCCTCAATAATAAGAAAACAAAGTCTATGATGTGCAGCAGCTCTCATAACAAGCATGAGCTGCACCCCCTATCCATCAAAACCAGTCATGGTGTCACCCTGGAACAGGTTCAAGACTTTAAGTACCTTGGGATCACTCTAGACCATCATCTAACTTACAGTGCCCACATTGACTCTGTAGCCAAAGCAGCAAATACTCGCCTTGGCCTTCTCTTCCGGCATAGGCAACATCTTACCCCAGAAGCCCTGACTATCACCGTTCCGAGATCTATTGTCTCCATTATTGACTAGCGGCTTATCATCTATGGCTCTGCCCCCACTACCACACTTAGACGCATATCCACCTCCCTCAACAAGGCTTGTCGACTTCTCACTGGATCCCCCCACCTCACACATACGTGCGACCTCTATGCACAAACTGGATGGCTGCAACTCACCAATCGGATAAAGTACCTAACCTGCACCATGGTGAAGAAAGTAACTATGGGCCTTGCACCTCCTGGAGTGTGTGCACTCCTGCAGCCTAGCAATAACCCCGCCTCAACCAGGAGTCTGAATCACAGCTCCTGCAGGTTCCACGTTGTCGTACCTCACAAGGTCAAAAATCTTTTGCCTACAGGGCGCCCAGCTGGCTAAATGGTCTAAACAGTTCCATCTCCTCCGCTCCTACTCTTGGTGCATTTAAATCAAGGCTACGCCTCTCTTTCATTGCCTCTAGCTCCTGTGACTGCTAGCTGACCCCATGAATATTTCTCTAACCTTTTATAGTTCTTTCTCCTATTAGCACTTGGTTACCTCATAGCACGCACTTCCCCATGTTATGTCTACGACAATGCCTCTGGCTGTGCTCCTCCTCTACAGCTCTCTGCTCCTCTACTCTTTCTCTCTCTCTTGTCCTCTATCCTCTCTGCACCTTGTCCGTTATCTCCTTGTAACCTAGCCTTCAAAACTTATTTTCTTTCTCAGATGCTTTGTAACTCTGTTTAGCTTACACTTTTGTAACCTTGTCCTATGTATTGAATTTGTAATCTGACTTACATGTCTTATGTTTTGAATTGTAACCTGATGTGGAACCTTTGTAAAAGAGCCCTAGCTCAAAGGTATTGTAATCCTAGACCAAATAAATAAAAAAATAAAAACATTTAGAGGTGAGATTTTAATAAATCAAAACGACAGCTCGACTAACAGAGACCCTGTTAGTCTAGTGGTCACTTTGATTTATTAAAAGCTCAACTCTAAATGTTAATATAATGTATAGAAAACTTGCCCTCATTGAAATCAATGGAGCACGCACACACGGTGTTTGTTTTATGACATCACAAAAACGGGGCTGTGTATGATTGTGTGGGGGGCGTGTCAGCAGCTTCAGGAAGTGGCTACATTTTTAGCTGTGGTGGTTGGGGAGAATGCCACGAGAGTTATAACTTTTAAAAATGGCAGAAATAAATGGAATTATGCATAGCCATCAACTCTGGGACAGGTGAGCTATACAATTTGTTTTCAGGGTGCAGGAAATAGAAACCTGCTCTTCAATATCCAAGCTTTAACTTAATTTTGATACTGTTCAGAAATGGTTCAGGTCAAATCAACTATCCCTAAATGCTAAAAAAATGGTCTCTATGTGCTTTGGCACTAGATTGAAGATCTCCAAGCTCCTATACCTTCCCTCCTTCCACACCCTAGATGGAGCACAGTTGACAATGTGCACTCATTCAAGTACCTTGGTGTCTGGCTTCACCGGCACCTTGACTTCTCACAGCACTTAGACGCCATTCACAAAAGACTCCACCCCAAGCTTGGCACCCTTGTTAGGTACTAAAGCTGCATCCCATTACATGCCCTCCATGATATCATCATTAAGATGTTCTTCCCCATCATTAATTATGGCGACATAGTCTACGATGCTGATGCAGGGTCCACTCTGGCCAGATTGTACCCCCTCTTCCACTTCTTCTGCCATTTTGCCTTGAACTGTCCTCCCTGCACCCACCACTGTCCTTTGTACTCTGCTCTCTCCCTCACTTTTCTGGAAGATCGCCGCCTTACCGACTGTGCCGCTTTCATTTATAAATTTTGGCTGGCTTCCTTCCCCTCTATTTGCGCTCCCTTCTCTCTCTTCTATGCCCTCCTCCTCTTACTCCCTCCATAATCTAGGCTATTATTCCCTCTTGCTCCCTTCTATTAAATCCCTTGCTGGTCAAGCTGCCTTCTCCTTCCGCTTTCCTAAACTCTGGAGCTTTCTTCCCCTAACCGTTTGCTCTGCTTCCTCCAAATGCTCTCTCTCCTCTCCTCTGTACTCCAAGTCTACACAGCACTCTCCTGTAACTGCCCCTAGTTAATTTGCCTCACCCCCATACCTAACCCTTCCTTTCTTCACACTCCCACATACAGTGAAGCCCACCAGGATGAAGCACATCATTGCGGAATTCTGCAGCAGAGTTACTGCAGCAAACAATGCAGTTTCAATGGGAGTTAATCCCTTTTGTCATGCAGTAAAGCTGTGACACTGCGCTTCATCCTGGTGGGCTTCACTGTACTCCTGCCCATTCCCAACCCCTCCCCTTAACCGCCTCTCCTCGCCCTGGCCCAGTTTAATTATTGATAATGTCTCGTGTGGGTCTACTTCTCCTGCAGTCCTGCTGCACACTGAGCACTGTTAATACGTACCCCCTTATGTTAACATATCTTATTGTAAAATGCTGTGTAATATTGTATTTTGTAAAATGTTTGTGTAATTATTGTATTCTTGTATTACTGTATATACAAGTGTAATTTCCTGTATTTACTCCTTCCCAGGATGCATCTGGAAATAAGCTTTAAGCTCAGTATATCTTTCTTGGTGAAATTATTTTAAATAAATAAATAAATAAATATGCAAACCCACAGCATGCAGCCTTATCTAAAGCCATGTACTTTGAAACTAGAACCATATGTACCAGAGCCACCATGTATGGGTTTTAGGAGAGCAAGGAATCTAGATGATAGGCTAACCCACAGCATGCAGCCTTATCATAACCCATAAACTTAGCTACCACCACTTCCTGGTGGTTGCCACCATTGTGACTGCTGCAAATATTGTAGTATATTGGAGGTGGAAAGCTCCTTTAAGAGTCCTGATACTCACAGTGATGTGCCAATCAGTAGATCCACCAGCTGTGACTTAGCTTATGCAATTTACAAAGTTGAGTGCACTCGTGGTAGGTTTTATATTGGGAAAACCAAAAGAAAATTGAAGGCATGGGTGGGAGACCATATGAGGGCAGTGGCTAATTATAACATGGAATATGCAGCTGCACACAATGTACTGTCCTCTTGTAATGAATCAGAGCACCGACTTAAATTTATGGGAGTTGAAAAAGCGACCACAAGCCCAAGGGGTGGTGACATTGATGCGCTGCTCTCTAGCAGAGAAATGTATTGTATATTTCATACAAAAGCAACAGCACCACCAGGTCTTAAAGGGGAACAGTCAGCACAGAGGACCCCGCACTCAAGTGTGGGGCCTGTTCCAATTCGCACTTTGTGTATAAAAACATTTTGGTTTACTTTCTATTTACTGTAGTAGATCCATTGTATCAGACTAATTTTGCATACTTGTAGGTGGACATCTTCTGTTCCTAACAAATCCCAGAATTGCCTGCAGTTGGCAGCAGTGGGAGCTTCAATTGCCTGCAGTGCATGTTAGAGTTTATGTAAGCTCTTCTCTTCTGTTTGCTGATCCTGTTGTCCTCCCTGGGTCATGCAGAGTCACAGAGGACTGTACTTAGCCCCTGGAGAAAAGTAGAACTGGAAAACAACTGATTTGAGATTATCAAAGCTCTTACATGTGCTGCAGGCTATTGAATCTTACACTGCTGCCTGATGCGCTGATGTCAGCTGCAGAGGATTCTGGGATTTATAGGAACAGAAGGTGTCAGCCTACAAGTGAGCAAAATGAGTCTGATAAAATCTACCATACTACAATAAACAGTAAGTAAACCAAAATGTTTTTGCACACATTGTACACATTGCAACCAGCACCACACTTGAGTGTGGGACCCTTTGTGATGACTGTTCCCTTTAATGATAGATTAAATCTGATAGCATTTTTGTAAGCATTGTTACTAATACAATGTTGTAGTAATGAAAATATTTTTGAGCTGGCCTGTCGGTACAGTGGTAGTGCTACCGCTTGCAACACAGGCAACCCGAGTTTGGAAGCAAGCTGGGGACATCAGAGGGCCAGCTGGGGGAGGAGGATTGAGTATTTGGAGGACTACTGTCTGCCTTTGAGGTGGGGGGAAGAGTTTGCAGAGCCTGGGATCTGCCTGGCTCCTAGCGACACTTGGGGGAACAGCACCAGGGACATGTCCAGAAGGCAGGAGAAGTGGGGCAGATACTGACATGCAGCGCACAGGCACAGGCACAGGCACAGGCACTTGGCTTACATCATGGTGTCATTGCATGCCATGCCATTCGGGGTAACCAAAAGGGGAAAAACACCCACTGGTGGCAGTATGGAACTGCAACACCTACAGGCCCTACAGCTGCGAGCTGAGCTCACCAGTCTAGATTACTGGATCTGGTTCCTGATGGGGATTGGGGACCCCGTTGATCCCCTGGGGGGAGGGCAAACCCTGCAGGTACTGGCTAGCAGGTAACTGCTGGTGGACATTAGCGCAGTGGGGCTTGGGTGGCCAGGGCATAGTGGGGCCGTCTGGTAGGGAGGCAAAAAAAAGAGCAATAAAAAAAATATATTTTTTTTCTTACAGAATTGGCATCTTGAATTATCAATTATTGAATCCATGATAGAGTGAAGTCCAGGAATAAAATTAAATGGACATTTTTTATTGTAATCTGTATTAATATGTATGTTTATTCATGCACTTTTGTATATTTTGCACAGCTTGTCCAAAGACTTACTTGTGCCACCCCCTTATTAATATCATAGTACAGCGGTGCCAGCCAGGATGCAACACTGTAATGCTGCAGTATATCACAAAGTGCTGCAGTATACTGCAGGGAACAGTGTAATTCAATGGCAATTAAGCACATTTGTCATGCAATATTTGTGACATGTCACTTATTGCAAGTTACTGCATTGCATTGTGGCTGGCTCCGCTATAAATAAGGGGAGCAGGCAGCAACAGCACTTCACTCTTGACAAAACTCCACTAGCAGAAAGTGAAACGTTTAGTTTTTGGGTACCTTTCATTCATCTTATTGAATAAAAAAGGCACTAGACAGCCCCTTCTGTCCGCCGGCTGCCTTCCTCACTGCACTTCCCGCTGTTCACCAGACCGAAGCTTCACCCTTGACACGGGTGCATCTGCTGCTTCAAGCAGCCTGGCGGACCCCTTCTGTCCGCCGGCTGCCTTCCTCGCTGCACTGCCCGCTGTTCACCAGACCGAAGGTACGCTGCAGAAACTGGACTGTCCAGAACCATCGACTCTGCCTGCTGACGGGCTGCTGCAGTTCTTTAATTCTTTGCTACTGCTGTTTCCTCTCTGGACCTTAAGCTAATGTTATATTCTGATTGTGGTACTTGTTAAGTCTCTCCAAATTATCTTGTAAATCCTAACTTAAACGTGAACCTAAGCTTGCTTACAGCAATTTTGCACTGTAAGGGTAGTTTGAAGTGCAAGTTCATTTAGGCTGCAGGTTTGTAGATTGTAAAATCTTTTTTTTTAAGGTCCAGTGGTAAGCTACCCTGGCTCAGAAAGTAAGTTAAAGTGATACAGTTTTTTCTGTTTAGACCAGATTCCATTTGGGTCACAGTTGTAAGCTTTGCCCTGCAAATAATTCAATTTCTCTTTCACTTTCTGTCCTTCTGTCTCCTTGCTGCTTGAATTTTTATGCCCACCCTCGCCATCCCCCACCTCCCTCCAGCCTTTATTAAATACTCCCCCTCCCCCCTCGGCACAACCCCTAGCAATATTCATCCTCCCCTCTCTCTAATATTGCAACTCCTCTTAAAGATACCGAGTGATATTCTTGCCTTTACAGACATTTTCCTATTTTCACCATCTGCTTGCCTATCAGCATTGTTTAGTTCCTGCTGTGCTATCTGCTGTCCCAACGCCTTCAACTACTGCAAGCTGCTGACGAGAGAAGGGGAGGCGTGGGTGACCTACACCGAGGGTCCCTCCCCCCAGCGCACTAGTTGTGGTGATCTGTTCCTTTTGGGGCCCTACCACACGGGGTGTCCTGGTTTGCCCCTTTTACAGGTTTCCAGGAGCCCTGGTTTGCTCCTTTCTAGGTCTCCAGTTGCCTGTAATCTGTGGGGTGGTTACTACTGTCCTTACCATGGAAGAACTGAAGCCACCTCTCCTATGTTCAGGAGGGGCAGGTCGGTTTCTTATTACTAATAATTATGATACTGGCCCTGGGGCTAGTCCTCCTTTATTGTGCTACCTCGACTCCTAGCCTATTTATTGACCCAGGATTGTGGCCCTCCTCCCATGATGATACTGATTTCTCCTTTCCAACCTACTTGTAACTAAGGTAATGCACTCACGGTACTGTCCTTAGCCTTGACACTAGATGCCTTATGTTACGGTCAGGGTGAAGAAAGTCTGAAGCAAGCACAGGCCTGGAGGTAGGCCGCTCATAAGATTGTTCCTCCCCTGGCTAGCCCTACTCTCACTTCTCATGGCTGGAGATATTGAGCTCAATCCTGGGCCATCTAAGCTGATCTCTAATATTCCCACCACCTGGAATGGGAATAAGGGACTAAAAATAGTGCATATGAATATTAGGAGCTTGCTTCCTAACCGAGACGATCTCCTAGCGTGGACTGAGCTATACAAGCCAGACATCCTAGGGATAACTGAGACTTGGCTCAAACCCTCGATTCCTGACTCTGCCTGCTTCCTAACAGGATACGAGTTCATTCGTCTAGACAGGACTGGGGGTAGGAAAGGGGTGGCACCCTCATCTACTACAGATCCCATCTGAAAATCTCCCTGGTGGCACAGAGTAAACCTGATCATCCACCTTGTGAGTTTCTTCATGTGCTCCTGCTGCTGGGCGATGCTAAGAAGCTGCACTTGGTGTGCGCCTATAACCCTCCTGGGGGTCTGACAGGACTCACTTACCTCTTAGATGCAGTTAGGCCCAGTATAGGTGACAATGAACTCATTATTATGGGTGATATCAACATGAACTGGGAGTGTGGCAATATTAGAAATGCGAATCACAACTTGCCTGCCTATCCCTTAACCAACTAATCCATGACCCGACGAGACAGGCAGCCAATGGTTCCTCAAGTTCCCTGCTGGACTGGATCCTGACCAACCGGCCGAGAGAGGATTGCCTCATCAGGCACGCTTATCAGACTCCATATCTGACCACTCCCGGTATACTGTGTCTGGAAAATCCTCCCTAGAATTCCACACAAATCATTCAAGTCAGAAAATACCCAGTTTTGACCCTGAGGCTTTCCTGGCCGATCTAGGATGTACTGACTGGACCAGGATGCTTGAAGCCTCTGACCCCTCAGTGGCAGCCTCCTGCTTCATACATTCCTTTGGTGTTCTCCAAGATAGACACGTCCCCAGGATCACCCGGAGGGTGAGGGGAACAGCCACCTTCTGGCTGAATGGTGACTTACTTGCCCAGATGTGGGAGAGAGACAAATGCTGGGCAAGTACTAAGGGTTCCAGAGATCCTGCTAATCTCCTGAGATATCGGCAACTCAGGAATCGGTGTAAAAAAGCCATTAGGGCTGCCAAAAGTAACTTCTGTAAATCGGCACTACTTAGCTCTGTCAGAGATCCTAGGAGGTTCTGGAGGAACATTAAACCTTTGTCAGTGGGCCTCTCACTCGGTGTCGTGGACATGATTATTGATGGAGTCTCGTGCAATAATCCCCACACTATAGCCGACCACCTCAATCTCCACTTCTCTGACCTTCGCCCTCACCTCTTGTTTCATGACTGATGGGGTCGCTGCTTAATATCCTCCGATGCAGAGTGAACATCCTCCTCAGAGAGTATTTAATCTTAAGGCCGTGGTCTGTCCTTGATGTTCAGAACTGCTTGGCTGCCTCTCCCAGCACTCCAGTGCAGGGCCTGACAACCTTGAGCCCAGGCTTCTAAGCTGGGAGCAGCTTACATTGCCCCTCTGATTGCCCATATCTTTAACCTATCCCTTAGCTCGGGGATAATCCCTGACATCTGGAAGGAGGCAAGGATAGTCCCTGTTCTGAAGCAGGGAAATCCCAAACTCCCTGACAACTATCGCCCTATTGCTATTCTCCCATCCCTTGGTAAACTCCTGGAAAAGGTTGTGGCGGAGCAACTCTCGGAGTACGTGGATACCCATGAGCTGCTTTCTGGGGCCCAACATGGTTTCTCGGAAGGGTCATAGTACCACTACTGCCCTGATTACTGTAACTCTAGTATTAGATCCACCATGGATCAGGGCAAACTGTCAGGTGCTATATTTATTGACTTGTCAAAAGCTTTTGACCTTGTAAACTATGACCTACTGGGGAGCAGCTCGGGCTCTCGGTTCTCTCCATGCCATGAGTTGGATGATGGGCTACCTAATGGCTAGAAAGCAGCGACCTGCTTTAACAAGGTCCTCTCAGAGCCTAGGGCTGTGACCATGGGAGTTCCCAGGATCGGTACTTGGACCCTCCTATTCTCACTTTTATTAATCAACTCCTATGGGTGACCTCTCTGCCAAGTCACGCTTTTATGCAGATGACCTTGTGCTAGTGGCCCATGCTCGTAATGCTGCTGACCTTAACCAGTGCCTATCTGAAGACTTCAGCAGAGTCTCGGCCTGGATTACCAACCATAGACTGGTATTGAATCCTAACAAAACTCAGGCCATGCTCTTTGGTTCCACGGCCAAGTTAAAAGCCCCATCAGCTATGCTTAAAATAGCTTGTGATGGAGGCCCCCTGTTGCCAACAGCGAGCTCAATTAAATATCTTGGGGTCACCCTCGACCCACAACTTGACATGGGAAGCCATATCCAAAACATCTGCAGAGCCACCAGGTGTAAGCTTGGCCTTGCCTACAGGGCCAAATACAACCTGCTCCGGAGCGAGGGTTGGCACTTGCGAGGGAGTGCTTCCTCCCTTTAGTTATGGATACCACCTATTTGCCAGGTCACCCCAAATCCATCTTAATCGGTGGAACATGGCATATAATGATATCTGTCGGTTTGCACTTGCTGCTCCCAAACTCACCCACCGATGTGAGCTCTATGACAAACTCAACTGGCTCCTCCCTCATGGACTTCCTGATCCTTGGTGTAGGAAACTTCACCAGGAAAGTGCTTGCCACGGGCATACCGCTGGGACTGGCGATCTCCTCCCAAAACTGGACGCCATCCCTACCAGCTCAGGTCACAGACCGAAAGTTGCTTAAAGTTCCCCTACTCGACCCTTATGGGGATCGTGACTTTGCCGCTTTTGTGCCTAGGCTCTGGAACTCCATTCGGACTCTGTTCATTCTGCCCTTCCCATGGGACCTTTCGCTCCTCCTGTGGTCCCACCTAAAACAAACAACAAGATGTGACTGCTCCTAGTCTCTGTAATGTAATACTCTGCAGTCCACTATTGTCCACTCTGAGTCCATGATGGTCTATGAAATATGTATTCAGTGATTCTAATGTCTATCTATGTCCTGTAACAATTTGTACTATGTGTGGCAGTATCTCTGCCCTTATACAAGCGTTGTTATAACTGTTTTTTACTGTATCATGCTGTTTCTCCAATGTTGCCATGTATGTATACTGTATGTTTTGTGCTCTCCCGGGTCGTTCCTGAAAATAGGCATACTACTTGTCTAGTGTACTTACCCGGTAAACAAAAGCTAAATAAATAAAATAAATAAATCTACATCCAGCATCTGCATTTTGTGCCTTTGCTGTGTGTTTGGCCCAGTTTTTGTTTTATGCAGTTTGAAGTGCTTATCGTGATGCACCATGTCTACTCAGAGCAACCCATTTCTTTCCAAAACATAGAAACTTTTGGCAGAAAAGGACCACTTGGCCCACCCAGTCTGCCCAAAGATTTCCTACTTGTTGTACCTCCATGGACCCTGTCTTGTCCGAAGAGTCCTTCCCGACACCCTACTTTTGTATTATTCTCCCCATATGTCTCTCATGCATACTTGAAGCCTGCCACCTGCTTTGTCTCCACTACTTTAATTGGCAGCAGTGGCAGTTGATTCCATGCTTCCACCACTCTTTTAGTGAAGAAGTGTTTCCTCATGTCCCTCTTGAATCTTCCCCCTTCCAAAGTCATTGCATGCCATCCAGTTCTAATGCTCATCTTCACTTGGAAGAGGCTTGCCCTTTGCACCCTGTATACCCCTGTGAGTTACTGAAGGTCTTGATCATGTCACCCCTCACTCTCCTGTCTTCAAGAGTATATGTGTTGAGGTTTCTCAGCTTCTCCTTATGGGGCTTCCCCTGCAACCCCTGAACCCTCTTGGTTACCTTTCTGTGGACCACTTCCACCCTGTAAATAAAAATGGCAATATTATTCTTTTATCATTTTTATGTGACTGAATTTGATTTGTTTCTAAACCGTGACAAAACAACTAAAAATCATAAGAGTTTCAAGGAAGACCAGTTTTTTTCTTTTGTGTAATGTATTTATTCCCCTCGCTCCTGCTCAGATGCCCCCCCTCTCCTTCAGGCAGTCCTATGACCTTCTCTGCCATACCTCCCTACTGCCTCACTCGAGTTCTGACCCCCCAGCAAGCCCCATATTGTAGCCCTTCCCACAGTATCCTGGAGTTTCCCTTCACCGGGTGGGTCCTCCCCCTTCGGGGGGAAGGGGAATGCACCAGTGGAAGGGGACACTAGCACCTACAGTACCTTATAGGCCGTAAGACGCTACTGAGGCCTGCAGGAAGCAGCTCCCTGGAGGGTTCAGAGTTGCAGAGGATCTGGAGGCCATCATCCGGCAAGCACCCAGACATTTTTCCTCTTTTCTGTTCGGGATGGCGTAGTGACGTAATGGCTGATGCTGACATCTGCCCCTCCCTGATGACGTGTGAGATCTTGTGTCCTGTGATGCTCCCAGCCTCTGCTAGGAGCCAGCAGGCACCGGAGCATTCCCTCCCCCTCCCCCCGGGAAAGGAGAGCTGTCCTTGGGAAGCTCCATCCTTCTCCCCCTGCCGGCCAGCACAACCCGGCTCATTCCCGAACCGTGCCAAAGGCCGTAAGTGGAAATCCAATCACTGCGCTTGATGGGCCGGGTTGAAGACCAGTTTTAAACAAAAACAAAATAATTTATGTTTAGTTTTGTTATTTCACTCTTTCCCTTCAGATCCTTCTTGCCTCCCACTACTGGTGCACAACATCCTCATATGTCGTTTCTGGCCACTCCATGGCTGAGCACCTCAGTGGTGGGCTCTCTTGAGATGATGGCTGCCCCAGAAGGAGAGGTGAATTGATTGCCAGCCAGAAAAATCTGAGGAAACCGTTCTGAGGTGCCAGAATACGCAATAGTAGAGGCGTTGCAATGTGGTTGGGGTATTGGTAGATCTTGAGTGAACTAATTTCTGAAGTATAGACTATTGCTGGACTACTTATATTGATTTCACTACCCCTACAGAGCATGTGAACTCTAAGGAACAAAAGTCCTGCTTTCTCATTGATGTCCTTAGAAATAAAGCTGAAAACAATACAATAACTATCAGCAATAAAATATCATACTGAGAAATTGAAACAACACAGAATGTCTACAGTTAGCCATCAAAAGCCTCTTTAAAAAGAAAGATTTTCAGTCTTGCCTTAACAGTAGCTATAGAAAGAACAAACCTAATGTTTGAATGCAGTCTGTTCCACAGACCAGGGGCTTCTACTGAAAAAGGCAAGTCACCTATTGTGCAAAGTCAAGCAGCATGAAGTATAACCAGTCCCTAGTCTGCAGAATGAAGAGCCCTACTAGGGATGAATAATTCCATAAAGACAAGTGCAACCCCCAGAAATTGCTTGGGTTCCTAAATTCATTGCGGCTGCTCAGAGGCTAAATTGTAACTGTTTAGGTGGGGAAAGTCTCACATCTCGATGTCTAGGTGGTGGAACTGTCCTGTAGTAATGAATGGAGAAAAATGAGAGAGGTGGTGGAACTGTCATACAGTTTTTTAGGAGAAGATGGAAATGAGTTCCTGTAGGCTCCTGCCAAGGGCTGCCTCCTGGTATCTCAAAGGTTAAGATTTGGGAACTCCTACTGCCATGTGACTTGGTGCATGTGCAGGGGGAAGGGTTCTGTATAACTACCGATCAAATGAATATCAGGCATTTCCAGTTCTAGTTTCTGTTAACAGGGAGTTCAGCAGAAATCTGCCTGTGCCAGAGCTATGAAGGATGTCACCACACCCTGATTCTTCTCATGCTGTCTGTGATCCATCATGCACTTTAGTGAACTGGTGGTGACCATTATCTGTCCAGTCACTGAGTGTCTGTCTGCCCTGAGGAGTCTAACCATTAAATGTGGCTGTGACCAGCTTGGACTTTCTGTCTTTTGGAGTCTGTACTGCAACCATAGTCTGCCTGTATTGTAAGAATGTTATCTGCTGTTTACTTCTGCCACCTTCTATCACCAGCAATGTAGAGTAACACGGTCATTGAATCTAATGTAATCCTACAGTTCTTCTTAAGTTTGCCCCTGCATGAACTGGAGAACTTTGTCTACCAGAACAGGAACTCCATTTGCTTACTGACTTTGGTGCTGTTGGAAACTATCATTGCATTATCCTCATCAAGAACTGTAATGTAAAGTATATGTTTTGTTACTTACCTCTGGCCTAATCTGTGGTTTAGACAGGTTGTAGTGAAATGGTGTGGGTCACACCTATGGGGATCCTTGGCTGCTGCAGTGGGTGGTATAAGGAGGGTTGCGTCATTGTCATGGTGGATCTGAGGCTTGCTCTCCATTTGGAGCTGAGCCCACAGATTCTGTTCTCCTATGGTGGAGATAAGATAATGTAAGTAGGTACTAAATGTTGGTGCCCAGGTGGGCCCAGATCATCTCTTTGCATGCTCGTGGATATGGCGAAGATGCACAAACCTATCTCTTACTGCCTACCATATGCAACTGCCTCTGTTACAACAGTAGCTGTGACTGCCAGACTACTTTGTACAGTACAAGTTACAGTAAACTGTTACACTGATGAGTTGGCATTGCATTGCTGTGTTAGAGTTGGCAAAGCATTGGCAACTCACATGGTGTTGTTTTTCAGCACTTAACCTGCTCAAGAGTAACTTTTATAAAATGTGTTTGCAATTCCACTGGAATGCATCTGGGATTCTGTAATGATGAAATGCGAAAATGAGCTGTAACAATTAAGGAACAGGTTTTGCAAGAACTTGTTCTGGATCCAGAAACATTTATGCCACTTACTGAGACATGCTAAAGCAACTCATTGATGTGACAGTTTAATGTGAATTATACTGTAGCTGTTTGATGCCCCCAGAAACCTAAGGTGCCTGCTGTGCCAGTAGTGTCCTGTGTGATTACATACAGTACCAAACTGTTTGTTAAAATGTCTTTCTTCTACATTGTATTTTCCCTTAGAGGTAATAACTTGCATGCCAGCTATGCAGTCATGCGAAACCTCCCAAGTGGTTACCTTACTGAAATTATGTGAGACTTTGTCATCTAGAACTCATAACATGAATTCGAGTGTCCATTGTGATTTCCATCAGCTGATACCTGTCTGTGGTAATCAAGGAACACTTAAACTGTGAAAATGGTATGGACATTTAAAGACTGGTAACTGTTGTTACAACTGTGGAGCTCAGTTCCCAGTCCCCAGACTCAGGATTCCCTCTGAACTCAACATACTGTAAACACATTTGTGTTCTGACTCCTCTTCTCAATAGCCAAGTGTCACAGCTCAAAAATCCTCTAGATGGGAGTGGAGTGGGTTGGGGGTGGGGGCTTACACCAAGCTACAGTGTATGTGGGACACAGTCCATGTCAGGCCTTGTATTAAAGCAACAGTACATTAAAGCTGATTTGTTATCTCACTGGCAGCCAGTGACATTCCCTCAAAATGAGGAAACTGTGGTCTCGTAGACCAGCTCTAATGAGGGTTCTTGCCACTGCGTCATGCAGCAGCTAAAGATGGTGAGCCAGCTTTAAATAAACTCCAGGATAGACTGTATTACAGAAATCAAGCCTTGATGATTCAAAGGCATGTACCACAGTGGGCATAATGGCATTTGTTAGCAGGGGTCTGAGTGTAACAATATTTCTAAGGTGTTGAAAGCTACTCTGATCACACTTTAAGTGTCTGTTACAACATTACAATATAACTTTGCAGAGGGTCTAGAGGGAAAGGTACTGTATGCCTGTTTGCAGACGACACGACACGAAACTCGGGGGGTTGATAGAATGAGGGGCGATCAGAAAAAGCTGGAGGATTGGTCAAGGGACTGGCAGCTGGATTTCAGTGCTACAAAGTCTAAAATAATGCACATGGGGCACAACAACTATGGGGCAACTTACCAACGGGGAGGGGAAGGGAGGTATTAGCAGCCTCAAAGCAGGAAAGGGACCTGGGGGTAGTCATTTCTTTTTTTTTTCCCCACTCTGTTTATCCGCTTTACTGACTCCATCTTCAACTCATTCAGATCCCCTCATGCCTCGCTACATCTCCCCTTAATGTCCAGGAGTCTGCTCTTAGAGTGCAACCAGTCACTCATGAGACCCTTAATACCCCTGGATAATCCCTTGGGTAGGGTGAGGGAAGGCCCTCTTACCTTCCTCGAACCATGGTGGAGCGGATGGTGCACATTGGAGTCTGCCCCGAAGACAACTGGAGGACATGCCAAAGAAAAAGATGTTCAAGAACAAGGGGGCACAATATGAAGTTGGAAGGGGGAGGTTCAGAGGAAACGTGGAACAGCCTTCTAGTAGGGGTGGTGGGGGTGGAAACAGTTACAGGATTCAAGAAAGCATGGGATAGACACAAAGGGATCTTGGAAGACAAGGGGGGGACCTGAGGCCATTTAGGGACTGCAATGTCAGGTAGGTAGAGAAATTGGGGCAAACTAGGTGGGCCTGTAGGCCCTTATCTGCCAACAACATCTATGTTTTCTGTGTTTCTGTGTTTAACTGCAGTGTAGGTCATCATTAATTACATGTCAGAGGAGTAATTACACTGTAGTAACAGGTTTGTTGCATGTAACTGCATTGTAGTTGCAATGCAGTTAGAGTTTAGTTACGCAAGCTCTCAAGGATTCTTTACCAGCTTTGAAAGACTCATCCATTCCTTATCAAGGACAGGATTAGGAAAAGCCCCTAAAGCTCCTTCAGTTGTCTTGGATCAGCAGTACAGCACAGTAGTTCTGTTCAGTCTTGGGCGAGCTTGAGCCAGTTTATTCTCATCCAGTCCGCAGTCTCTGCCAGGTAGCCATTCACACACCTTGTAAGCATTCTGTCATCGGTGAGGAAGGAATAGTTAAACTGGCTATCATCCAAAGTAATAGAGCCCCTTGTTGTAGCTGATTATAAATCACTTTTGTGATTTCAACCAATCAGCACTTAGAGCTGCTGTATCTCTTCTTCTGCGTATAGTAATCTCTCAAACAGCAGCGTTAGGCGTGGCACTTTCCACTTCGCAGCCAGGGGGAGGAAGGTGCCATGTAACTTTTAAATTAAAATCTGAGCAAT
Source organism: Neoceratodus forsteri (assembly GCA_016271365.2). Lineage (NCBI taxonomy): Eukaryota > Metazoa > Chordata > Ceratodontiformes > Ceratodontidae > Neoceratodus > Neoceratodus forsteri. The sequence goes on along the minus strand of CM028132.1, from coordinate 1,177,313,149 downwards.
TAATAGGGCCACCGTACATCTCCGAGTGTGAGGCTTGGGCAGGCAGAACTGATCAGCTTTGCTTTGTAGTCCTCTTGCCTAAACTTCACACTTAGGGTCTCTTATACCATAAGAGACACCCCATGGAGGCCCTATTAACTAATTCAATGAGTTCTCCTATGGGCATCATGTACAAGCAGGGCAGCAAAGAAAACAAACAGAAAATTAGAGAGAAATTCAGTTAACGAAAATACAACTAGGGCAGCTAAACTGTAGAGACTCTGTTAAATCAAGTTCAAGTTTATTAAGCAGTAGAACTCCTCTGAGCAAACTAATTGACAAGGAGGACCTGAGAGAGACACTTAAAATACATACAGCATACTTTGGTACAAAAATAAACGGGAAGAGCAATACAGTACAGAGATGGATAATAATACTGTAGCAATCAAAAAGACATAGACGGTGCACATAATACAGTGGTTGAGGAGCATCAGTGCAAAAGGTACAAAAGGACAAAACTTGCTGTATTTGTATGATATATACAATCCCATAAAACTGAGGTACAAGTGCTAAGGCCAACGTGCATGATAGTCATAAATAAATCACCTACTCTAGAATAGTGGAAGCTTTACAGCAGTAGAAACTCACAGGGGTGGGATGTGGGACAGACAGTTAAGAACATGAGATGGAGAAATTAGAGGGGTAACAAGGGTGACATACAGAAGGAGTGGGATGGATGGAAAGCAGAGGAGAGAGCACAGAAGGGGTGAGGAGGGTGATTACCATACCCGGAATAACCATTTTATTCCAACAGACATAATCAGAGCAGAGAGTACCTAGTGGTGGTAAGGGCAAGGTCAGTAATGGGGGTGACATGTGCAGGAATCATGTAACTTGCTGGTAACTAAATTTTTGAAGATATTTGGAGGTACCACAGTTTATAATTTGAGGGTAGGTTGTGCTTTGTTCCAAACATCAGAGAGAGCATGGCTGATGGCCATTTTGCTGAAGCAGGAATGAGATTTAGGGACATCCAGCATGATATAGGAACTACTCCATAGCGGACAGAGGCAGACAGTGCGATGGAAGAGACCCGATATGTATGAAGAAAGTTTTAGTAGGAGGGCTTCGTAAAGCCATAAGAGTGAGCAGAGAAGCCATCTGGTGGACAGAGAAGCCCAGCCCAAGGAAGCATACAATCGCAATGATAAGTGCGAGGGTGGGCATCTGTGAAGAAGTGTATTGCCCTGCGGTAGAGTGTGTCGAGTGACTGCATCTGAACAACAGCCATATATCACATCTGCGTAGTCCAGTAGAGGGATGAAAGTCATCTGTACCAGTCTCAACTTAGCTTCCACAGGGAAAAGGGACCCGTTCCTAAAGAAGAAACTGAGCCTTTGCTTCAGTTTTTTTGCAAGTGAATCGATATAAGCAGAGAAGGACAGATGGTGGTCCAACAAACACCCCAGGTACTTAAATTTATCGACAACTTCTAGGTTGTTATCAGGTAGGGTTTTGATGGGAGGCAGTAAGGAGAGGTTTTTAGGGAAAGAGGTAGGATAGAGTGGAAATACATGACCTTAGTTTTTTTAGTATTCAGAAGTAGTTTGGCCTATAATAAATTATGCTGAAGGAGGTCAAATTCGGCCTGAAGTTCTGTACAGACCTCATTCAGCTAGGATTTGGGGGTATAGAGGACAGTGCCATCTGCAAATAAGTGGATTTTTGCTTTGTTCACATTAGCACTGATGGAATTTATATAGATCATGAACAGAAGAGGTCTGAGAATCAAGCCTTGCAGTACCCCCCTTGTGAGAGGGAGAAGTGGAGAGAGTGAGCCTTCCTCTTTTACCTGCTGTATCCTACCTGACAGGTAGCTAGTAAACCAGTTTAGTGCCCAGACGGTTATGCCATGTCCATTCAGCCTGATTAGGAGTAAATCATGGTTGACAGTGTCAAATGCTTTACTAAGATCCAGAAATACAGAACCTGAGATCTGTTTTTTATCCATGGCAAGGAGCCAATCATTTGTGACCATGGCAAGGACATAAGTTGTACTATGAGCTGGCATGAAACCCAAATGGAACGGGTTCACTAGGTCTGACCTATCAAGTTAGTCTCTTACCTGAGCATTTACTAGTTTTTCTAAAAGTTTTGAGAGTAGGGATAGTAGGGAAATTGGTTGGTAATTATTCAAGCCCATAGGGTCTCCTGATTTGAATAAGGGATGACCATGTGCTATTTTCCAGGCCTCGTGTATAACACAGGAGGTAATTGGCAAATTGAAAAAATGCAGAATGGGGGCAGTTAAATAATGAAACCCAGATCTGAGAAAAAAGGTCCTAATCCATCAGCATCGGCACCTTTCCTTAAGTCTAGGTGCAGTAGCAGGTCTTCAACTTGCTTATATTGGAACGGGGAGAATGTGAAAGTGCTGTCAGTTAGTGGGAGGGGTTGACTGAGGTAGGCTAGATTTTAGGGTAGTGACTTTGGAGGTGTCGAAGGCTAGGCCTGCTGAAGAGAACTGGACATTGAAGCTATCCAAGATTTCTAACGTAACAGTTAATGTCATACCCTGATGGGCAATCTTATCTAGCAGTGTGGAGGTTGGTTTCATTCCCTCCGCTGACTTTTTAACCCCCCAGAATTTAGCAGAATTACCTTTTGCTGTTTTGAAGACTGATAAGTAGTAATTAGCCTTAGCAGATCTAAACAGTTTGGTGCAATTGCTCTGACTAGTTCTAAAGGCTGCCCAATCAGAGGGGTGTTTGGTACGCCTTGCTGTGGCCCATAATTGGTCCCTTTTGTTTAGGGCACTTTTCAGGTCAGCATTGAACCATGGACGGGAATGCTTCTTGATTCTACATTTTTTCATTAGGGCCTGTTTATTGATGTTACTATTTAGGATGTCAGTAAAAATGGAGGCCGCGTTGTTGACATTTGAGGCCATGTAGAAGTCCACCCAGTTTACGTCTCTCAGATCAGCAAGGTAATGGGCAAGGCTAAATCTGCGGAAACTCCTTTTCCAAATAAATCTGCTGGTGGACTTAGTTACTGGTAAACCTTTAATACAGAACACCGGGCAGTGACCACTAACATCATTATGGAAAACTGCTGTGTGGGAGAATTTGTGAGGTTGGTTGGTAAGAATCAGATTAAATTAATGAGCTGTTTGCCTTATTCCTAGGGTTGGGTCGAGTGAATTTCGTTATTAATTGGGTGAAGCCTGAATAATCCCAAAAATCTCTCAGTTGTTTACTTCTAGAGTTGTATTATGCCAGTCCAGATTTAGGTAGCCAAGAACGATAGTTTAATTTTGCTTACAGTCCACGAAATTACGCAAATGACTTAAGAGCTCCATACACCCTGTTGGTGGTCTATAGCAGCCGATCACATTTATGGTCTGTACCGGGGAGATTACTAAATTTAACCCGAAGCATTCAAATTCCTTCGGAGTAGAGATAGCATTGATTACAGAAGCTGCGAGCTTGTCCTTGACATACTGTATATGACAATGCCCCCTCCCTTAGATTGCCTATCGATACAGAAAAGATTATAGGAAGGAAGTGATGTCAGGTTATCCAGGATTTAACTTTTTAGCCAGGGCTGAAAAGGGAGCCGGGGGTGGGGGGGCTAGTTGCATAATCAGGAGTGAAAAGAGAGTAATAATGGAGCAGGAACTTGAAAGAAAAGAGGGAGGAGAGTAGTGGGGAGTTTGAGGGAGGTTGTTTTATTTATTTATTTATTGAAATCTCGGATTACAACCTTTGAGCTGGAAGCTCATTTACAAAGGTTCCATGTCATGACAAAACAGGGTTACAGTAGTTAAATTGTACAAGTCAAAACAGTGTTAATAAAGAAAACAAACAGGCAATTCAGATACAGCCATTTAACATGAAGGATTGTAAAAGTACAGATATTATGGTACAGTATATGCAGCAACAAAATCACATGTAACGTAAGTGCACTAATAATGCAAGGCAGGAGAAAAAGAGAGGACCATGGATGGGAAGGAACTGGTAGCAGAGGGGTTAGGGGAGGAGAGGGATAGTGAAGGAATGCTCTAATAACCCTGTCAAATATGCTTTTACTGTACGGCACCCAGAGTCCCTGGAATTGGGCGCCTAACTAAATAAAGTGTTACTTACTTACCCATGAAGCCCACCAGGATGAAGCGCAGTGTCACAGGTTTCCTGCATGGCAAAAGGGATGAACTCCTATTGAAATTGCACTGTCTGCTGCAGTAACTCTACTGCAGAATTCTGCAGAGTTGGGCTTCATCCTGGTGGGCTTCACTATACTTAAAGACAACCACATCCCCCAGTAGCCAAGCACAAAAAAAATAAACAATCCAACAGTGCCAACCTGGAATGGGAAAGGGTGTACTTTTAGTTTATAAGCATGAAAATATACTAACAAAATAAATAAAAAAAAATTGAACTAAAGATAAAGACTCAAAGTAAAAGAGTCGATTTAGCTGGTTAAACTACCACAGCTTAGCAACAAGCAAGACTAGTAGGAAAGTAATAATAAGGACTAGAAAACTCTAACTCACTGAAGGCAAAAGCCCAGAAAGAGAGAAATTGCCATGTAGGGGTGTGAACCTGTAGAGGAAAATATCACATATCAAGAGGATATGGAGAGACAGAGAACGCTGTAGCCATATGAAAAGCAGCAATACGTTTAGTAGAGGTGAGGTGGTGCTGAGGTTAGTGCAAGGGTACAGTACAATTCATGAAACGTACAACTATTAAGATGCCAATAGCCACTGTATCCTGCCCCCCAACCCCCCAGTAGCTGGCTAGCCCAGTCCCTCAAGCTCCATATTACACTGACAGTTTCAATTATAGTTGGCTAACCAAAATCAGCTCCCTCAGTCTACCTTACTTGAAAGATGGTTATTATTATAACATTTTACTAAGTGTTTTCCAGTTATATATCAAACAATTCATGTTCATTTCCCTTGTGCTTTCACTTCTCATGCTGGCATCCCTGCAGGAGACCACCCCCCCAGCCCAAATCAGATGACACACTTTCTAAAAAGATAGCATTTCAGCATGTGGAAGGTATGTCATGCATTGCAGTTACAAATGTTTTGTGGTTTCCAGAATGCATTTAAACTAATCCCCTTACTCTACCAGCTGCCTCACAGTATGCAACTGCTCCATCGCTATACTGACACCCCGGTATAATGAAAACATGGTTATTGCAGAGTGGTACACTTGGCTCGCAACATAAAGCAACTATTTCCAACAGGTTTTCAGGGGATTCATTTAAATACATTCTTGGGAGAAAGAAAACTATAACTGCACGGCATGATACACCTCATGCACACTGAAATGCAATCTTTTTAGACATTGTGTTAGTTGATTTGGGCTGTGTTCTGGTGCAGTGCAGGTGCGAAAGATAGTGGTCTCCTGCTGGGATGGCAGCACAAGAAGTGAGTGCATGTAGGAACTGAACATTGCGCAGAACACTCCACTTAGAGAACTAAAGACATTGTGCAACTTATGAGTAAGGTTTTGACTCAGTATATAAATACATATGGTAGGGAGGGGGCACCTGATGTGCACTATGGGCATGAATTGTTTAATAAATAAGAGGGAAATAGTAAAATGTTATAATACGAACCCTCCATTGAGTAAGGTGGAGTGAGAGAGCTGATTATGATCAGAAAAATATAATTGAAACTGTCAGTGTAATATGAAGACTGAGGTATCTGACTAGTTAACTCCTCGGGGGTTGGGGCACAAGATCTCACCACCACCTTGGATGAGTAGTTTGGGGGTGCTGATGTCGACTAGCTCAGGACCTTATACAGCTAGTGAGGCAGTAGGCAGCAACCAAAATCATCCATAATTATTACAAACCAGGAGCATCATGCTAGCTGTGGAGGATGAGTACAAACCAGGAAGCAAAAGCCAGCTGATTCTGAGGGTACTGAAAGGCAATGAAGAGCAGTACTCTTATTGAACAGTAAAACTGTGGGTTTCCAGTTAGAATTCCACCACTGCCTCAGATTCAATTACTTGACATTAAGCAAAGCAGTTGTAATCCCTCAATACGTGAGTAGAAGCAAACACCACTGAAAACAAATGTAATACCAGCAATAGCTAGCAACCATGGTTCTGGGGCAGCACCCCACCCGCCCGCCGACTGACAGTGTACAGTAGGGCTGTACGCCCATTGGTCCACAGCGTGAGCCAGTGGGCGTGCAGCCCGTACCGTACTACACAGTCCAGATAGGCGGGTGGCGGGGCCGCAGGTGGGTGGGGTGCTGCCGCCTGCTGCTGACCGGGGGGGGAGCGGGGCAGTGGGGCTCGGTGGGGAGGGGGGTACCGTGGAGCTCTCCTTATTACATATGCCCGTGATCGGGCTGTGAGCAGTCCACTGAACCACCAGGGATGTAGGATATTGCTTATTTTTACATATGCCCGTGATTGGGCTGCGAGCGGTCCACTGGACCACCAGGGATATTGGACGTGTATCTATTCTACATATGCCTGCGATTGGGCAGAGGGGCACATTGCTGCGATGTGTAGGGGGTGTCGGTCCCCGACGGCTGCTGCCTGGCAGGGCGCCAGGTGCAAGTCACCGGGGATTGGCGCACCTGCATGCAAATAGAGCCATAATGACATGTAAATGGCCCCATTTGTGCTTTGCATACATTATGGCCCCATTTGCATGTGCACTTTTGAATATCATGGTTGTTGCGCCTAGCACAACGGAACTTGCGCTAGCGCATCCCCCTGCTCCACTCTGGCTACTTGCGCTGGTGCAGTGCCACTGCGCCATGTGAACTGCGGGTGGCCAGGGTGCGATATTCAGCGATGCTATGCCATGGCGCAGCTCCATTGAATATCGCCCAGTCAACGCCCCTGCGCAGTCAAGTTGCACTGCGCCCAGGCTTGTGCCACAGCCTGGCACAGTCTGAATATCTGGGCCTGAGTGTATAAAGCATGTGCAGGACAGAATCCATGCAGGTAGGCAGGACAATAGGAGGGATGTTCAGTGCAGGGGACCAAGAGTGATTATGGAGGCTTGGGACAACCACACGCTGAGGAGAGCTTCAAATGTCTCCACAAGGAGTTTCACAGGCAAGCCTGGGAGGGGGAGGAGTGAACCTGGGCAGGAAGGGAGTTCCATAGTCTGGGGGCACATGAGGCAAAGTCTCTTTCCTCCATTAGAGTGCGAGTGGCAGGAATCCTTAGAACAGCAAGGCCCAGGGATCTGAGGGAGTACGAGGGGGAGGCCGCCAGTACGAGGAGCTCCGACAAACCATGTGGGGTGCCGGTACCAAGGACCTTGCCGGTGAAGCAGCCCAAGACAACATTTAAGTAACTGGATGGGGAGAGCCAGTTAAGCTTACTATACAGGTCACAGTGGTGGGGGAGTCGAGGGGCAGCAAGTGCAAAATGGCAAATGTTATTGTAGGCGATGGACCACCTGGCGAGGTGGGTGTTGGAGGTACGAGCGAATAGGAGAAGCCCATAGCAGAGAGAGGGGAGAAACACTCCTCCAGCAAGGTGAGCAGTGGGAGTAAGGTTGCTTTTAGCATGATAGACCAGACCCAGTTTGCAGTTAACGTCTTTGCAGACACTAAGGATATGGAGTCCAAAGTCAAGCTGATGGTCAAGTGTATTTGATGTAGTTGGTGATGAGGACGGGGACACCATCAAGACCAGTGATACACGGGGGGGCAGGGGAGACCTTTATCTTGGCCAGGGACCCAAAGAGCATGGCCTGATTTTTTTTTTGAGGTTGAGGACTAGCTTGTGGGACGTTATCCAAGATTGGACACTCCTGAAGACCTCGCTCAACTGGTGGTTTATGACCCTAATGTCCTGAGAGTGGGTGAGGAGGACCAGGTCATCTGCTTATAGAATGGACCTGGAGTAGGAAGAGGTAGCAGGTAGATTGTTAACAAAAATGGAAAAGAGCAGGGGCCCCAGGACTGAACCTTGAGTAACACCTGAGGACACAGCAGTGGTATCCGAGAGCACCTTGCCATATTTGATCAGCTGCAGTTTGCCCTCTAAGTAGTTGGCGAACCAGATGAGTACAGGGGGTGACAAGCCAAATGATCCAAGCTGATAGCAGAGCAGAGCAGAGCATGATCAAGTAGATCGAAGGCTTTGGATAGATCGATGAAAATGTCACCAGAGAGTTTACCCTGGTCCATAGCAGTTCTGATCCCGGACACAACAATGACAAGGGCCGAGGATATGCTGTACCCTTTACGAAAGCCATGCTGCTCAGGAGACAGAAGCTCATGAGACTGGATATACTCCATGAGTTGTCCCGCCACAACTTTCTCAAGGAGTTTACTGATTGCAGACAGTATGGCTATCGGTCGGTAGTTGTCCAGAATCTTAGGGTTGCCCTGTTTAAGTATGGGAACAACCCTAGCCACCTTCCATATGTCAGGGATGACCCCAGAGGATAGGGAGAAGTTGAAGATATGGGCCACCGGGGAGGCAACATGAGAGGCACCAAGACGGAGGAGCTTAGGTTCCATAACAATGAGCAGGGGTTGCATTGACAGTCTGTTAATTACCCTCTAGGGACATAATGTGGCATGAGGTACAGCAGTGTGCCACATGCCCCTAAGAGTGATTCACTGGCTGTTAATGAAACTCATGAGAATGCATTTCAGATGATAATTACTGGATTGAGTAAGAAAATGATTTGCCTTTGAACTGAGAAAGTCATTTGATGATTTTTGTTGGGTCTTTGGTTAACAAATATCTAAATATTTTTTCAAGAATGATATTTTAGTGTCACAAGGCTTCGCAATATAAAAAAATCAAAGTAAGGCTCTTGTTCTCAAGGGCCAAGACTATATTGACAGTTACCTTCCTGTCTGATATATTTTAACCACACTGTGTGCATCATGTAGCTGTCCTCTCTTAGTTGCTATTGTCCTTCTCATCCTTGTCAAGCCACTTAGAGCTGTAGGTCAAAATAGACATTGGTAACAAAACCTGCTGCAGTTTGAGGTGACAGAGCTTTTCCAGCAGCAAAAATCATCAGCAGTGCTATAGGAACAGCGTTCTGTTGTGTCCCAGATAGATTTGCTATAACACTCGACCACCGCTATGAACAAAATGTTGACTGAGGTACTCAGTAATGACGTTTTTAGTATATTGCATTCTACATCAGAAGAGATTTGCTGATGACTTATAGCTGCTCTTAAGCAATACAAATAAAGTGTCTATATTTTTTTCCTCTTGTTTTTGTTCCAGTGGCAAAGCATTCACTTAGCACTTCATTAAGGTTTTTTGGGGGATCATTTATAAGTTAACATTCATTGTTTTTATTTTCATCAATCCATCTCATAAAAACTTTTTAACATTATTATTTTCTTTTCTTTTCCTGGTTCTAGTTGGTCTAATTGCTGTTTTTGTATGTTAGCATATCTGCGTACTGGCTCATTGCTGTTAGCACTTCATGGTTGTGGCTTTGCTGTGGTTGTGAAACTGAATTGGCAGTGGTACTTTCTGATTCTGGTGTTTCAAGGTGCCTTCCAGCCCCTTCTCTACAGAAAAGCCTTTAGGGAGAAATTTTTGGATATTCAAGTAACTTGTCCATTTTTGCAGCTGCATTGGGTGGAGTCTGCAGCTGTCTTGCAATCAATTCTGAAAATGGGCTTTCCAAACTCCGACCGAAGAGCAAATGCAGAGTTGCAGTACAATTCCTCCGCAAAGCACTCTGCATGGTCATTTATTTATGTGCCCCCCCCTTTGTGGGTGCACTACTGTAGTTGAGGCATGCGCACTGGAGCTCCAATCTTGGGCATGGCAGACTGTTCCACCGTGAGCTCAGCGAGCACTCTTAAAGCATCAACTGCAGCCATGTCGACTCTGGCCAGAGTTTGTTTTTCTTTTGCAATAGGATAGATGCCTGCCTTTCAGCAAAGTGAGGAACAGTTTGGCAGAGTAGAGGGAGCAGTGTGAGTATGGGAAGGGCAGTTTAAAGCAACAGAAGGAGTTGGGGATAGCACCGTAAATCACAGCTGTGTGGTCCAAGACCAGGAGGGTCATTTAGAGGACAGTCTCATGGCAGACCAAGGAGAACAAGGGTCTAAATTTGCATACATAACTGTTTCCCTTTGTAAGTTTGAAAAGGCGTGTATATGTAGTTTCAGCCCTTCATTTTACCACAGTGCATGTAAAATTGTCCTGGGTCGCCCCTGAAAAAGGGACCTTCGGGACTCAGTGGGCCTACCCAGTCATCAAAATTCAATAAATAAATAAATAGATAAACTGAGCCTGGAGTTGGAATTAGGGGGTGCACCACCTGCAGTCAGTGTATCACTGGGAGCTACAGTAGGGCTATTAGTAAGTCAATGGAAGTTGGCATCTGTGGAGGGGGCAGAGCCAAGCCAGGAGTGAGTGCTGATTTTGTTTTCAGACAGTTTGTGACTTTGTGAGTCTATTGGGAAAAGCGGGGAATGAGTCTAAGCCATGTGACATTCAGTCATGGCAACGGGGCATGTGGGGGGGAGGATTCGGAAACAAGTGCTGTCAGTCATTTCACTGACCACCATGCTCATGGAGTTGACCTCTGGCACCGGAACCACGCCAGGCTGTGTGTGTGTGTGTGTGTGTGTGTGTGTGTGGGGGGAGGGGTGTCTCTCAATGGAACCATTTTTTTGAGCAGTGCAGGTAACTTTGTGCTCGCATGCATTGCCATGCAAGTCTTAAAAAAAGTTAACTTCTATCCCTGAGGGGAAAGGCAGGATTTATGTGATACAGTGCACCTAATTTAGGGAGTAACTTTTTTGTGGATGGAGTTGATATGGATAGGAAAGGGAAGGTGACAGTCCATTCAAGTACCAAGGTACATGTAGGAGAGGACTTCTTCAAGAGGGAACCATCCCATCTGGGAGATTGCATTAGTCTGACAACTGGTGAGTGTTTTGTTACCAAAACAGAGTGTTTGTCACGTATGAGAACCAATTGGTTACAGTAAGTGGGGCCATAGTTGGATGTTATCGGATTCACATTGGAGCACTATTTCCAACTCAGGAACAGAGTAACCAGATGCAAAAAGTTCAAGTCATCTGCATATAAGTGGATTTACAAGAGATTCAGACTGAGGATAGGCTGTTTAAGATTAAGAACAGAATAGGACCCAGGATAGAGCCCTAGCAATGCCTGACAGGATTAGGAGGGTGAGATGAGTAATCTGTGATACCAATCAGACAGGTAGGAATGGAATCATCTAACCAAGAGATCAGATAGGTCCACTACTGCAAGTTTGCAAATGCATTGGGGTGCAAAACTGTATCAAAAGCCTTAGCAAGGTCAACAAAGATGGCTGTAGTATAGGCAGGCTATGATCCACCCCCTTCAGGACAGTATCAGTAAGCTGCAGCAGTGAGGAGTCAGTGGAGTGTGACTTACGGAAAACAGATTTGAAAGAAGTAGAGAAAGGAGGAGTCAAGAAAAGAGGGAAGTTTGGAAAGCACTAGTTCTTGCACTTTTGCCAGAGTGGGAAAAATTTCCTTGAGTAGAAGGGTTACCCCTACTATGGAGAGAAAGAACTTAAAGCACTGCTCCAAGTCCCAGGTACCTTGGCACCTACCTCCGCACTGGATCCGGACTTTGCAGGGGCTTGATCTCACCCCTGTGGACCTGCCATGTGGGGGCCGTGGAGGAACAGGATGCTTAAGTCTTGGAGAGAGAAGGTGATGGGGTTCTGAGGGGGTGGCAGAAAGAGACTGAGCAGGAGACAAGGCAGCTTAAAAAATGCAGTAATGGTGCCATGTTTATGGAGGTTAGTAAAGTGGAATAAAGGATCAGATGCAGTAAGGATTTAGTTGTAGGCAAAATAATAAGGTAATACCCCTTCACCTATCTGGTACCCCTGCAAGAAACTTCCCAGTCTTTAAGAGATGCTGGAGAACATTGTGTCAGTTGGGGCTAAAATAGGGAGACAGATTATTCGGGTACCATTATTAAAGATGAATATTTGTAATCTGCAGGACAAGGAAATTATGAGTCCCCAAAACAGAATAAAAAGTGACTGCGGCAATGAAACTTCAAATACTAAAGAAATCCCAGTTAATCTTTATGTGGATAGCAAGCTTAACTAATTATTCTATTTAGCTGCAGGTGCTGGCCCTGTTTTTTTACTTACTGTTACATGTGCTTCTCGGGGCATTCAGGCTGCTCTCCAATGTATTGTATTTATTTGCTTTACCAGTAAAAAGGATCCATTGAGCGATTTACCTTCTTCATCTCTAAGTACTGGTTTGGTTCCCTTCCCTCTTACCTCTGCTCACTTCTATCTCCAGTCCCCTCACTCCATGTTCCCTCTGCTCCAGGTACCATAGAACTTTCTCCACTCCACATCTCTGCTCCTCTGCTGGGCAATCTGCCTTATCCTATCGACTTCCCACCTTCTGGAACCTGCTGCCCTCTTCCCTCCCCAATTCAACCTCCCCAGGCTTGCTCAGACATCTGCTCAAACTCCTCCCTCTTCCCTCCTGCAACAGTTTCCCACAGTTGGCACTCCCTTGTGGCACTGGTGGCACAAGGGGAAGGTATTCTCCCCGCCTGTCAGGTATAAAGTGCATTACAATTTTTATCATTTGTTCCTTAATGCTGCAGCTGTGCACCTGTTTAAGTGGGCCATACTGGACTGTAACTACACTTTAATTTGTACTATGTCTTGCACAAAGTTTTGTAACTCTGTGACATTTTTTACTGTAATGTACCTGCACTTTATTCTGTTTTAAAAATGTGACTGTGTTGTGCTTACTATTTCTCCTGTACTCCCTTCTCTCAGGAACACACCTGGAAATGAGTCTTGACTCAGTGTACGTTTCCCAGTTACCAATTTTCAAATAAATGAATAAATAAATAAAGATGTTCATTTACAAAGAGGTCCTGGTTAGGACAGCCAGAAAGATACAGCAGTATCTACAAAATAATGTATGCACAGTGGTGTAACCATACATACTTATGGTACGCCATTGCGTACAGAAAAAAATCTCCTCCTTTAAAATTGCAGTTTTTTGTTTTTTTTTAAATCTGCCTGGGTCCCGAACCTGGATCCCTATGCTGCAGGGTGAGGGGGACAGATGGTTGACTAAATTCTTTCCCGATAGACGTGCTGACATCACACAGTGGCGCCAAGCTTGTTTCAACTGTTGGCATCTAACGGAGCAATTGGACAGTTTTTGTCCCAATGCTTCTAACTGCTCCAAGCCTCCGCCAATCAGTTGCGCAGCCGTAACTTACTTTCCCGCTGCTACTACTGCTACCGAACTCACAAGGACCAGAGCCAGTCTACTACAGTTGTTGCCATCTCATATGTGGGCTGTGGCAGAGAGAGAGGATGGAGTCACGCCATGGAGAGCGAGAGCCAACTCGGAGCCAGCAGCCGAATTTCACTTTGCCTAAGACAGCCAGGCATACGCTGGTACAGCTCTGCGCCTTGAAGTTTCCCACTCCTCATCTTGGGATTTTCGTTTTCAGCTCAGAGGACTGGAGTACTCAGTTGCAAGTCGCGGTCATCAAGACCTATCTCCGACCTGAGGCCGGCCACCCAGTCATCGGTCGACTCCAACTCAGTCCGACAGGTCTGTCCTCTTCCTCCTGTGCAGGAGGGAGGACTTCTATGTCGCGGCCTGCTGCTGGGTCATGGTGGAAGGCGGGGGAAGAGGTCAGGTGGTAGTTGGTTGGTCGCCCATCGAGCCAGGAGCAGCAGACAGTGCAATGGAGGCCCTGCCCAGGACCAGGCCTGGAGGACTCATTGGAGGGCCAGCAGCCAGTCAGTGTCCAGAGGAAAGAAGAGGCAGGTCACAGAAGGAAGCACTGTTCTATATGTCAGCAAAGAACTACGTAAAGTGTGCATTACTTTAATTTACTTAAAAAAAATGTTTCTAGAGTGAAAGCCACAACCTTACCCATTCTGCAAGCAAGCATTTCCCCCATCCACCGATCACCTGCTAGTGCCCACATCCCTTTCCCCACTGTCCAGGTGAACTTCCATTAAAGTTTACTTTTGTAATATAATAAAGTCTGTCTGGGCATGGAGTCACTGAAGTCCCTTCCCCCACTTATGCCAACAAGTAACCACCCCCTGCCTCCACCATGCCAAATGTATTCAGTTCCGTAATTCAAATGACAACCCCCACCCTAACCCACAAGTTAGTAAGGTGTTATTACAGAGGATGTTATTCATTTATTGATGTACTGCCGAAGAAAGCTGACCATTTCTACTAGGGAATGCATTTGCAATCTTTTTGATAGGTGCCTGCTGGCTCACTGTATTCTTATGCTTTTGGGGATCTTGGAGGGGGAAGAGGAAGGTTGGGTATTATGGGGGAAGGGGTACAGGGGAGGGTTTCATTTGTACCTCACCAACAAAACTGCTCAATGGCTAAAAAGAGTGGGTGGACCAATTACTTCCTAGCTTACTGGCTACTAATGGATAACCATTCTTCTCCACAAGTCTCGTCCTCAGAAAGTTGAGATACTGATGGAAGATATATTGTGCATGCCCCTAGTAAAGTTGTACTGGCTTTTTTCCATGACCTTAGTCTGACCTTTAACTCATATGCTTGGCTTGGTGCTAGTGCTTGGATAGTTTAACCTTAGCCTTCTTGAGTTAGACATGCATGAGTCATGAGTGTACAGTAGTTGTGTCCAATGTGTTGATAAACTGCAGTCAGTATGCAGAAGACAGTTAATTTGATGGAGAAAAGATGGCATCCCCCATACTGAACTGTGGCTCATCAAAAGGGGGAGGTGCACATGCATGCATCCATGCTTCAATCCAACACTGGTGGGGAGGGGGTGTTCTCTGCTTGCTGGGCAGGAATAGAAGCAGCTTGCTCATTTATTTTTTTTGCGCCAGCATGGCAGAGGAACAGGCTGCAGATCTTGTGGCTCCAATATGTCTGCAAGAGCTCAGAAGGCTGAGAATTCCCTAGGAGGACTCAGAAGAGGGGCTGCAAGGGTGGTTCTGGATTCTGCTGCTGCAAGGAGGCATGTCTGTGACTGCTTTTCTCCTGCTTGGTGCTGTTGCAGCTTCCATTGGCAGGTAACTTGTTTTGCCCAGTTTGTTCAGTATGTTGGCAGAGAGTCACATGCTGAGCTGGAGAATGGTGTGTAGAGCAGTGGGCCAGCAAAAGGTGTAGAGGCGTGTGTGTGTGTATAGGGGGCTTACTTGAACTGGCAGCTTAACATAGAAGTTGAAGGCAGAAGAGGACCACTTGGCCCACCAGTTGCGGAGGGGGGTACACACATTATGTGTTTGAAGGTGCTGACACTGTGGTGGCTAGTAGCTTCTTTGGAACTACTAGGACAGAGGTTATTCCATGTACTGTAGTATGTACTGGGAAAGATCCCCATATAAAGGCTGGGGATCTGGGGGCTGCTAGGGCACAGCGTCCCCCAGATCACCAGCGTTCATATAAAAATCTTTCACAGCACATAATTGCAGTAATGCCTATGTTGTGAGTTCTTGATGGGATTGATCAAGCAGTTGCCCACCCCAGTTGCAGCTGCAGATTTTAAGGCCAGCCAGAGTCTCTCACATCCTGATTCCAAGAGAAAAAAAAGTACTTTTTTTCCTGGAGTCAAGGGTAAGGAAGATGTGACAAAAGTGTGTTTTTATTTTCAATAAAAGCCCCAAAACTCACCACAGAGCATATAAAACCACAGAACTTCTGGGAGCCTAGTGGCCCCCAGACCCCCAGCTTTTTAAAAACATTTTTCACAACTACCCCCTTATGCTCAGACCTGCCCCCCCAAAAACCACCACTACCTTTACAATGGCTCCAGAACTCAGGATTTAGGCATCATGCTGGACTTGGGGGGACACACACTGTGGAGGGGGCTAGAGTGCAACTTACTGGGCATGGGGAGGGAGGTACACAGGATAGCAAATTATGCTTCAGATGACCTCTAAAATGCACCAGAATGCACCCAAAAAACAAACATTTTCTGGGGGCCTGGGTGGCCCTCAGACCCCCGGCCTGTAGTTTACATTTTTGGTTGCGTACACTTTTTTTAAGGCTGGTTACTCCACAGTGTATGCAGGCCATATTGGTCATAGATACAGAGCAATAACAGAGCATAGACAAAAGATCATAATACATAGCAATATATATGTAGTATATTACTTGGAAAAAACTATGTTAATGCAGACATTAGGGTTCAAGAATGCAAAGCGAATAAAGTAGGGAAATTAAAAACATTAGGGTTTTGGGTCTCGGGAGTATTGACAAATCAGTGGTGGTGTCTTCCTTGGAGTTGTCAACCCTAATGCCCACTTTCTCCCCACAGCCCATAGCCTCAGCTGCCAGTCAGTGCCTGATGGTGATACACTCATCAAAGGTAGAGAAGTATGGCTTGCCATATGTTGCCAACAGAGTCTGTTGTAGCTTTTTTCAGGCAGGGCCCTGGAGACCCTGCGTGAAGGAAAGAGATCATGTCTGACCTTCTTTGCTCGGGGGGCGGTGGGCATTAGGATTGACAATCCCAAGTGGGACCCCACCACTGATTTTTCAATACTCTGGAGACTGGAAACCCCAAATCCTAATGGTGTTCATTTCCCTACTTTGTGGGGTTTGCACTCTTTAACCCTAATGTCTGCATTAATGTACATTTTGCAATTAATATCTCTTCTTTTTCTGATAGTGGAATCATATCCTTTTTCATGCAGGCCCCTCTGGGACCTTCACAAAATAAAATAAACAGAATACTGGAGTTATTTCTTTTTTTTTTCCCAGTTATTCTTTTTACTGAATTTCAATATAACAACAAAGATTGATTCAAACAATGTAGAAGTTACATTAAAATAAATATAATTCAGATAACTAGAACTAAGTACAGACAGCAAACTCAAGCAATTAACAACTATAGTAACTATATGCATAACATTTAAAACAAGAAATTGCATATTTAATAAATTTTCATGTAATCATAATGAAAACAAATCACTGCAGAGATATTCTGTGTTTGTTTTAATGTTTTAACAGGTTCTTAATTAAAGAGGCCAGGGGGAAGGAATGATTATTGGAGGAGAATAATTGTTTTGTTTTGTTTTTTTAACCAGGAGAGACACACTAAGCTGAAAGCTTGTTTACAGGTGTGACCTAGAAGCACAAGGAGGTTAAGTGACTTGCTCAGGGTCACACAGTATGTAAGTGGGGGCTATGGTATTCAAACCCCAGGTCTCTAGTTTGTAGCTGAGAGCCTTAAACCACTGTGCTATACTGCCTCAAAAATGATGACCACATTTTGTTAAGGACTGGTAATTTACCCAAAATCTGATAACTGATTTTTTCATTTACTGCTTGGACACTCATAATGTGACCACCAATCATCTATTAAAGAGTCAGATTTATCTTTCAAGTTCTTAAGAATTAATCTCTTTAGTCCAAGTGCAGCTAGTTGTAACAATGTCTGAATGGCTGTCTATGTTCAGCACAATTCGTATATTACTTAGGATCCATGGTTCAGGATTTAATGGTAGAGATGGACCTCAAATGTCCTTTCATATATCTCTAAGTTCACACCATGCTTTTTTAATCTGCAGATAATACCACATCATGTGCATTAAAGTGTCAGTGGCTCAGTAGGTAGCACACTCGCCTCTGAGGCCGGGAGATCAGAGGGCTGTGGGTTCAGTTCCCACATCTGGCACTTGGGTTAATATCCCAGTACTGACACTGTAGTGCAGCATGAGAGGGGTGCTGCACTTCTGAGGTGCCGTCTTTCAGATGAGACATTAAACCGAGGTCCCATCTGCCTGGATTGGTGGTAGTTCAGGTGGATGTTAAAGATCCCATGGCACTTATCGAAAAGAGTAGGGGAATTTCCCCGGTGTCCTGGCCAAATTTCCCTCATTCACTAAAAATACCACCAACAGCTTAATCTGGTTCAATGTCAGTTGGCATTCATCTGTATCCCCCTCCCCCGGGTCATACCTGAAAATAGGCAGGATTTGTCTAGTGCACTTACCCGGTCAACAAAAACTAAATAAATAAAATAAAGTTGCATGTGACTGGTTATTTCTCCAACAAGGACCATTTCCCAGTATGCCCATAGATGCTAAATTAATTGGATTATAGTAGTATCTGTGTAAGATTTTAAGCTGTATAGCTCATCTCTGTATATCCTTTCTTGCTTTATACAGTATATGCTGAGCCATAATTAATTACAGATTACATCTGCTATGATTGTTTGTAATTCTGTCTCCCATTGTGATTCAGCATGAGATGTGAGACTGAGGTCAGGAACTGAAACCATTTTATAGATGATACAGACACCTTTTCTTAGTCCCGTCAGTTTCTAGAACTGATTCCATTCATCATGTTCTGTAATATCATTATTTACAGAGAAAACTTGTTTTTGTAGGGCTGGTTGTATTGTAAATAGTCACAAAAATTGAATCTGTATAGGCCATATTTGATCTTAATATGGTCAAACCTTAAAAGAATGTTAGTTTTGGAATCTAGAAGATCAGCAACATTCCATATCTTTACTTTTTTCCAGGTGTCTGGGTCTAAAATTAAGGCTTCTAAATTCAGATCAGGGTTACTCCATGAGGGAGTAAGTTGAACTGGGAATGATTTCCAATTAAGGGTCTGTTTCACAGATTTCACATTTTCAAAGTAACACATATTGAAGGGTGTGAAAGTACATTTCTAGGGATCTCTATCAATAAAAAGTTGGAAGGTCTACTGGGGAAATTATTTTATGTTCTATTTCAGCCCATAATGGTGATAAGAGAGAGTTGACAGAATCAAATAAAAATCTGACTTGTATAAACAGGAAGACAGTATGATAATGTTTCCACCAGGGGAGGTTCAAACTTCCACTTTCCAAAGGGGCACTTAGCTTTTCTTTACTTAATCTGGCAGGTTTTCTACTCTAAAAAAGTTCTCCCTATTATTTTATCAAGTTTCTTAAACCACAAGTTACCAATAGTGATAGGGATGTTGTTAAGCAAGTAGAATACATTAGGTGTTAAGACCATTTTTAATATAACTGACTTTTCTCCCAAAGGGAAAGAGAAAGTTTCTTCTATCTATCTACGTCTGATTGTATGTAATTTAGTAAAGGGTTCAAGTTACTTGGTATCAGGCTAGATAACTTGGCTAAATTGTTATCCCTACATTCTTAATATAGTCCTTTACCTATGAAAATGTAATATTTGTTTCCATTGTAGAGGTAATCAGAGCTGAGTTATTTAAGCTAATTGCTAATGATTTGTTCTAGTTCACCAATTGGCATGATAATTATCCAAATAAAATAGTTTGTGCATTCTGCTGTAATAAGAATGTCATCCACATAAGTGAATTCTTCATTGGTGGTCTTACCAGTTTTGATCCCTGTAATGTCCTTGTTCTGAATTAATGACCTAATCAGTGGCTCAATGGATAGCAAAAACAGTGACGGTGAGAGAGGGCATCCTTGTCTCATGCCCTTTTGAAGTTTAAACTTAGGAGAAACTATGGCATTAGTAGAAAAAAGTACAAAACTGAACACTGATTCCATACTTAGTGAGGGATTCTTTAAAGAAACTCCAATTGAGAGAGTCAAATGCCTTCCGTATGTCCAGGGACAAAGCCATTGACCAAGATTTTGGTTTTTTGGGCTGCCCAGATTGTGGAAAGAAGTCTTCTAATGTTATCCACACCCCATCTTTACCAATAAGTGTTTTAAGAAGTGAAAAACATCTATTCGCTAAAACCTTAGCTAAGATTTTATAGTCACTATTTAAAGGTGATATAGGTCGATAATTTCTACACCTCATAGGATTCTTTTTTTATGGATTAAGGTAAAAATTGTTTAATTCGTAGAGTTTGGAAGAACATTTTTGTTGTAGGCTTCATGATATGTAACTGTTAAGTGACCACTTATGATCTGGTTAAGTTCCCTATATACTAACTCATTATGGATTCTACCTGGGTCAGATGTATGGCTAGCTGGAAGATTCAATATTAATTTTTCAACTTCCTGTTTAGTAATAGGCATCCCCAAATTATCTATGGCCTGTCGAGGAAGGCATGGCAAATTGAATCTTTTAAGATATGGTTTAATGTTTTCAGATTAATTGGGTTTGATGTGCATAATTGTTCATAAACCTTTTTAAACTGGTTATTAATTTCAGAACTTTTGGTTTTTACCTCTCCCTTTTCTATTATAATACTAGTCACTATGTTAGAATTCTGTCTATGTTGAAGTCTACATGCTAGGAGTTTGTCATTCTTTTCTCCTCATTCCCAATACCAGCATTTTTGTTTTGTTCTAAAAAGGGCACTTTTTTTTTGGTTAATCCTTTTTCACCTTGGCTTCCCAGTCTGCCTCACCCATCCAGGCATCCTAATCCCCCGGCCGCCGTTCGGTCCTCTCCCGGCCTATGGACCCCCGCTGCCAATGACCCCCATAGCGGGGCGGTGGAGAGTCCCCCTTACTCTCCGACTGAACCAGGACCCAGCAATGCAGCGATGCCCCCGACTGGGAGTCCCATGGATGGCCATCAAGCTGCCGTGACCATTCTGCCATTTTTCCCTGTTCTCTGGAATTCCCTGGAGTCGGAGGGCATGCTATGATGCCAACCGCCGTGAGCGTGCACGTGTCTGCGCGCATCCCCATCCAGGCATCTGTCCTCAACTTCTCCCCAGTGTATGGCGTGCATCCCTGACCCTCAGCCTCCACCAGGAGGCAGTCTGATGCTGACCATTGTGGACCCCCCTCCCTGGAGAGGAAGAGCAGTCCTTCGGATGCTCAATCCCTCTCTTCCCCTGCCAGCCCTCAGCTACCCTTTCTCGCTCCTGAACCCGGGTTGCTGGCATGGCATGAGGTGTGGTGTCCAGCGCCTCAGCCCTCAGTGCCACCGGACTGGCTCAACTAATGTTAATTTCATATTTTTGGGAAGTTATGAGAAGTTCCTGGTCCATCTTTGTGTTCTTTTAATAGTTTCATAAGTAAGTGTTCTTTTTCAGAAATATCCTTAAGTTTTATTTTCTTACAGCTTGCTAAGTAGCCAATGATGCGACCTCTAATGACAACTATAAAAGCATCCTATGCTTCTTCAGTTTGATTCAGATCAAAATAGTTCTGAGTTTCTTTCTTAAGCCATGGTATAAATTCAAGTTCATTTGATAAGGAGACATTGAGTCTCCAATATTTTCTTACTTGCATTTTGGATTAATATTTAATGAAATTTTACATAATACATAATCCGATATTGTGATGGTGTCAGTCTAAGTGTTGGAGAGATATTTGCTTAATGCATAGGATAAGAATAAATAATTTATGTGGCTATATGACTTGTGGCTATATGACTTGAGACAATTAGAAAAAAATATAAAATCTTTCCCTCTGGGGTCGTCCAGATGCCATGCATGAATTAGTTTGAATTTTTTAACTATTAAGAGAGTCAGACAGGTTTAGGGGAAATCCATTATTTCTGCCCAGGTAGGGATCCATAACGTTGTTGAACTATCCACCAGGAATAATCTCATAATTGGATAGAGTTGTCAGTTCAGCCAGAACATTGGTAAAGAATGATGGCTGATGTACACTGGGTGCGTTGCGTATCGCAAATTTTTCCCTTCTAAGGTGTACAATGGTGTATGCCATCTGCCTTCATTATTCACTATATTGGTTTAGTTTCTGAAAATTTATATCTTTATGGATTAATATCATAACCATAAATTTCTTAAGAGTTAAAGCATGAGTACAGAGCCTAAGCAATCCATTCCCTATGCCATTTCTCCACTTCTTCTGGAGACAAATGGGTGTCCTGAAACAAGGCAATATCAATATCAATTCAATTCAATTTTATTTTTACCAAGAAAAGACACCATGGAGCAGGTTCATTTACAAGGTGGTCCTAGGAGGACTCAGCATAAGGGATGATACAAAACAGCATTTCATACAAGGACAATACTTTAAAAAAATAAATGTTCGCTTTCTCCTGGTCTTGGCCCAGAGGAACCTTTCCTCCAGTCTTGTCAGCTGGGCCCTGATATACCAGGAACCCAGTGTCATAATGCTCACTACCAGGAGATTTTTTGCCTTTTGGTCTTTCTCCCCGTTTGTCTCTACCCCTGAGGGTGCAGATGCAAAGCACTTATGTCCGGACATATGGCGTGCTTGCACATGCCACCATCAAGCATCCACAGTACTCTCCCCACACTGACTCCCTTGAGAAGCCATTGTGCCTTGCTGCCTGTGTTTCCACAGGCAGCAATGCTACACGCATCTCTGCCCGGTAATCCCCCCTCCCCGGAGGAGGAGAGCATCCATTAGGATGCTCAATCATTCCTCCCCTAGCTGCTCCCTAGTGACCTGGGTCCATTCCTGAACCTGGGCCGCCGGTGTATCACAAGGTGTGGCATTCAGTGCCTCAGCCCTCAGTGCCATGGGGCCAGGTTAGGACAATACATTTTTAACAATACTGGAATTATTGTACTTCTGAAAAAAGCTAACATCCTGATTCTAGTATTCACAATGAGGAAACAATACAGGGTGATTATACATTTGACAAGACTAACATCAAAGTTCTTTCTTTCTTTCTTGAAACAACCTTTGAGCAAGAGCTCTTTTACAAAGGTTCCACATCATAAGCACAAATACAGATATTACAGACATAGAATCAAACCTGGTACACAGGATTTATACAGTAAGCAGAGCTAAACTGACAACAGTTACAAATAATGCATTTTTTTGCAGTTATAACAAATAAGCCAGACTAGGAGGGAATCAGGGAGTTTGTAAGATGCAGCCTAGTGAGAAGGCCTTGTCAATAGATTGAGCAGACACAGGTACAGACAACAGGCAACTGGGAAGGCAGTAACCTCAGCCATGCCAGAATTGAGACCAAGAGAGGCGGCATCCAGAGAACTATAGTAAGGAGGCTCACTGGAAAAGTGCATGCATTAATCAAGAGAGAGGGGACAGGGATCAGAGGTAGATTGGATGTAAACAAATGGGGAGAGGATGGGAACAGGGAGAACACTTGGGGAGCTGTCAAGGAGCAAGGAGGCAAAGGATTCAAGGGAAGCAGTCAAAATATTGAGGACTGGGGGGATATCACATAATATAGGGAGTAGAGGAGCCCAGAGGGAACATCAGGATCACACCTGGCACTAACACACACACCTACTTAATAGATACTGTTTCAGTTCAGATTTAAAGGACCGTGGGTTAGCAGAATTGAGTGAGGCCACTGGGACCTCACTGAGCCATTGTGGGGCTCTGTAGGAGAATGAACGTTGTCCTAGTACTGTTCTACAAAAAGGGAACACTGAGCGGGTTTTGCTCCTTCCCCCTGGTATTGTACATGGTGTTGGTTGCTGCTGTCATTTCAGAGATGCAAGGTGGAGTTTGGCTGAGCATAGCCTTCTTCCCTAGGAGGCATGTTTGGAATTTGATTCTATTTCCAAAGGTTAGCAAGTTGGTCTGCACATATAGTTCGCAGATGTGAGTATAATGGTCCGCATCAAGTATAAGCCCATGTGCCTTATTTAGGGCTATAACTACCCTCTTAAGTGCCATGTCAGAGGCTGCACCATATACCACCAGTCCATAATCTATAATGGATAGTATAGAACTGGAGATGGAAAGCCAGAGGGCGTTAGGTATGAGGTTCTTCCTGTACCTATATAGAACACCTAGTTTGGTGTTGACAGCCTTCACTACTAAGTCAATATGTTGTGTAAAGGAGAGGGTATCATCAATTGTGACCCTTAGGTATTTGAAAGAATGCACATGTTCAAGCGGGACTGACTTGTAATTGGGGCTAGATAAGGAGGGGTACCTCCTCTTGAGTTGAGGGTGTGAGAGGAGCATTGTTTGTTTTATTGTAATTAAGTAATAGCTTTTTTGAGCTGAGCCAGTCCTCCAACATGTGGAAAGTAGTCTGCAGCTCATTCTGTAAGGGCTCAATGTGAGAGTGGCTGCTGAGGATGACAGCATCATCTGCGTACATAATTATTTTGCTGTTACAGGCCTCCAGGAGAGCATCCAGGAACAAGCTGAACAGCAAGGGTCCCAGGATAGACCCTTGAGGAACACCCAGAGTGACTTCTTTAGACTCTGATACTGCTTGACCGACTTTGACTCTTTGAGCTCTGTGCGGCAGGTAGTCCTTAAACCACTGGACAGCATTAAGAGCTATTCCCAGGGTTGGTATTTGTTCCAGGAAGAGGGGGTGGTTGACTGTGTTGAAGGCCTTTGTTAGGATATTAAGATAGAGCCTACTAATTTACCATCATCTAAGGCCTTGTGTGCATAATCAGTGAAGTCAACCAGAGCTGTGGCAGTGCTGTGATTTTTCCTGAATCCATGTTGTTGGGGACATTGCAGTTGGTATTTCTGGAGGTATTCAGTGATTTGATCCGCCACTATCCTTTCTAAGGCTTTGTATAGGGGGGAGAGGATGAAGACGGGCCTGTAGTTAGCAATGCATGAGCTATCCCCACTCTTGAGAACAGGGGTCGCCAAGGCTTGCTTTCAGACTGAGGCAAATTTAGCCAACGTGAGTAATTTGTTGAACATTTTAGTAACGGGAACAATAAGCACATCAAGGGCAAGAGCGACCAGCTTCATATCGATGTTGTCGCTACCTAACCTGGTTTTGCCCAGGAATTTTTTTACATATCCCATGGCTTTTTTAACCATTACCCATTTGAAATAAAAGTTTGGGTGCATATTCTCAGTTGTAATATTGTCTAAGTTCACATCTGTAGGCTTAAGATAGTCAGCTGGGAGAACAGAGCTAAGGTCCGGAAAGGCAGTATTGAATGACTCAGCTATGGTGAAAGGATCTATTGAATTACTACCATTGATGCAGAGCATCGTTGGTTGTTTCTTGTCCTTCTTCCCAAGGAGATCATTTAAGTTCTCCCAGAAACGCCTCCCATCACCCCAGTTTCTTTTCAGCTGGTCCCTGTAGTAATTAACTTTAGCAGTTCTGATAAGTCTTGTACGTTTATTTCTAGATGCCCTGCAGTTTTGGTGGTTATTTTTATCCCCCATGGTCCTAGCCCTACTGCAGAGGTTGTCCCTATCCCTCATAAGATCCAGGAGTTCACCAGTTATCTACCCATTATTATGGCCATGGGATTTCCTTTTCCTGAAGGCAAATTTGTCACAGACCTTATTGAAATTGTCTGTAAAGTATTTCATCATGAGGTCAAGATCCTGCTGTATGTCAATGAGTGACCAATCAATCTGGGATAGTACTTCTTTGAGAGAGCTAAGCTGTCCTTTTCTCAGGACTCTACTTTCAACAATTATAGGTGTAGCTTTTTAAAATTTATTGGACCACCTGCAAATAATTGGTGAGTGGTCGCTCAGAGTATCGGACAGCACAGTGACCTCAGTTATCCTATTGGGGGAACTTGTGAGGAGCCAGTCTAGCAGAGGTTTGTTACCTGATTTGTAGTTCATCCTAGTGGGTTCGGTGACAGTTTGCATTAGATATGAACTAGCCACAATGTCCTTCTGGGGGGTCGTGTCCTTGCTGAGCCAATTTATATTAAAGTCACCAGTGATGATAAGTTCACAGTCTTTTTTTTAGTTTAAGTTCAACTTCATGTTTATTGCAGAAAAACTCCACTGAGCAAGCTCATTCACAAGGAGGTCCTGAGGAATGCATACAGACAAAGGAAATTACAAACAGAAAATCTTGGTACATAAAAGTATATGGTACATGTGGCACATTGTGCTCAAAATAAGACATAAAAAGGTAATATTTATAAATGTAACCTGGAGAAATCATTAAAAGTAGAGAAACTACAGCAAAAAAAGTTGGAACAAGAGCAATAGGATGCCTAAGGTGAAGGGAGAGTATACGATAGGTGCAAAAGGGAGTGGAGAAGGAGAAAAGAGAGGGGATCTTGTAAGGGAGGAGGGGGAGGGGGAGGGAAAAGGAGGAAAAGTGTGGAGGAATATCGAAAGTAAGGATGACTGAAATAAAGAGTAAAGGGAGGGTGGGGAAGAATTAGAGAAGTAGAAGAATTGTGGGGAGGAGAACTGAGTTATTACTAGTTTAATACTAGCCATGGCTCCTAAGTCGTTGCTTAGGCCCTCATTGGCCTTCCTAGGTGGGAGATAGACAGACACAATGACCTGAGATTTGTTGTGGGGTCAAAAAAATAGTTTAACTACAACTAGCTCATGATCATTCACGTAGGTAGTTATAGGAAGTACGACCCTTTGTAATGCATCCTGGAAGTAAGTAAGACATCCACCACCCCTTTTGGCTTTCCTGTCACATTGAAAGGCCTGATATCCAGGCACTGTAATTTCCTTGTCCTTTGTCCTAGTAGATAGCCAAGTTTCAGTGAGACAAATTATGTCAGGGCAGTGCAAGGCTGTCCAGGCCTGGAGTTGCGCAAACGTAGGGAGTAGGCTGCAAATATTCATAGCAGCAATTTTTAAACCACTGCTTTTAGCCCCTCCTGCACTTGTGCCATTTGGTGGTCCAGAACTGGGGTACATGTTGCCTGATAGGAGGAGCAGTAGTAGTATAGCTTTTCTCCAGAACTTATGTTTGCCAAATTTGGGCAGTAGTCTTTTTAGGGATATAGGAGGCAGCAGGTAAGGTGCAAAATATCTTTGGATGGGTGCTTGTTTTAAGATTTCAAGTTGTTATCAGAGGCATGCGGCAGCACCTGGTTGAAGAAGCTATAGCTAGTGCCTTCAACAGTCTGCTTGCACCGAGGTTTAGGTTCTGGGAGTCAGGTGATAGTGGAGAGTTTGTTGTCCAACTGGACTTACTGCTGAGAGTAGAGTCATCAGCACTGGTAGTAGAGTGGTTGCCATTTTAAACACTATGCACAATGTGAAGGTGCCCAAAGGCGTATTAGGTTGTAGACTAACAGTGGGTGGGGAGGCAGGGAGAGTGATTACCAAAGAAGGGGTAGGAGGAGGCACAGACAATGAGTGCCAGCATAATTATCCAGAGAAGCAAGACGAATACAGAAAATCTCATACAGGGAATTACAAGGCTGTAATGACACTCTCAACTAGCAATGTGCAAAAAGAGGGTGGAAAGAGGGGCAGACAAGGAGCGCAAAACAATAAAAAAAAATGAATTGCATCCTGGAGCCTTCCGGCTGTTAGGTAACTGTGAAGTAGCATTGTGCTCTACAGCTGGAGCCAGAAACGGAGATAGTAACTTTAAGAACCTAGTACTGTGTAGACACTAAGGAACCTTCAATCTCACGTCCCTGTTCGGTACAGATTTATAACCTGCCAGTGGCAGAGTGGGGACTTAGTCATCTGACCCAACCAGTGATATAAGGCTACCGCCAGCCAAGGGTGGGAGTGGTGGGGGGTGGAGTAAGGGAACACTACAGTTAGGATATGATAGTCTTCACAGATTCAGGAGGGCAATTTGTGAAAAACAAGATGGAGGGTGTGTTGAAAAGGTGTTCAAAAGGGATTTGGAACCTGGGTGAGGAAGTGGTGTTCAGGAGGATTACAGGTATAGGGAAAATCAGGAAGGAGCAGGACAGGTATGATAAGGATAAAATATTAGGGCTGTGAATGAACAGGGCATGTATGATTAGGAAAGTCTATATGGGTTGAGCAAGTCAATGAGTAAATAGCAAGGCAGGTAAATTAGGAAGCTCATGGGGATTATGGAACTGAGGACAGTTGGTGGAGACAACTACAGTAGTGTCTGCAAACAGCTAAGGGAGTACAACAAGTGCTAATAGGCAGTGCAAAAGGGTTTTTCAGAATTAAGGTAGAGGCTAGGCATAGCAGCTACAACTTTCCTTCAGTGATTGTCTAAGCGCAGCTTTGAAGGTGTTCATTGCAACAATATGCGTGAGTTTTAAAGATCTTTGCAGTGAATTCCAGAGGGTGGGGAGGGCATGGCTTAGGGATGAGGAGCCATAGCGAGTACAGATTCTGGGTATATCTAGCATAATATAAGAGTATCTTCTGAGTAGGTAAACTCCAGAGGTATATTGAAAAAGGTCAGCTATGTAGGAGGGCAGCTTGTTAGTAAAGGCTCTGTAGACCTAGAGAGAGGCATTTTTATTCTTCTAGTGCTAAGTGAAGTCCATCCTAATTGTGCATAGAGGGAGCAGTGGTGAGTATTAAATGGAGCTCCAGTGATGAATTTTAATGCTCTGTGGTACAGAGTATCCAGCTTAGTTAGAGAAGTGGTGGAACAATGGCTAGAAATAAAATCAGCGTGGTCAACGAGGGGGAAAAATGTGGTCTGTACCAGTCTTATTTTGGACTTGTAGTTAAGCAGATGCCTGATTCTGAAGAAGAGGCCTAGCCTTTCTTGTAGCTTTTTGGAGAGTTCCTGTATATGTGTAGTGAATGATAGCCTACAATCGAGCCAGAAGCCCAGGTACTTGAATTTCTCCACTACCTCTAGTGGTTCCCCCAAGAGGATCTTGATCTGGAGTTTAGTACTGGTGGAACTAGTACTGTTAGGTTTGGCTTGAGGAGATATGAACATAATTTGTTTAGTTTTTTTAGCACTGAGCAACAACTTTATTTGTAAGAGGTTTTGTTGCAGCAGGTTGAACTCCTGCTGCAGCTATATACACTCAAGCTCAAGGGTATGCCTAGCAGCATAGAGAACTGTGTCATCTGCAAAAAGATGAACAGTTGCTGTACTGATTTTGGTGTCAGTATCATTGATACAGATTGCAAATAATAATGGCCCCAGTATTGACCCCCCAGAGGAATGCCTCTTTGCAATGTTTTATTGGGGGAGAGATCGCCTTGGGCTCTGACCTACTGTTTTCTACCTATTAGGTAGCAAGCGAACCATTTCAGAGCCATGTCATTCAGACCAATATCTCACAACATAAGTAATAACTCATCGTCTATGGTATCGAACACCTTGCTCAAGTCCAAAAAGAGTGCGCTGATGTGGTTTTTAGAATATAATGTGACTTGCAAATAATTTGTTACCTTTGCCAGTGCCGATACGGTACTATGTTTAGGTCTGAATCTGGATTGGAGGGGGTTTAGCATGTTTGTGGTTTCTAGGTGTTCTCTTAACTGCCCATTAACTAGTTTTTCAAGTAATTTAGAAAGTATAGGTAGTAAGGATTTAGGTATATTGTTTCTTAAGATACACGCAAACCTTTTTCCTTTTAACTGGGATCCAAGACCATCTACATTTCATGTCCCAATATTTGAGTTTGACATGGTAGCAAGTGAAAAGTATTTTTCAAGATATTGATTTTACATGTTTTAAAGTAAGTAGTAAGTAACCTCTATCTATAGAGCGCCCATTTCCTGGGGCTCAGGGTGCTGTACATAAGCCAAAACAATTTACAGTCACAAATGGTTCAAGAAATGAAATAAAAACTCTTGGTTAACATCACCCACTAAACATACTAGTTAAAATAATAGATTAGAATCAAATAAATATTAATAAAATCCATTCTGAGAAACAGCCAGTGAATCAGGTTATAACATTTTGGCCAAAATATAGAAAAATAATAAAGTATCAGATATTTTATTATAAAAATGCATATATATTGTTTCTTCTTAATTATACCTTTTTTTCTAACATTTCTAGATAAACTTTCCTTCTGTGTCCAAGAGTAAAGGGGGGAAATCAGATAGAACATTTATTTCTATGCCTTTCAGATTGTAGACAGGTATCAGGGTTGCCTTTCTAAAAAAGGAATAATACATACTAGTAGTGCCATTTGTCTGCAATGTCATTAGGAAAATAGACGTTAAGGTGAAAATTTAATATATAGCAAACATATCTAAGAATAACTATACAGAACAAAATAGAGTGTATTAATATCTGTTGCATTCTGAACAGAAAACGAGCTGTACTTATAACGTTAACAGCTAAACAGTAAAACAAACATCTCGACTTAGAAAATGTAATATAACTTTGTCAGGAAAGCAAAACATTTGTTAGCAACCCTGATCAGGGTCATGTGGGGGGAGGGTGACAGGT
Source organism: Neoceratodus forsteri (assembly GCA_016271365.2). Taxonomy (NCBI): domain Eukaryota; kingdom Metazoa; phylum Chordata; order Ceratodontiformes; family Ceratodontidae; genus Neoceratodus; species Neoceratodus forsteri. Next base: position 1,177,283,230 of record CM028132.1, on the reverse strand, counting down.
GGGTGAAGGGATAATGGGGTGGAGGTGCTGGTAGTGGTGGGGAGGTAAATGGTGAGAGGGTGGCAGGATGGTGGTGGGAAGGGTAGTTGTATCATAAGGATGGAGGTGTAAGGAGTCTGTAAACACAAGGTAAAGGCAAAGGACAAGATAGTATATAGGTTCAAGAAGAGGATATTAAAAAAAAATCATCGTATCAGACTATATTCAGCCATAAGTCAGGTGTGTCCATAATTATTATGAGAGTGAGACTATTAATCGCATGAGTTATTGCAGTTGTGGTCCAGATAGACTTTTCATGGACAAAATTATATCCTGGGGCACATAAACATCTACCTTGGAAGATTTTTTTTTAAATTTTATTTATTTATTTATTGAACTCTAGGATTACAAATACCTTTGAGCAAGAACTGCTCATTTATAAAGGTTCCACATCAAAGGATGGAGGGTAAACATACATACAAAGGTCGATGAATTTACACAGTAAAAAAAAACCAATAAGGCTGAGGCTTAAGTAATAAAGACATTCAAGTGAGTCAGTGTCAGCTGTATTGAGACAAATTTCAGGGTTAATCATAAAAACATGAGCTGAATAGTTAGAGAGGGTAGGGTAGGTGGGAGTAGGGAGAACAGTAGGCAGGCAGAAAGGCCATTGTCAAAGGGGAAGGGGGTGGGTGGTAGAACGGCATAGTGGAGGGAGTAGAAGGGACAGTTGTCCTTGAAGTGCCTAAGAGAAGGGGGGAGCAAGGTAGGGCAGTGGGGGGAAGGGAGGGTGAGTAGGGGGAAGCAGGAGAATGGAGGGTAAATGGAGAAGGGTGGTTACTGAGCGGGGAGACTGTGTAAAAGGTGGGATGGACTACTTTAGGTGAAGCAGTCGCAATGACTAGTTGAAGTGAGGTGTTGATGGAGTTGCCTTTTAAAGGGGCCAAGAGTAGCAGTTGCAAGTGTTTCTTTGTTGAGATTATTGTACCACTGAGGAGCTCTGTGGGCAAAGGCCCTCTGACCCATTGTGGTCCCGGCATCTGGGGACCTGGAAGGTTTGTTGCTGCGCACTTCTAGTATGCTGGGTACTGCAGTGGACAGTAAGGAGCTTTTCAGCACCTGGTGGCATAGTCCCAAGGAGAACCTTTTTGGTTAGAAGGCAGGTCTGGTACTGGATCCTGCTCAGGAGTGGAAGCCACCCAGGCAGAGCATACAGGTCACAGGTGTGTGTAAGATGGGCCGCACCCGTTTGGAGCCTGCATGCTTTGTTGAGAGCAACCGATAGTCTGCGGGGGGCAGTAACAGAGGCAGAGTCATAGATTGTTAGCCCGTAATCATTGATGGAGGTGACAGAACTATATTTAGCAAGCCTAAGTGTATCAGCAGACATGCAGTGTGTGTGCCTATAAAGCAGGCCTATTCGTATATTGGTGGCTTTAGCGACATAGTCAATGTGCCCATTGTAAGAGAGGGAACTTTCCAGAGTAATGCCAAGGTATTTAAATTCAGGGACATGCTCAAATGTAGTCCCCGAGTGGTTCTTGATGGTGAGGGACAGAGTTTTATGCTTGCTCCTAGCATTGTAGAAAGACATCACTTTTGTTTTACTATTGTTCAGGACCAGTTTGTATGAGCTGAACCATTCTTCAATGCACCTGAAGTCATGCTGCATTTGTCCCTCTAGGAGCTCCACGTCATGGTGACTTGTGAAAAAGACCGCGCCATCAGCGTAGAGCAGTATTTTCTGATGGCAGGCACCGGGGAGGCCATTCAGGAAGAGACTAAAGAGTAGTGGTCCCAGGATGGACACCTGAGGAACCCCCGAGAGGACCGGCTTTTCTTCCGAGATGACACTGATGATCCTAACACACTGGACCCTTCCCCCAAGGTAACTTGTAAACCAGAGCAATGTGTCTTTGAAGAGCCCAATATTTGATAGCTGCCTGAGTAGGAGAGAATGATTGACAATATCAAAGGCTTTCGTTAGGTCAATGAACACTGCCACCACACAGTTTCCTTGATCGCATGTGGCGTGTATGAATCCCATGAATTCCAGTAGTGCAGTGGTGGTGCTATGTCCTTTCCTAAAGCCATGCTGTTCGGGGCATTGGATGTCATATTTTTCCATATATTCGACTAGGTGATCTGATGCAATTTGCTCAAGAGCTTTTGATGATGGAGGGAGGATGGAGATAGGCCTATAGTTGGTGTGTGGTGACCTATCCCCACTCTTGTGTACAGGTGTGTTGGTAGCCTGTTTCCATAGAGATGGGAACTGGGACATCGTGAGAGATGGGTTGAAGATCTTTGTCAGGGGTACAAGGATTTCTTCAAGGACTAGCGCAGTCAGTTTCAGGTCAAGGGAGTTGCCACTGTAGCCAGTGTTGTGGATAGCCTTCCGAATATAGGTTCTGGCTAAGTGCACTGGGATCTCTCTAAAGTAGAACTGCGGGGCTGTGTGAGGAAGGGAAGCAGTGCCAAGGTGGTTGCTGGTGGAGGGAGGATCAAAGGAACCAGGTGTGAGGACACTGTCCAGGTTAGAGAACGCATTATTAAAGGTATTGGTGATTATACCAAGGTCTAGCGTAGGTGCTCCATTGATGTTGAGCATGGTGGGTGGTGTTTTAGGATCCTTCCCTGTCAGGTCTTCCATGTTACTCCAGAATTTGTCCCCATCACCCCGAGAGTTGGAAAGTGCCTCCCAGAAGTAATTCATTTTAGTATTCCGTATTGCATGCGTGCATTCATTTCTTGTGGTTTTATATTTTTGAATATCGCCTTGTGTAGCTGTGGCTTGGGCACAGTGCCAGGGATGGTCCCTTTGTTTGAGTTGAGTAAGTAGTTTGGGGGTTATCCAAGGGTTGGCCCTGCCTTTAACTTTCATCTTTTTCACTGGTGCATAGATATTGCAGGCCGCAGTAAAGTGGTTGATAAACAAGTCCAAGGCTTGGTTAACATCATTGGCTGTGTCAAATAGTGTCCAGTCCAGATGGCATAGATGTGCTTTTAGTAGCTCAAGATGCCCCTGTTTTAACACCCTGGTGAGGATTAGTTTAGGAGGGAGCTTAATGAATTTGTTAGACCAGGAACAGATAACGGGTGAGTGGTCGCTGATGGCGTCGGGGAGCACTGAGGCCTTAGTGATTCATTCAGGGTGATTCGTCAGTGTCCAGTCAAGTAGAGTGTGAGACCCAGTCCTATAGTTGCATCTGGTGGGGGTGGGGACCATCTGAGCGAGGTGCTGCGCCGTGACAGCATCCTTGTAGGAGCAGGCCTCAGGCGAGAGCCAATTTATGTTGAAGTCGCCAAGTATTATGGTTTCCGAGCTATGGTGAAGTTGCCTTAGGTGTTCCATAATGCTAACGAATACATTGGCCTGGTCCTTTGGGGGAAGGTATACTGAGGCAATTGTAAGCTCTTTATTATGTGCACTGAGTAGAACTTTGATAGCGAGAACCTGAGAAGGAGTTTCACAGTTTAAGAGTGGAATGACATGGCCCATATAGGTATCCCTCAGGTAGATGGCACAGCCCCCACCTCGTTTAGCAATCCTGTCCTTTCTGAAGATAGTGTATCCAGGGATAGTGACTGCAGTGTCAGGTATTTTTGGGTTTAGCCATGTTTCAGCAACTGAGAGGATATCAGGATTGTGTTGCTGTACCCAGGTTTGAAGACTGTCAGACTTGTTGAGGAGGCTACAGACATTGATTAATGCAAGTGTGAGGGACCCCTACCACCTTTTCAGAGGGTGGGAGGGGTCGTCCAGTTGGACCAGGGATGGGGTGTACATTGCCAGAGAGCAGAAGTAGTATTAGCAGCATTCTGAGGAGATAGGTTGTAATCATTTTGCTGACTAGTTTGGTTGTAAGGCATTTAGTCCTCTTGTCCCTCCCGGTCCATGTCTTTCCTGTGAAGTTGCAGAGTGCTACCAATATTGCAAGGTTCCTAGTCGTGTCACACGTCTGAAGATTCAGTAGGTATCTGAGGTGCCAGATTGGGGTGCAGTGGACCAGGGTAAAGATGTTATGGGTCCCTGTGGTCATGCCTTGTGTGTAGTACATGGTGTGAATTGGCACGTATTGTTGAGGAACTTGGTTGCTAGTGCCTACAGGGACAAGGGGGCAGTACAGCAAATCACCCCCATTATTAACAGCTTAAAAGTCAGGTTAGCACTAGTCATGATTTAGCTGCTGGGAGTGTCACAGTTTGACAAGAAATAGGCAGTGCTTTAGGCTTCTTTGCTTGAGTCTTGTATGAGCTGCGTAAGAAGGAGGGTGGGGTATGAAGCCAAGAAGGCTAAGCCAGCAGGGTGACAGAGCACCAGGGTGGGAGGGGCAAGAGTGTATTTAATGGTGGCCTGGGAGGGGGTGGGAGAAAAAAGTCAGTAAATTTGGCGCTGTTAAGGTATATGCTTCACCAGCTTAGAGAGCGGCTGGTAGGCGCACCAATAGAAAAGTGAAGGTAACAGGCCTGTCCAATCACAGACCGCTAGCAAGGACACAGCACCAATTGGGTTACAGCACAGAGTCTCAGCTACTAGGCAGCTTGAGCAATCATACCTTCCGTGGTGATCTGGATGCGGGTTCCAGGAGGGTGGGCTGTGAATCCTCGGGGAGCTGGGGCACCGGCCGAGGTAGTGGCCGTTGAGTGCCACTGACCAAGTGTGAGCGCCAACCAGGCGGGATCCCTAGTGAGACTGGGAGAGAGAAAACAGTGGTAGAGTTTAGATCAGGCCTGCAGACAAGAAGGAGCAGGGGCTGGTGGCAGTCCGTCAGCGGGGGTGGTGGTGAGAAATAAAATATGAATGGAGCTTGAGAGTTTGAGGGAGGGGTGGAGGAAGACAAAGGGAGTTGAGGATCGCACTTAGCATAACTAAAGGGTGGAAGGTTAAGGCCGAGGGAGAGGGGAAAGGTAGAAAGGGTCCAGGGGAGATAGCCATAAGAAACACAAGAAAACAAAAAAATAGAATAGATTCAGGTGTGGGGGAAGGCTGGGCTACAGCAGTTCAGGTTGTAGCAGCTCAGAGGAAAGGAGAATTAGGTTAAGAGTTGGGGGGTGGGGGGGGGCAGAGAAACAACAGATGCAAGTCCTAACAGTAGATATGGCTGCCTAACCAACAGGACAGAGTTAAATAATGTCTAGCTAGCCTCGCACAATACATTTGCAGTTTATACAGTACAGTGGATCATCACTTTAGAAATAGTTTGCTAAATAAAATATCTTAACAGTGTACAATAAACTTAGCATTTTTTTCCCTTTAAAAAAATCAGTAAATTTGGTGCTGTTAAGGTACAGGCCTCACCAGCTTACAGAGCATCTGGGAGGCGCACCAGTAGAAAAACAAAGGTACCAGGCCTGTCCAATCACAGACCGCTAGCAAGGACACCGCACCAAATCGGGTTACAGCACAGAGTCTCAGCTACTAGGCAGCTTGAGCGATCGTACCTTCCTTGGTGATCTGGATGCGGGTTCCAGGAGGGTGGGCCAGTGAGTCCTCGGGAGTTGGGGCGCCACGAGGTTGGCTGGGTGTCAGTGAGCCACTGACCAAGTGTGAGCGCCAACCAGGTGGGATCCCTAGTGAGACTGGGAGAGAAAACAATGATAGAGTTTAGATCAGGCTTGCAGACAAGAAGGGGCGGGGGCTGGCGGCAGTTCGTCAGTGGGGGCCGGGGTGAGAAATAAAATATGAATGGAGCTTGAGAGTTTGAGGGAGGGGTGGAGGAAGACAAAGGGAGTTGAGGATCGCACTTAGCATAACTAAAGAGTGGAAGGTTAAGGCCGAGGGGGAGGGGAAAGGTGGAGAGGGTCCAGGGGAGATAGCCGTAAGAAACACAAGAAAACAAAAAAATAGAATAGATTCAGGTGTGGGGAGGCTGGGCTACAGCAGTTCAGGTTGTAGCAGCTCAGAGGAAAGGAGAATTAGGTTAAGAGTGGGGGAGGGGGCAGAGAAACAACAGATGCAAGTCCTAACAGTAGATATGGCTGCCTAACCAACAGGACAGAGTTAAATGCTGTCTGGCTAGCCTCACACAATACATTTGCAGTTTATACAGTACAGTGGATCATCACTTTAGAAATAGTTTGCTAAATAAAATATCTTAACAGTGTACAATAAACTTAGCCTGTTTTTCTCTTTAAAAAAATCAGTAAATTTGGCGCTGTTAAGGTACAGGCTTCACCAGCTTACAGAGCGTCTGGGAGGTGCACCAGTAGAAAAGCGAAGGTACCAGACTTATCCAATCACAGACCGCTATCAAGGACACCGCACCAATCGGGTTACAGCACAGAGTCTCAGCTACTAGGCGGCTTGAGTGATCCTACCTTCCGTGGTGATCTGGCCGTGGGTTCCAGGAGGGTGGGCTGTGAGTCCTCGGGGAGTTGGGGCGCCAGCCGAGGTTGCAGCCATTGAGTGCCACTGGCCAAGTGTGAGTGGCGACCAGGCGGGGATCCCTTCAGTGGTGATCTGGCCGCAGGTTCCAGGAGGGTGGGCTGTGAGTCCTTGGGGAGTCTGGGCACTGGCCGAGGTTGTGGCCATTGAGCGCCACTGGCCAAGTGTGAGTGCCGACCAAGCAGGGATCCCTTCCGTGGTGATTCGGCTGCAGATTCCAGAAGGGCAAGCTGTGAGTCCTCGGGGAGTCGGGGTGCCAGCTGAGGTTGCAGCCATTGAGCGCCTCTGGCCAAGTGTGAGCGCCGACCAGGTGGGGATCCCTTCCATGATGATCTTGCCGCGGGTTCCAGGAGGGCGGGCTGTGAGTTCTCGGGGAGTCGGGGGGAGATTAATGGCACAACTTCATTATGGCCCAGAAGAACCATCCCATCTACATGGGACTCTCATCTGGAGCATGAAACAAGTCATATTAATATACTACTGCAAGTCTCATATTCTATATAGCAGACGTCTCACACAATATCCATGCTAAGGCTTATGCACCATTCAGATTATTGCAGTGCTGAACTGGTTAGGAATGCTATTGGCAGGTCTTGATATAGATACAAGGACTAATAGAAAATGGGGGTGGGGGAGTTAAGAGTAAAATACAGATAAGTGGTGTGGGGGTAGGCTAAGGAATGGGAAGGGAATATAAGGTTAGCAAAAAAAAGGGGAAGAGGAGATGAAAAAAAGGGATGGCTGTAAGGAATGGTGACATCCACACATCCATATTTACATCAGTGTGATTTCATATGTTTCAGATTACCTCATGACATTTGTAATTGTATAGCACAAAAACCTTAACTTGAATAAATGTATTTGTCCAGGCTGAAATTATTTCTGTATTCTGTTACTGATGTAGAGTAACTGTGAGTTATTGTGATGTAATATATGGATAAGCCTCAATAATACTATACTAAGTTATACAAAAATTTCCCAGTAATACATCACTACTCTCAATAATACTATCCTGAAAAGTGATAATACTATCATTTTTGCTGATAATACTACAGTTTAAAGGTCATCTCCAACTGTAGTATTATCAATGGTCCATATATTACAAAAAAAATAACAGAAAGATACGTGTTTTAAAAGGCAGTAATACCATCTCAAGGTTTTGGGGACTTTAGGACCTCTCAAGCTTCGCTCTCAAGGCTCCATGTACCCAAAACCTCTTGATGGCATTATTGCCTTGTAATACACACTTATCTATCTATCATTCTATTTTTCTCTGTGCCATAACATTTCACAATAAAGAAGAACTGTAAACTTATATTGTAGTGTCTGACTCTATCACATAGACCAGCAACTTGAAAAAGCAAGCAAGGGTTTAATCTTTTCTTAAAAAGGCGCATATGTTTTCCCATTCTGCTGGAATGGCAACAAATTCTGGTATTTAGGAATTATTATCCCACAAGATCTTTCCTCTCTGTATAAGATAAATTATGCCCCCTTGGTGACAGCCATATGAGAAGACTTGCAGAAATGGTTTCACCTGCCCCTCCCTTTTATCCAGAGAATCGACATCATACAGATGAATATCCTTCCCAGATTTTTATATCTGTTTCAGAATATTTCAGTTATGCCCAAAAAATCTGAATTCAGGAAATGGGATAAATTAATTTCGAACTTCATTTGGCAGGGAAAAAAACCTAGGAAAGCATATAGTGTGCTGTAACTCTCTAAACAGAGTGGAGGTTTGGCCCTACCCAATTTAGAAAAGTATTGTCAGGCAGCTCAGGTGTTGCATGCCCTGCACTGGCTTGACAGGAGCTCAGCTCAGCATTGGAAGGATTTAGAAACCAAGGAGGAGATGGAGCAAATAGAAAACATACTTCTTGCCATGGCTTCCAGTAGACTGAGTCCTGAGACAGAATCAGAATCAGTTTATACTCAATCTATAGTTAGAACTTGGAGAAATAAATGAAACTTTGCAAAGGTTAAACCATTGGCAAAATCTTTGGCAAGCCTGACGGGAGACCTAGCCTTCACACCAACACTGTTGGACCACACCTTTAAACAGTGGCACAGACTCTGGCTGCAACACATCTATCAGTATTATGAAGGCAGAGTTTTCCAGTCATTCTTGAATCTGAAACAGAAATATCAACTCAGACAGCAGGACCATTTCCATTAGTTACAAATAGGCACTACTGTGCAGGGAAGTGTGGTTTAGCCTGGGTTAACACAGACGCTCATCCTTTAGTACAGATTGTTATGGCAGTTACAGAGAGGACAACCCCAGACCATATTATTTCCTGAGTATACAGGTCCATTCAGGGGGATACAGTACAAGCAGCTCAGAAGACACAACATAGATGGGAGAAGTAAATGGGCATATTATTAACAGATGAGGACTGGATGGATATTTACACTATTCAACATAAAGTGACCGCTTCCCATTCATGGAAAAAGTATGAGTGGAAATGTGTGATGCGATACTTTAGAACCCCAAAAATTACAGGGAAATTTTACATCACTCATGGGTCAGGATGCTGGAGGGGGTGCAGAGAGGTTTGTGCCACCCACACGCAAATCTTCTGGAGCTGCATGGAATTCAGACCTTTTGGGGGGTGCTGGGGATAACCATTGCAGAGCTGTTTCTGGAGGCTGGGGACCTCACTTCCTCCTGTGCTGTTTTGCATCATTTACTGGACCAGGACTGCAATGCTCACACTAAGAGAATGTTGACTATCCTTCTATTAGCCGCCAAGAAGACGATCTCTCGTTGATGGTGACAGAAAGAAATACCAACACAAAAGGAGTGGGAGGATATAGTTCAACAAATATATCAAATCGAGAAACTAACAGCAGGCATTTACTTACAAACAAAATGATTTACTGTATTTTTGGACTAAATGGTTACTCTGGATAATGGGCCATCAATCTGATACTGTACCATGAATGGTTAAAGGAGGGCCAGGAGAGCACATATTTATTGAAAGCATATTGGGATTTTCCCACCTAAACTGTCCTTAGTAAAGCAATGAACTAACTTCCTGCTGAATGTAAATTCAAACAATGCTGTATCTATGACTGGAGGATAGTGGTGACTAATGTATTGCTCTGTATCTGTACCTCTGTATTGCTTCTGAAAAATTAATAAAGACTTTAATTAAAAACAAAAGAAAGCCACATGTGTTTAGGTGGCTATGATAGGTTCATGGGAAGCTTCTGTAAGAGGAGCTGTGACTGGAGGATCTTCTCTAGGCTGGGAGGGATTTTCATTGTCCAAAGTTTCCTGACTTTCCACACTGAGGCTACGATCCTTCTGCAAAGCATCAAAAGACTCATTTATATTTAACTAGATTTTTGTTCTCTCCCTTTGATGGCTTTTCCTTGAAATATGAGCCCATTTGGAGCTCAGGTGAGAGCGCTGTGTTTTGGGCTGTAGTGGTCTGAGGACATTTTTCTTAGAGATACATGCGGGGAGATGTTTTCGTTCTGAAATACAGGACCCTGTCTGATTGCTGCAGAGTGCAGACCCAGCATGTGCAGAGGGGGAAGGGATCTCGTGCTGGAGCTGACTATTGCTGTGTTGACTCTCATACCTCTCAACCTCCTGCCTCATGAATCAGGGAAAAGGCTTAAAAAAATCAAGGACAAAGGACCAAAATCAGAGATACAAAACTCCAAAATTGGTGATATCTTCTCAGAAAGGTGGTAGAATAAGTGTCTTAGTGTAAAATGCATTTTCTAAGGAAGAATAAGTTTGTAGCTTTAATGTTTGACGTTATTTTCTGCTTACAACTCCCACCGTTTGGTCACGGATACACAATTTTTAGGAGGGACAGAGTAAAATTGTGAGGCAAAATCAGGGATGTCCCTGAAAATCAGGGACACTTGAGAAGTATGTTGACTCTTGGGGTTTGTATTAATAGAAGGCCAAACTGTTGAAACAAATCTCCAAGCCTATCTTACATCAGTAAAATGGTGATGCGTGTTAAAGTACCTGGGTATTTAAACTAATATACATGGTTCCATTCCTTTGGAGTGTTATCCATAACTTATCAAATTCTCTGGGTCTTTTGATAACTTCTGCTGAAAAGTCTTGAAAAATATGCCTATGACCATTCTACAAGAGCTGTTTGTTTTGCCTGGCCACAGTGGCCAGCTTTAAAATATGCTCCTTTTCAGAGAGCCTCAAAAAGTATAAGATGATCAGTCTGGGTTTCTCATTTGGTTTAGGTTTGTGAGTTAAGGTCCTATGGGCTCACTCCACTTCTAAAGGGACTGACCATTGATATTGTAGTACTTTAGGGATCACATTTTTGAAGAAAGGAGACCATAGCTGACCCCTCGTCACCTTCAGGGACCCTCGCTATGCACAAGTTATTATGACACCCTGTTTTCTAAGTTGTTGATTTTAGCCCATAGTTGTCAATCTGCAGTCTGTAGAAATCAGAGGACTCTTCTGCGTGGATTATGGAGTCCTATGTAGTCCTTATTCTCATTTCTGCTTCTGTAAGTCTTTCCTCAGTACCTGAATTGTTAGCTTGAATTTCAGACACTGCAATTGTAGGCTTATTAGGTCATTTTGGATGTTGGTTAGCATACTCAGTACTGTGGTAAGGTCTAAATTTGGTTTGGCATTCGTTTTGTTTTGTTTTACTTCATTGCTTTCAGTTCCATTTCTGCCACCCTTTTACCTTGCTTGGAGTTGTTGGTACAAACAACATCTTGGTGGTAGTTTCAAATAGTCACCTGAGTCAGTAGAAGTGCCAAAAGCTTAAAACTATAACAAAATTAAAATAATATTTGCACAGCATGGCTCAGACTTGCTGGAAGTCTTCACCCAATGTTCTGTCATGATCCAGTTCGGTTGTCACTGCTGGCCAGTAAGCTTTTCCTGTAATTTTTTTTTTGTGTGGTGATTTCTCCCCCCCTGTCCTGGCTGGCCCTTTCCTCCTGCTGTCCTCCCGGCCCCATCCCCTGAACATTAGACCCCCTTTTGTCTTACTCCCATGGCTTGCCCTCCGTGGCAGGGAGCGACTCAACCTGCCAACTCCAGATCCAGCATCGGGGAGGTATCTTCTCGGGGTGGCGCCTGCGTAGGACGGCCGTTATGCTGCTCAGCCAGGACCAGATTTTCCACTTTTCTTGCGGAGGGCAGTGTGCAGTGCCAACAATGGCCGAGCTGCGCATGCATCCGCATGCAGCATGTCAGTTGGCTACTCCCCTCCGTGCCCCAGTGTGCAGGCCCAGTGTGCCAACACCCACTGCTAGGTGTTAGACAAGCGCCGGTCTCTGTATTCCACCCTTCCAAGAAGAGAGCTGTCCTCCGGACAGTCAATCCTCTCCCACCCCGTCCGACCTCTGAACTACCTACTTGCACCGCAATCATGGGTTGCCAGCGTGGCAGGAGGTAAGGCATGATGCCTCAGCCTTCCACACTACTGGCTGGCATTTTTCTGTAATTTTTAAAGGATTTGCTTAGTTGTGGTTTGAAATGACAGTTTAAACTGTCATCCTGTTTAGGGCGAGTGTGTGTCTCTCACCACTGGAGTTATTTCTAGCCCTGCTTCACCAACCATCTAACAAGTGAAAGTCAAAAACATCTTAATAGCCGTAGTTACACTGTTGTACTGTACAGTGTTGCAGTGTAATGGTGCATCTACAGGTATTAGCAATTCTAGTTGAGATACAGTATTAATCATAAACTGATTTCTTACCTGGGTACTGTGGATTGTGGGATGCTTGAGTGAACATCCAGTCATACGTTTAAAATTAGAATAGCAGTGGGGTCACACAGGATCTACAGTTCTTTAGTAAATAACTGGGACAAACAAGATACTCTAAACATAAAACAATTCTTATCTAATACACATGGTCAGTATCCTCTGATGCCAGTGCTTACGTGCATTGGACCTTTAGACATAAAGCAGAAAATCGGTTACCTGACCTTCATCCTGGGAGGTATACTTTCCCCATTTTTCTATTTTTGGAAATTATATTAAATTAAAATTTTTTCAAGTAATAAGTAACACTCAATATACAAGACAAAACAAAACAATATAAATACATAAACAAATTTAGAAGTAGATTTTCCCCTATGTTGCTTCCCACCATACTTGTACAGATGCAGTGCATGGGCCCATCAGGCCTCGACACACATATTAACCCCTTGTGAGGGAAGGCTCCCCAGCCCGCCACAGGGTATCATGTGTGTGTCAGAATGCTGCTGTACCCTCACCAGGCTGTGTCTGGTATTGAATGTTGCAGCGCCTTCCCCCTAGCTTCGGCCCATTCAGCTTGTTCACTGAGCTTGCACCTGAACTCCGGTCACTGGCAGGGGAAGGCAGTGTAATCCCAAATGGGCCAACAACCATCCCTGCAAACAACTTTACTTTATACATTTTTGGTGATGGTTTTTAACCCCAAATTTCAACATTATCTTTTTATAACCCCCCCCCCCACCAACACACACACACTTCTGAACATGAAAGGTGTTATTTATGAAATACTGGATGAAACATTGTTTTGCGCCACAAGTGTGAAATTACATTTGGGTCAGGATTTGAAAATTGACAGCTGTTGGGTTCATGAGTTGGTATCAAAAAATAGCTATGTTGAAAATCTGGGGTCAGAATATTGAAAATTACCAAAGTTATGAGTGAGCATTGGAAAATGTCAATGTACCTTGATAACTGTGTTGTTTCTTAATATTTTAACCCCAAATATTCAACATAGTCTTTTTATGACTCCACATCATGAACCTGGTAGGTGAAAATTTCAAATATCCACTGAAACGTCATTTTGTGCCACAACTGCAAAAACAAATTTTGTCCAGGATTTGAAAAAAGACACCTGTCGCGTTCATGAGGTGATGTGAAAAAATTACTATGTTGAAAATTTTGGGTCAAAATATTGAAAATTCCAAAGAATATGAGTGAGTGTAAAAAAATTTCAACATATGCGCATAACTTGGTCATTTTGTTGTACTTTTAGCCCAGATTTTCAACATGGCCTTTGTTGGACTCTACCTCATGAACAAGGGCAGTGAAAAATGTCAAATCCCACCTGTAAGGTGATTTTGCACGACGACTGTGAAACCACTTTTCGGGCCAGATCTGAATAATTGCACCACCTTGTTCATGAAGTAGGGTTCCAAAAAGGTCATGTTGAGAATTTGGGCTAAAAATATTAAACAAAGACCAAGTTATTATTAAGAGTTCAAAACGCATTGAAATACATTATACAGCACTTACCTTCTTGTATCCTATTGCAGTCGGTGGTTCCAGTAGCAAGATATGTTTTTGATTGGAGGGTGGATATACATTGTGAGACACTTTTAAGTGAGTGAGGGTGTGTATGGGGGTGTGTGTGGGGTGGTTGGTTGGTGCTGAGTGGGAGGTTGGGGTAGAGGGGGGTGTGGGGACAGATCACTGATGGACTGTTTTCACATCTACAGGTTTTTAGGGGCAAAAAAATAAAGGACAACAGGGGAATGTTCTTTATTATAGGCTGATAAACTAAAAAAAAAAATGGAAAAGACATCCAGGACCTCCGACACTGGGGATTGGGTTCCCCAGTCTAGGCTTTGTACTTGGGAATACCGGGGGTGGGCACCCCAATGTCCCAGACTGCTGGGAGGTTGAGTATGCTGACACCAAGGATTCGGCACCCTGCTTTCGACTCATTGATGTGGTGTGGGGGAGGGACAAAAAAGGGGGGGTGAACTGGTATGAGGGGTTGGCCACACGGTATACTAAAATATTATATATAAATTGATAAAGTTGGCAATGGAGATTGGGCAGGTTATAGCAAGCAGACTGATGTGGCTTGCTAATGGTGTCGGTCAAGATGGGGAAGAAAAACTCACACACAGCACATTCAGCATGGGCAGGGCTATACACTGACATGTAGACCCATCCCTGCTGAACAAAAACAGCACAATGGCATACATAGACAGGAAACTGGCCCTGCCAGCTGATAAATGAACGTATTTTTGTGATACAACCATCTGACTTTATGTGGTCATAAAAATTCTGATCTTACTTCGAGGGCATCTCTTGCAGCAGGCCACACCAACAGAACTATAGCCACCAGGCATCAGGACCACATTGAAACTTTTCTAGCTAGCAGTCTACCAGAGGGTCACCCACTCCGACATCATATGATGACATCGCCCTATCCTTTAAGAGTGGGCGTCCCAATTACCTCCTCAGTTCTTTTTCCTGCCATCAACCATCGCACGGCAGACCTCTTGGAGATTCCACCAGCTTCAGTCGACCGCCATTTCTTCATCGATTGTCTTTACATTTTCTCTCCCCAGTGTAGCATCACTTTACTTTTAAAGTGATTTTTTCTTTTGTTTATGCCACGCTCAGTCTATGAAAAGCTCTTCAGGAGGTGTGCCTGTGGTGAGAAGATTCCTGAGAAGGATGACCACAACACTTGTGTCCACTGCCTAAGCCCAGGCCATGACATCCAGGCCTGCAAGATCTGCTGTAGCTTCAATCAGGCTACTAGGTGGTGCTGCAAGAAGACCCTGGAAAACTTCTTATTCAAGCAGCAGGTTACTGACATGGAGAACAAGCTACAGGCTAGGAGTTCCTCCACTTTGCCACCACCCTCCTCAGGCTGTACCTCCTCCAAGGCCTGGTACTGGGAAAAGGACTCACCAAGCCTTGGTCTTCCCTGACTCGCTGGTGGTCACCACTTCATGCGTTGGCCATGGCAGGGCTGGCCTTCTCTTTGGGAGCCCTCCTGAGCCTCACACACCCTCTTCCCCACAGGGCTACCATTGGCAGCTCCCTCTACCAATCTCACTTTGGCGGTTGTCAGTTCTTCAGGTGCTGGTGCCCCACTGACATCTCAGCCCCTACTGTTTCAGCCCTTATTTTCCAAGGTCCATCAGTTAGGCAGCTCTGCTGGTTCGACTTCAACTGGGGCTGGCTTGGCACTTCCAGGGGCTCACCCTACCCCCTCGACGCCATCCTTGGCTTTGCCTCTGGGCCCCTGCTCTCCCCGGCATTGTCCGGGGCTGTTCCTCAGTTGTCCTCTCCCTTTCCAATGATGACCCCGGCAGATGAGATGCCCAGCAGGCCTTGGCCTGCTAGGCTGCCCTCCCCAGCTCAACCGCTGACAACGGCCCCAGTGCCTCCTCAGCCAAAGCTGATATGTGTCCTGATGTTGGCTGTGGTAGATTTTCAAGTCTTACTTTCCTCTCTGAGATTTTATGCAAGCTAGACTTGCTTCCCCACAACGGCCAATGATGCAGGGGCCTACTGTGCCTGCCCCCATGCCCCCTCTACCTATGGGGCAGCTGCATGAACCTTGGGATCGGGTGCCCTCTAACCCCCCCCCTCAGAACCTGGGAGACGAGGATGAGTATAACTCGGACCTCCTTCTTCCTTTTTTTATCTCCTCTCTATTTTTCCTCCTGCAGCCACAGTCCCTGCCTACCTCCAGCCACCACTCCTCCTCCTCACTGCTGACCCTGGAATTTGTGCATGTCCAGCTGGCATACACTGCTGTACCATCTAGAGGGGCCCCCTCTGATGCCCCCACACCCGGCCAGGATCCATTACCGGCACACACCTCTTTCCAGGCATTTGCCGGCTGGTGAAGCTGCAGCTATCAAGCTGCCACTGGCTTTGTGCTGCCGTTTTCCTTCTTATGTGGCCCCCTTGAGTGCGAGCATGCAATGATGTTGCAATGTGCAGATGCCACCCCTTTTTCTGCACCACTGTAGTAGTGCCCCTGGTCATCACCAGGGGCTGCTACAGAGTGGTGATTCCCTGAATCCCTTCCCGGGATGAGAGAGCAGTCCTCCGGATGCTCAATTCCATCCCTCCCCTGCCGACCCCTGACGCCCCTGGCTTGCATCTGAACCCAGGTCGCCAGCGTGGCACGCAGTGTGGCATCCAGTGCCTCAACCCTCAGTGCCACTGGGCCAGCTGAACCTCCTTATTCCTGTTGAGGAGGATTAGGGAGATGCTGGAGATGAAGGAGGTGATTTCCCCTTCCACTCCACCTCTATGGTGTCATCTGATGAAGAGACCCACAAGTATTTCTCACAGTCCTCCCGGATGACCCTTCCTTTGTCTCTGTTTTGAGACAATTGCAAGGTGCCATGGGGTTAGACATCGAAGAGCAGGACCCTATCTGGTGCTGTCTGTTCACTTACCTTGGCCTGCTGGATGCCACTCCTCTGGTCATTCCTCCATTGATAGAACCCTTTGAGGATACCACCGTGGCTACATGGCATTGGCCCAACTAGGTTCCTGCCATGCCTCAGAAGGCAGACAAGCTATACCAGACTCCCGTGGGGAAGCCTTTCTTCACTGAACAACCTCAAGTGGACTCCGTGGTCATCAATTCTGGCCACAACTGTACCAAGAGGCCCAAACACCTCAGTTCCCTCTCACCACACAAGGAGTCCCGGTGATTGGACCTCATTGGCAAGTGGACCTTTGCCTCTGCCACCATGACCATGAGGGTCCTCAACTATATTGCCCATATGGTCCAGTTTCAGAACCAACTCTAGGCTCAGACCAAGGAGGCAACTAAAGCCCTCCCTGAGAACCCCCTGAAGCAGCAGCTGTTCCAGAGCATTCAGTCAGGGGCCAATATCTACAAGCACCTTCTTCACTCTGCCTACGACACCGTGGATGCCTCGGCCTGGGTGGCCGCATTGGGCAGTTGTCAGCAACGTCATTCCTGACTGAGAGTGTCGGGCTTTGCCCAGGATGTACAACAATCTGTCCTGAAGGCCCCCTTTAGAGGGTGTAAACTGTTTGGAGTGGACATGCAGGACATACTTTTATACTTGCAGCCTCCGACCACACCTTGCAGTCAGCCTCCTACTCCATGTACCACACCAACCAGCCTAGAACTGGTCAAAGGATGCCCTTTCAACATGCTGCCCATATGCCTGAACTCAGCCCCAAACCTCAGGATAAATGCAGAGCAGCTGCAGCCCTGCCTACCCCTACCTCTACCACTGGAAAAACCTCCAGAGGAGATGGGGCAGCCCTTGCCACAGGTGCCACCTCAGCATGACTTCTTGCCCGCCCCCCCAACCAGCCAGGAGATGTTCATCAGGGGTAATTTCTCCCTGCACCAGGATAAGTGGAGGGAGATCACCAGAGATGCCTAGGTCTTGCAGCTCACAGAAAATGGCCACACTCTGGAGCTTCTGGAGTGTCCTCCAGAAAAACCTCCAGTTCAGTCCTCTTACACTCCAGACCTCATTCCAGTGCTGTGGGAGGAGATCCACACCTTGCTGTACAAAAGGGCCATAGAACCTGTCCCAGAGCCACAGCAGGGCAGGGGATTCTACTCTCACTTCTTCCTGGTCCTAAAATGTACAGGAGATCTCAGGCCAATCTTAGATCGCCGAGACCTAAATTTCTTCATTTAGTACAAGAGATTCTGGATGGTAACCCTTCAGGGACTGCTGCCCCTTCTGCATCAAGGAGATTGGAACTGCTCCCTTGACATAAAAGATGCATGCTGCATATCAAGGTATATGTGCCTCCCACTGTCGGTACCTGTGGTCCCACTTTTAGGGAGCGCACTTCCAGTTCCGGGCCTTGCCTTTTGGCTTGATCTCACCCATCAGGTGTTTACCAAAAGCTTGACAGTAGTGGTGGCAGCCCTCAGGAGGGAGGGACTCTGTTTTTCCCCACCTGGATGACTGGCTTCTCAAAGCACAGTCCAGAGTACACCTGAAGCAGGCTCTGGAATGTACCACCCACCTGTTCCAGGAACTGGGCATCACCATCAGTCTGCCCAAGTCAGTCTTAACCTTCCTGCCCCAGCAGAGGGTGGACCACTTAATGGCTCAAGCCCACCTGTTGTACAACAGTAGATATGTCTCAGCCAGAACCTTCCTCCAGCT
Source organism: Neoceratodus forsteri (assembly GCA_016271365.2). Lineage (NCBI taxonomy): Eukaryota > Metazoa > Chordata > Ceratodontiformes > Ceratodontidae > Neoceratodus > Neoceratodus forsteri. The sequence continues at coordinate 1,177,264,973 of CM028132.1, read as the reverse complement.
CTTGGGCTTGATGGCTGTGGCTATAGTCACAGTGCCTCTAGCAAGACTGCACATGAAGATGCCTCAAAGGACATTGAGGGTCCAGTGGGATCAGCATTCCAACAACCTGGAACAGCAGGTCCTAGTCTCTTCTCCGGTCAAAAAGATTCTGCTTTGGTGGATAGAACCCAGCAATCTGTTAAGAGGGGTTCCTTTCCACATTCCATCCCATAAACAAATTCTCACCACAGAGGCTTTGGAGTTGGGGTGGGGGGAACATCCGGGGCCTCACCAAACACAAGAGACATGGTCCACAATGAAATCTTCTCTCCACGTCAACATCCTTGAGATGCAGGCAGTCCTTTATGCCCTGCAGGCCTTCCAGACGTAGCTATCCCCGGGCCTTCTGCTAGTGCAGACAGACAACATCAGTATAGTCCACTACATCAACAAGCAGGGGGGCACTCACTTGTACCCTCTCTGCTGGGAAGTGATGAGAGTTTGGTACTGGGCTCTAGAACATGGTCTAGAACTATTGGCAGTCCATGTTCCAGGCATCCAAAACATCCTGGTGGACAGGCTAAGCTGATCGCAGTCCAAGATGCATGAGTGGGAGGTGTTTATCTCCATCACAGAAGACCTGTTCGACAGGTGGGGTGGTCCAGAATTGGATCTTTTTGCGTCCCCACCCAATGCAAAACTGTCGCTTTTTTGCTTGGTCGTGCCAGGGCCTGGAGTTTTCTAGTGAGATGCATTGTCCCTCTCTTGGAAAGAGAGGTTTCTTTACGCCTTCCCCCCTTTTCCCCTGCTTCAGAGGGTTTTGGTCAAGCTCCAGATGGGAGGGGTCATGATGATCCTCATCGCTCCTTTCTGGCCTCATCAGATCAGGTTTCCCTTACTGTAGCAGTTAGCGGTGGAACCTCTAGTGCCCCTGAGCCTGTGCACCAGCTTGCTCTCCCAGGACCGAGGAACCCTGGTCCATCCAGACCTCAGATTCCTGCATCTTCATGCCTGGCTCCTGAAGACATAGCCATGGCTAGATATGGGGGGTTCCCCAAGGTGGCTGATGTCCTGGTGGCAGCTAGGAAGCCTTCAACCAGGGCCACTTATTCCACGAAGTGGAAATGTTTTGCTCTGTGGGCTGCTTCACGTCAAGTAGATTCCTTCACTTGTCTAGTGACTCAGATTCTGGAGTACTTGCTGTCCCTTTCATAGAAACATAGAAACATAGACTTTGATGGCAGATAAGGACCACTTGGCCCACCCAGTCTGCCCATTTCCCTACCTATTGGATAAGCTGCAGATTCTAGTTAACCAACAGCCTACTTCCTGCAAGCCCCCACTATAATTGCCTTATGTCTGTCCCATGCATGTTTGAATTCCCCCACTGTTTTAGACCCCACAACCTCTCCAGGAAGGCGGTTCCAGGCGTCCACCACTCTGTCCGTGAAAAAGAATTTCCTCACATTACCCCTGAGCCGCCCCCCTCTAACTTTAAATTGTGCCCCCTTGTTCTTACACATCTCTTTTTCTGAAAGATGCTACCCTCCTGGACTTTGTTGATTCCCTTGAGGTACTTAAAAGTTTCTATCATGTCCCCTTGTCCCTCCTTTCATCAAGGGTATACATATTAAGCTCTCTCAGTCTCTCTTCATATAGTTTCTGATGTAGACCCTGCACCATTTTAGTTGCCCTCCTCTGGACTGCTTCCATCCTGTCTATGTCCTTGCGTAGATGAGGTCCTCAAAACTGCACGCAGTACTCCAGATGGGGTCTCACCAACTGTCTGTATAGAGGGATAACCACTTCCCTTTTTCTACTTGTGATGCCCCTCCCTATGTATCCCAGTATCCCCCTGGCTCTCCTTACTGACTTCTCACATTGCTTACCCACTACAACCAGATCCCTTTCCATTATTGTTGTTGTCGTTAGTACCTCCCCTGCTATTGTGTACTCTTCTCCTGGATTTCTATTTCCCAGGTGCATTACTTTGCACTTCTTTGCATTGAATCTAAGTTGCCATATGTCTGACCATTCCTCCAACCTTGCCAAGTCCCTTCTCATCCTTTCTACCCCCCCTTGTGTATCAACTCTGTTACAGATCTTTGTGTTATCTACAAAGAGGCATACCTTTCAGACTCTGGTCTGAAGTATTCCTCTCTTAAAGGGCATATGCCTGCCATTTCTGCCTTCCACGTGCTTGTTGATGGTCATATGGTGGCACAACTGGAGGTGTCACCTGCATTCCTGAGAGGCATTCTTCACCTGAAGCCTCCTATCTGCAATCTGGTCCCACCCTGGAACTTGAATTTTGTTTTGGAGAAACTTACTTTGGCTCCTTTTGAGTCAGCCATGACATTCGAGCTATGCTTTCTGTTGTGGAAAGCATTATTTGTAGTTGGTATTACTTCTGCTCGAAGGATTTCCAAGCTACAGGCTCTCATGTGTGAGCAGCCTTATCTGATTTTCCACAAAGACAGAGGATCTGTGCATACTAACCTTAAGTTTCTTCCTAAGGTGGTGTTTGAGTTTACTTTAAATCAATCCATCAACGTGTCTGTTTATCGCCCAGAGCATGCAAATCCAGGGGAAGCATTGCTTCATACTTTAAATGTGCATAGAATTCTGCGTTACTATACACACCATACGAAGGACTGTAGGAAGACCTCTCAGTTTGTTTCTTTTGCCCAGGGAAAGAGGGCGTCCCTGTTTCTAAACAGTGTTTGTCCAAATGGTTGGCCAACTGTTTTACTTTTTATTTTTATTTCATTTTATTTTATTCTTTGGTAACCAGGTAAGGCCCACTAGGCACAAGTCCTTGTTTTCAGGGGCGTTCCGGGAGCACTGTGGTGGTTAAATCACTTGCTCAGAATCACACAGTATACAAGTGGAGGCTGTGGGAATCAAACCCAGGTCTGCTGGATGCAACAAGCTCATTCACAGCTTGCTACTCTAACCTCTAGGCAATACTGCTACAGGAAGTATGGCAAAGACCTTCCTGGTGCTGTTCATGGTCATTTTACCAGAGGCATAGCCACTTCTGTTGCTTGTTTCCAGAATGTTTCAGCTGCAGAGATCTGTGCTGCTGCCATTTGGAGTACTGTCCACATCTTTACCAAGCACTACAGTCTGGACATTGCCTCTAGGCATAGGGAAAATTTTGGTCTAGTTGTTCTACAGGGCCTGCTTTGTTAGGCTCAAGGTTTCCATCCACCCAGACTGGACATTCTGATGTCAGAACTGCTTGGGACTCATTCCATAGGTGTGGCCTGCTGCAAGAGATACCCTTGAAGTAAAGTAGTACAGTTACGTAAGAACTTACTGTGATGGTAGATCTTTGAGAGGATCTCTTGCAGCAGGCCATGTTGTCCCACCCTCCATTCCTCCTGGTGCTGTGGACCTTCCTGTGTCTGTCCCTCTTTCTCCTTAGTGGAGAACCTTTTGCTCCTGCTATTTCTTTATTGGTGGGAACATTTGACTCTTCCTAGATTCCTCAGCAGGAGACAAGTTGCTTCTGATCTTCAGCGGGAGAACTGAGTAAGGTGTGGGGGCCACCCACTCTTATAGGATAGGCCGACGTCAGCATGTGATGTTGGAGTGGGTGGCCCCCGGTAGACTGCTAGCTAGAAAAGTTTCCATGCGGTCCTGACACCTGATGGCTATAGTTTCATGGGTGTGGCCTGCTGCAAGAGATCCTCTCAAAGATCTACTGTTACGGTAAGTTCTTACGTAACTGTACTTTATCCTTAGAACACACTGATTTTTCTCAAACTATGTATGATTAGAAACAGACCTGTTTTCTTAAATAGTTTAAAAACTACTTAAGCTTAGGAGATAAAGTCATGAAAGCACACACCTTGGGTCAAACTCTATCAAACCAGCAAGCAAGTTTCAGGTTTCAGATCCTCCCAGCTTTTTAGTTATAGGTGATCAAAAAAAAAGTGGTCTTAATTTGTGTGATTTTTGTGCCTTTTACCTCTCTGTAACTTTGCCCCCCCCCCTGAACTGATTGCCATAATATTTTCAGGATCCGAGACCCTGGTACTGTCTCTGTGCTTTTCAGATTTCAAATAAATTGGTTAAACGGGAACAAAGGTATTAAGGTGCAAAAAGTGGGGCTTAACATTAAAGTGCTTACTCAGCCCTAATATGCAGGCACTACTGTGCCTGTATAATACAGTATATACAGAGCTCTCAGTGTCAGTGGCTCAGTAAATAGCATACACACTTCTGGGGCCAAGGACTGGAAGGTTGCTGATTTTAGCCCCACACCGGATACTTGGGATAATACACATAAGTGACACTAGTGCAGCATGAGGTGGGTGCTGTGCTGTTGAGAATGAGATGTTAAACAGAGGTTGCTTCTGCCCATTTCTGTTCACTGTTAAGGTGGAAGTTAAAGATCCCATGACACTTACTGATGAAGAGTAGGGAATATTTTTTTAATTTAAGTTTATCAATACAAATAAAGTCTAATAAAATTATATTTTATAACAAATCTTTAGAAAACCAAAACTTGATACTTTAATGCAAATAATAACAAGCATTTGTCAATGCTGAATGTTTGCTTGCCGGCATTGGCAGTGATAGTGTAGAAGTTACAGAGCTGCGTAATAGGAATGGCAGTGAAGTATTGAACTGAAGCCAACCCCACCACCACCCTGCAGAGAGTGACAGGCATTGGGGTGTGCCTTTGGGTCGTCAGGCATAACGGCCACGCCATTTCACCACACCCCACCCTGCAGACACTGACAAGTGTCACAGTGTTCCTTGGGGTCTTTGGCCCTTATGCGCAACCCATTCCATTAGGAAATATGGTGAGATGGGTGCGATATAGGAGAATGGGGTGAACTTTGGGGCCAAAGAGTCCAAGGCATACCTCGATGCCTCTCACTGGCTGCAGGGTGTGGAATGGTATGAGCATTACAGGCAAGAATCCCAAGTCACACCCCTGATGCCTGTCATTCTCCACAGGGTTGGGCGTTATGGTTGGAAACCCTAATACCTCAGGCATTCGTTGGTATTTTCACTCCAAATTTTCAACATGTTTTTTTGTGACCCCACCTCATGAACAGGGGAATATCAGTTTGTTAGCGAAGCTGCTTATGCACAGCAACTCTGACATTTAGCACCACAGGTGCAAAACATTCGAACAGGATGTAAAAAATGACAGCTGTACTGTTCATGGGGAGGTGTAAAAAATGGCAATGTTGCAAATCTGCAGTAAAAATATTTAAAAAAATGGTGAAGTCATGAGCGTACATAGAAACTGTGCAATGCACACCCGTAATATAATTAGGTTGGGGATTTTTTTACAGCAGATTGTCAACTCAGGCATTTTGGTGCCTCCGATCATGAACAGTGTCACTGTGATTTTCTTTATCTGTCATGAACAATGATTTCCCACAGCGACCATGCATCTCTGCGCTGAAAGTGTGAAAATACACTTCGGCCATGTTGTGAAAAATGACAGCTGTACTGTAAATAAGGCAGTGTGGAAAAATGCCACTGGTGAAAATCTGGACTTAAAATATTACAAAGTCATGAACTTACAGGTGCGTGGAAACTGCGCAATGCTCACTAAGTAACACAGTCATTTATGGACTTTTGTCACCAAATTTTCAACATAGCCATTTAAGACCTCTGCTCATGAACACTGTAACTGTATTTTCTTAATCTGTCCCAAACATTGCTTTCGCACACTGACTGCACCATTGTGTGCTACATGTGCGAAAACACATTTTGGGCAACATGTGAAAAATGGCAGATGTACTGTTCATAAGGAAGTGTTATAAAATGACAATGTTGAAAATCTGGAGTGAAAATATTAAATTTGCAAACTTATGAGCATGCATAGGAACTGCACGATGCCGTAAAACAGTCATTTTGGAATTTTCACCAAATTTTCAACATAGCCATTTTAAGACCTCTGCTCATGAACAGTGTCACTGTGATTTTCTTAATTTGTCCCGTACATTGATTTGGCACACCGACTAAGCCATTCGCACCTGTAGGCGAAACATTACACTAGACAAGATATGAACAATGACAGCTGTACTGCTCATAAGAAGGTGTGGTAAAATGGCAATGTTGAAAATCTGGAGTGAAAATATTGAAAATTTGCAAACTTACAAGCATGCGTAGGAACTGCGCAACGCATGCTCGTAAAACAGTCATTTTTAGGAATTTTTTTCACCAAATTTTCAACATAGCCATTTTAAGAACTCTACTCATGAACAGTGTCACTGTGATTTTTCTTAATTGTCCATTACATTGATTTACACACCGACTGTGCCATTTATGCGCTACATGAGGCAGAAACACGTTTTGGGTGAGATGTGAAAATGACAGCTGTACTACTCATAAGAAGGTGTGGTAAAATGGCAATGTGAAATCTGGAAATGAAAATATTGAAAATTAAGTGAACTTACGGCGTGCATAGGAACTTCTTGCAGCTCGTCAAAACAATTTTTTGAATTTTCCACCAAATTTTCAAAATAGACTTCTTGAGAGCCCACCTTATGAACACTGGCAGTGTCATTTCGTTAATCAGTCCCGAAAGGTGATTTCGCGCAGTGACTGCGAAATCACGCTTTGGGCCCGAATAATACCATGACAGTGACAGCATTCATGAGAAGGGGTCCCAAAAATCTCATATTGAAAATTTGGTGCAAAAAGTCCAAAAAATGCCTGAGATATGCAGCAAAGTTGAAAAAACCCTATCTATCCCATTATACAGCTTACCGGCATTTCCTCAGTTCATGGTCGGCTTTGAAGAGTGCAGACATGTTCCTGGTCACCGAAGATCGTTCGCGAGCTCGGAGAGCAAGTATGGGGTGAGAGGGGTGTGGGGAGGCAGGGTGCGCAGTGGGTGGAGTGCGGGTTGTGGGAGGGCAGGAAGACTGCGTGGGACCGTTTTTCTTTACAGGGATTTAAAAAAAAAAGGCAGCGGGACATTTGCCACGCTGGGTGGGCTCCAAGCGTGGCACAAGGACGGGCTGGGAGGTTATGGAGCCGACGGGCGGATTGGGCACTCCGTCATTATATGATCAGTTGCCACGCTTGGGTGGGCTTCCAGTGTGGCACCCAGTACTCGGGGATGGGGACAGTGGAGCCGACAGGGGACTGGGCACCCCAGTCAGCTATTCTATGAGTTGCCACACTGGGGTGGGCACCCAGTGTGGCATGTGGAAGGCTTTGGGGGAGGCGCAGCACAACCCGACGAGTTGGGCACCCCGTCGGCTATACGTGTGTGCCGGGGAGGCGGTACTCAGTATCGTGCGTTTCTGTATGTGTGTGTGTGTGTGTGGGGGGCTGCGCGCGAGGCAGGCGATATCTTATCGCTGCTTTCACTGAAGCTGCTCCCCTTTCAACTGTATGCCACTGCATTTGGAGCTTCATGGAGCAGCTCCAGCATGCATTGGTGGACAGGGGCCGTGCCTGCCAACACACTGACTGAATTGGAAGAGGGGGTGACACACCTCCGAAATCTCGGATGATGGCACTATGTTTCTTGAACATGTGTGCAAGCAAACATAAAAATGGAACAAGGGGTTAAACTAAATGAAGTTCATGTAGCTGAAAAGAAAAGACTGGCCAATCCCATTTGTTTGGTTTACACAATTACCCAGGTCATACCTTTCCACTGAACTTGGAGCTTATGCACTGGTAAATTAGCATATTCTGAGTTACATGTTGCTTTTATGTCTGAGTCCACTTGATGAAATAAAACCTCTGAGTGTTATCTTTTTGTTGCAAAACAAATTTATTTATTTATTTGACAATTAGTCGCTGGGAAAGGCTCACTGAGCCAAGGCTCATTTCCTGGCATGACTCAGGGGAGGGAGATAAGGGAGAAATTGATAGTGATTATGCCATATACTGCATTTAAAACAAAGAGGCTGGCCCTGTGGCACTGAGGGCTGAGGCACGGGACACCTTACCTCACGCCACGGTGGGTGACCCGTGTTCGGGAATGAGCATGGGTTGCTGGGGGTCAGCCGGGGAGGAGAAGGATTGAGCATCCGAGGGACTGCTCTCCTTCTCCAGGAGGGGGGCTGCCAGTGTTTGGCATAGACTGGCCCCTGGCGGCTGAGGGGCAGTGTGCCAAAACTGATAGAAGGGGTTCGGGGAAGGTGCAGATGCCTGGAGGAGCTTGTGCGGACACGTACGTGCTCCCTCCGCTGGCATCCTGCATGCCCCCTCTCGGCAAAAGGGGAGAAAAGCAGGAAAAAGGCCCTGGTTGCACGGCTCAATGGCCATTCATCTGATTGCATGCCTCCAGTGGGCATCAACGCACATACTGGATCCGGTCCTGGCGGGGAAGATGAGGGGCTCCCCACCACGGGGGTAAAAATGGCAATGGCCCATAATGTGGAGGTGCAGGAGATGGACGGCAGCTGGAGGACAAAGGTTGCTGGGTAAATTCGGCCAACCAGGGGCCAAGGAGAGACACATCACCAACTGAAAAAAAAAACAAAAAAAAAAACAAGGAAGGAGTGCTATTAATGTGCTGGAGTGCCATTTCTCCAATCCCTTGTAAAATGTCCCATAAGAAGTGTTTCATACATTAAGGCCTGAAACAGTTTTTTTTTTTCACTTCCTTTAAACCAGGAACCAGAAGCCATGAATAAAGTAACATTCAAAAAATAAGTGTTCCATCCTCTCTACCTGTTGAGGACAGTTTTGTCTTGGGCAGTGTCTGTCTTGTCAGCTTTTGTGCGCATGTTTTTTTTTTGTTTGTTTACATTTAGACATCCATGACAATAGTACCATAAAACATCCCACATTTTTGTTGTAACCCTTTGATCGGTTAATTGTCTGGTTACATTTTACTCCCTGTTCCCAGCACTCGCATGGAAAATTCGACATACAGAAAATTGTGTGGACAGGATGTTCTGATAACATTTCTTTCTCCCTTCACTTTGTATCTGATACAGAGAAATGGTCCAGGTATTAATTTTTGCACACACCCCTATCAAATATTCTGGGACTCTCAGAGAGCTCATCCATATTTTCCTTAGGGATCCCTCACACCAGGATTGTAAAACAGCTGTTTATCCAAACTTCTGCCCACTACACCCATCATTTCTGTGCATTATTTAAGATAGGCCTCAAATTATAGTAACGAAAAATACAATGGTAAAAAACATCTGTGTAGATTATAGTAAGTCTCTCTGACTTAATTGGGAGATGCATTTTGTTTCTTTTCATTGGGTTTAGACTACTCCTCAAACTACTTGCAAAATAGGCTAGAAGATACATCTACTGCTATGGGGTGGGGTGGGTGGGTGGGTGGATATAACCAATGTATAGAAAAATTGGTAATAACATATTTGTAATATAAATTATTTTTTTTTGCTCATGGCCCATGCCTTCCACCTCTCCACTGCGAGCCTTGCCTGTTCTAGTTTTACTTGCCTATTAAACAGAGTCATATCCCCTACTCTGAAGAAAACTCTTAAAATATTTATAGGAACCTCTGACAGTGTTATCCCAGTAGTCATCTGGTTGTTACTGTCATACATAGCTTCTAATTTCAATCCTATACTTTTATTGAGATTAATTTTGGAACCCAAACTTTTTGAAAAATTAGGTAATAGTCTTACAGCCTCTCTCCCAGAATCTTCATCTTTAATCTGCAAGCTGACATCATCTGCATATGCCACTGATTTGATTTGTAAAGGACCTTCGAAAGTTGTTAAGCTATGAATGTTGTTAGTTTGTTCGATATCTTTAAAACTGGGTCTATGCAGAAGACATATAACACAGGACTGAGCTGACAGTCTGGTTTGTTCCCCTTATTTACTTTGCAACTTTGACCTAACCAACCATCAAATAGGGAAGCACAGTAGTGGAATCATACAGCACAGAAATCAAGGAAACAAGAATTTGGGGGAGCCATATGCCCTTAAGACTGAAAAATTAAAAATGTATGTGAAACCTGATCAAAAACTTGCTCATGGTCTACCATTAATATGAAACCATCTAACATTCCTGAATTATCACATTCCACGACTTCCCTGATTGTAAGTAAATTGTCCTGGGTTTTCCTGCCTGGAACTGAAGAAGGGGCAAGATTTTCAGCCTGTCTGAAATTGGCACACATACGGGGAAAAACTTCTGCACATGGGGCTTCACTAGTGGAGCCACAGTTTTCCCTGCACATGCTGTATTTCCAAAGTGGGAGCCGGTTTACAACCAACTCCACGATTTATGGCAGCTTGCAGCCGTTTTTTGGTACAGCTGTTCACTAAATGTTGTGCCTCGTGGGACCAGGCATAACGTCTCTTCCAGTCGTGCCTGCCACCTGTGTGTGTGTGGGGGGGGGGGCAGAGGCTGAAAATAGAAATCATTGCAGGTGTGGAGATTTTGTGAGGTAGTGGTGGCTGTGGTACGGGACACAGTCCCTGAACATTTTGAAAATCTAGCCCAAGATTGGGAAGAGGTTATTAGCTGCTGTGCTGCCTTTTGTCAGTATTATTCTCAGAATTTTGGTTCAGATTTTCAAATCTGTGTTTTGGAGATTGATAAGCCTCCAATTTTTGATATTTTTTTATATCTCATTTTTTGTGCAGCAGTATTAAAATTCCTTGTGACATACTTGACACTAATCTGCCTATCTTTAAGATATAATTACACACGGTTTTTAATTCCATTATTAGATGGTCTAAGAAACTTCTATTATATATTGTTCTCCTGTAATCCATCATAACAAGGGTCTGTATCTGAATTTAGTGATAAAGCTGCCTTTTTTATCTTGTTCTCAGAAATCTCAACAGATAAGGGAGTATGGGTATCTTGTAATAAATCTGGGAATGTTACGCCTTCAAGGAAGTCCTTTACAGTCTCTCCATCTGGAACAGAGGTCCCCAGATAGATTTGGATTAAATTAGTCACAATCTTCAGAATTTCCTCATTTGTTGTCCTAACATGGCCCTTTTTGTCCTGTAGCCTTTTCACTACCTTTTTCATGACTCTGTTATTATAACTGTCAAAAGAATTAACGTGTCGCATTTTGCCCTGTGTTCCAATTTTCTGCTGTTTGTAATAAGAATGAGGCTCTATCATACTATCCCTACCTCATTTCTTGTTTGATCAAATTGATCTGATCTGAAAAATTCTCAGTAGTTGAACTTGCTGTTGATAGCAGTTTGTACAGCTGCATACGTAACTGAATTTTTTTTTAAGTATTTGTCCCTTTTATTTTCTCCACCCTGCTTTTGAAAAAAATTCTCGTAGATCTTGTATCGTGCTTTCATATCAAAGGACAGGATCATCATGAAGTTAAAAAAAGTAATTTGTGTGCTATTAATAATTACAGTAGTTCCTGTGTTATTCCTTCATTTGATCTGTTGTTGCATTCAAACTCCATAACCATCAGCTTAGCTTGATGTTTTTTTTTTTAATTTCCAATGTGGATGCCGAGTAATGTGTGGTCAGAAATGTCTACAATAGTAGTCTTAGCATCTTGTGATGGTACAAAGGTGAGACAAACCAGAAATAAGTCCTGGTAGATAGTTTCCCTCTAAAACCCAACAGAAGAGTTTTGTATGCACATCTAATAACCACAAGGTCAAACACAGTTGCTTTTAAAAAAAAAAAAAAACTGCATCAAATAGTATTTTGTGGTTTTTGCACCCCTATTTGAGAGACCCAGTTCACAGCTGATATCTCCTTCCAACTGGCCGGCTGTAAATAAATTAGTTGGGGTAAGAATAAATAATTCTATGCAAGCCAGTTTTGTCTATGGTCCATAGAAGTTTGTGAGGCATAAACTAGATCCTGCATGTTTTATATCCAGCAGTAGAGCCCTATCAAGGCACATATCAATTAGTTTGGTCGTTTTTACAGTATATTTTGGATTTTGAAAAGAATACTCACCCCAGAGCAGGGTTCTTCATTAATGGACCAAAAAGATTGGCCTGGCATCCAGGTCAGTCTGGCAAGTGCAATTTGAGAAGTAGACTGCAGTCTGATATCCTGCAAAAAAAGGATATTGTGGTAGGACTACTATAAAACAGGGAATGTAGTTAGTCATCTTTTTACATTTTTATATTGTTAGCATTGAGGGTAGCAAGACTCAAACTCAAGCTTGGCTCTACTACCTCCATCGGAATTAATAAGGTGGCAAAATCCATAAAAAACAGATAACGTTTTCTGCCCTTCTTTCCCCCAAACATTGTTGTTCTTTTTCTTTTTTTTGGATATTTGGGCATTTGTTGGTGTATCCTTAGTTGTAGATGATAGGTCTTTGTGGGAAGAAACTATGGAGAAGACGTCAGGGCCCTGCTCACCCTCTGTGTTGCCCCATTACTTGCTTGCATGTAACAGTTCATACTTGTTCCCCAACAGAATGGAATTTTTTAAAGACTTTTGGTTTAGGCTGGCCTTTTATTCCGCTCTTTTGTGTGACCATTTGTAATCCATCTGTACCAGGGGTCAGAGGTGGCGGCATCTCAATATCCATTTCAACAGCCAGTTCAGTAGATTTCATAGGATCAAGTTCTGATATAAATTATGGAATTGGCTTTGTCCTGCTAACTTGTTCAGTTCTCTCCTCCTGTGGTGTAGTTGATGTTCCTGGTAGAATATGGACTAGTACCGCTATTTTATTTTTATTTATTTATTTATTAAATTTTGTTAACCGGGTAGGCCTGCTGGGCTCCGAAGATCCCTTTTTCAGGGGCGACCCGGGGATTGGTACATAAGGTTTGAACATACAGACAGGTATCACAGAGTCATATGGATCATACAGGGTTGCTAAGACAGTATACAATATCCCAATTTTGTGCAAGAGGTACATTGTATTAGTTGGTACAGTCATAATACAGTGCAGTGCATTTGTTACAAGATATAGCAATTCAGAGCAGTACATGTATGGTCCGCTGATGCGCTGAGAGTAGTACAAATACTACAGGGTTATGAATACACCATACAGTTTCTGTGGACAAATAATACGGGGTTATGAATACACCATACAGTTTCTGTGGACGCGGGCAACAAATGCATTATAGTATAGAATACAGCAGTGACGTCAGGTGGAGAGGTGAATAAGTGCTTCTGTGTCTACGGAAGGTTCCGTATGGGGTAGTGAACCAGCTCAAGCCAATGTTAGTTGTTGCCCTTATAGGGAAGCGGTGTCTAGTCGGTATGGACTGATATTAGGTGTGATTGTCTTAGCTGTTGGGGCAGTTGCAGGGACTTGGTTTGTTAATGTGAGCACGTAGCCCCCTTTGAAAGATGGCTAATGTCAGTGCCTCCTGAAGACGCCTGGGGAGATTGTTCCATGACTCCGGGGCTAGGTGAGTAAAGGATTTTCTCCCTGCAACTGTGCAGGTCCGGGGAGTCTCCAGGAGTTTTTTGTTTGAGGAGCAAAGCGGTCATCTGAGCGGCTTTGGGGCAAGTAGTCCATTCAGGCCTGCCGGTGGATGGGCTTCCTGGAGCTTATAGGTCCAGTTTAGTAGGGGGTACTGGAGCCTATTGTCCAGGGATGGCCAGTTGAGGGCAGTGAGGGCATCACAATGGTGGGTCCTCGAGCAGGATTTTGAAGCAAAGCGAGCTATTTTGTGATATAGGGTCATGAGTCTGCTCCGGTCCATTTTAGTGGTGCCGAGTAAGATGGGGCGGCGTAGGGTTAAGGTCGGAGAAAGGATAGTTTGTGAGATGGCCAGTCTAGTCTCTGGTATCATATTGTGCTAAGACGATAGAAGGCCAGTTTTTGATGTATGTTTTTGTTACAGCATCCACTTGGGGCTTGAGGGTGAGGCCCTGGTCTAATATGAGACCAAGGTATCTGACTGATTGTACCACCTCTATGTTGGAGCCGGCCAAGGTAGTGAGTGGCAGGAGATGGTCCCTGGAGAGGCCCAGGGATTTTGGCCCAAACAGCATGGCCTTGGTCTTAGTGGGGTTGAGAAAAAGGCGGTTCTCAATTAGCCAAGTCTCAGCCTTGGTGAAGTTGTTTTGGAGCCTAGGTCCTAGATCGGATGGGTGATCCCCAGTTCTGTAGAGTACTGCATCATCTGCATACTGTACTAAGGAACTTCCACTGCAGTGCTCATGGAGGTCATTTGTGAATAGGGAGAACATAAGTGGACCTAAGAATGAACCCTGAGGGACTCCCTCAGTTAAGGGTAGGGGTTGTGAGGTGGCCCCTTTCCACTTGACCTGTTGAGTGCGGTCCAGCGAGGTATGGCAGATCCAATTGAGGGTGTTGGTCCAGCCCTAGTTGGCTAAGCTTTGTTAGCAGGTGAGTGATCACATCAGGTCGAAGGCCTTAGAGATCTCTGAATACAGCCCCAGTTAGGTTACCCTTGTCCCAGGCTGTTAGGACACCAGAGGTGAATTTGATGAGGGCGGTATCGGTCCCATGCTTTGGTCTAAAGCCGTGTTGTGTGGGTGCCAGTAACCTGTTGGCTTCCAGGAAATCTCTGAGTTGGCTGTAAACTAGCCGCTCCTGGATTTTGGCCAAGTGACAGAGGATGGAGATGAGCCTGTAGTTTCCTATAGGTTCCCTTGCTCCGCCCTCGTGGATTGGCACTACATGTGCCCTTTTCCATATTAAGGGGACTGCACCTTCCTGCAGGGATCTGTTTATTAATTGTGTCACGGGCAGTGCGATGGCTGGGGAGGCAGCCCTGAGCAGCCTTGGGTCCAGCCCGTCTGGTCTCGGAGATCCACTGGGTTTTAAGCATTGAAGGAGGGTCAGCACGTTTTTGGTACGCACTATCCGTAGATGGAAGTTGGTGATCGTAGAGTCCTGCATTTCACTGACCGTTGGGCTCTGAGAGCTGCAAGTGGTGTTGGGTCTGAGCACCCCCAGGTCAGTAAAAAAGCGATTGAAGGCTGTAGTGACCTCCTGTCCATCGTTGAGAGAAGTTCCATTGTGTGTTATGTTACCCTGCTGGGGCAGTTTAGTGCCTTTTATCAGGGAGTTGATACTTGTCCAGAAGGACTTTGGGTCAGTTAGAGTTTGCCTCTGTAGGGATTTTAAGTAGTCCCTTTTGACATTCTTGGATTTTCTTTGGCACTGATTCCTCATGGATCTATAGGCAGAGTGATCAGCAGGGGAGGTGGTGCTCCTTGCTCTTTTCCAGGCTTTGTCTCGGGCTATCATCAGTGCCTTCAGTTCACGTGATATCCACTTGTGGCAATTGCCCTTGGCTCGTCTGGTTCTAATTGGGGCATGCATGTTAGCCACAGCAGAGAACATGCTCTGGAAAAAATGCGCTGCATCGTCTATGCTCCCTAGGTGTCTCACCGGAGACCAGTCTATGTTTCTTAGGGACCTCTGGAGTGCTTCCACCGAGAATCCAGAGAAGTCTCTGGCTACTATGAGCTTGGGTGGGGTCCTGGGAGGCCGGTTTTTCCATATGCAGAAGGTGGGTGAGTGGTTGCTTAGGGCATCCGACATCACACCAGCCACTTGTAGGTTGGTGGGTTTTGAGGTGAGTATCCAGTCCAGGATAGAGTGATTCCCTGTTTTATGCCTTGTGACCTCGGTGATGACCTGGGTCAGGTTAGCGTCTAGTAGTATTGCCTTATGTTTTTGCTCAGTGGTGGGATCCCAGTTTAGGTTGAAGTCCCCAAGGACCAACAGTTCTGTGAGTCGTGCCCCAGCTATTGGGCTGATGAGGCTTTGGAGTGAGGCAGTATCCCCCAACGGAGGGTTGTAGATACATCCTATGGCCAGGTGTTTAGCATTGCTATCACTTGGTTTTGGTTTAGGAGGCAGTATAACACTGTGGTTTAGGGCACTGAGCTGCAAACCTGGAGACGTGGGTTTGAATCCCACAGCCCACACTTGATACTATGTGATCCTGAGCAAGTCACTTAATTTCCTTGTGTTCTTAAGTTCCACCTGGAAACATACTTTGGCTTAGTGTGCCTTTCCTGGTTAAACAATTTCCCTTTTTCCCAGGGGCATCATGCAGTCAGAAATTCTGGAGGGGCACAAAATCTCAACCTCTCTAGGGGGGTCCGGGGCATGCCACCCCCCCCCCCGGGAAAATTTTGAAAAAGTGAAGTGAAATGGTGCATTTTGGTGACTTTTAGCAGTCCATAAAGCTGTTCCCCAACAAGCTAAATGCCATAATACTGATATAGATTAGAGGAATGATCAATTGTTTTTGTCCGTTGTTCATTCTACTTACGGTGTTACCTTTTGTATTTAAATTTTTTTTTTAAATTAGTTAGAACTTGTGCATTTTGTAAGTATTTTATCATATATATAGGGGATACATGATGGGCAGCAGTGGGATATGGAAAATATTCTCACTCCTGCAGAGTGAGCTGTGTATTCTCATGAGTGCCGCAGGCAAAAAAAGACTTGTGCCTCATGGTAGAAATTGCACTGTATTGGCAGTGTGATTTTGCCATGCGGCATAATGTCTTGCAAGCATTATGACCCCATGCCTTGCGGCCATCACGGAAACCTGGACTACCCAATACCATGACTGGGATCTCGTGATCCCTGGATACAGGGTGTATCACAAAGACAGGGAGGGGTAGCTATTTATGTGAGGGATGGGATACTATGTACCAGGAAGGAGGGGGAGGAGGGAAATCCAGAAGCCATATGGGTACATCTCCAAAACTCCAAGGGTAGGAAGGTTAGGATGGGGTGACATACAGGTCACCCTCTCAGAACGAGGAAATGACAGGGAGTTGGGGGGGCAAATTAGGAAGGTCAGCGGCAGAGGGAGTACAGCCATAGTGGATGACTTCAGTCTGCCTGGGACTGACTGGCGAACCATGACTACCAAGAATGCCAGGGAACGGGTACTGCTGGAGGTTATCCAAGACAGTTACCTAGTGCAGGGGGTGACAGAGCCCACTAGGGAGGGTAACATATTGGATATTGTGTTAGCAAATGGGGACCAAGTCCAGGATGTAGCAGTATAGGACCCACTAGCGGGAAGAGATCACTGCACAGTGTGGTTCTGTCTCTACATGGCTAGGGAGTCAACCAGGACCAGGGCGAAGGTGGTAGACTTCAGGAAGGCAGATTTTGCTAGGATGAGCAGCTTGCTGTAATTTGCCCAGGGATGGATGCTGAATGGAAATGGTCCATCACAAAGAGGGATTTGACAGAGGCCACTAACATGTGACTACTGCAACTCCCTCTACCTAGGGCTTCTGGGGGTTGATATCCGCCATGTGCAGCTAGTGCAGAATGCAGCAGCCAGGTTGCTGACGGGGGGGGGGGTCTCACGTGCAAGTCATATTACACCTGTGCTGCATGAACTGCACTGGCTGCCTGTGCGGTGGTGGATAACCTTTAAGGTCAGTTTACTGACCTACAAGGCCCTACATGGACAGGGTCCAGGCTACCTGCAAGAGTGCCTGATTCCTTACTGCCCCCTCCGACCACTCCGCTCAGCCAATGAGGGGTTGCTAGAGGTTCCCAGGATATGACCGAAAACTTCGGGGTCACGAGCTTTTATGTATGCAGCCCCCACCCTGTGGAACTCTTTACCTTGTTGGATCCGAGAGTGCAGGCCGTGGAGACCTTTAAGAAGGCCTTAAAAACCCATCTATTTTATCTCGCTTTTGAGAATTTTATGTAATAAATTGCTTTAATGTATATTGGTGTGAAATCTAGATAGCACTGTGTTTTATCGTTTTATCTTTTTAATGTGTTTTTATTGTTAATATCTGTACAGCGCTTTGATATTTTTAAAATTGCGCTATAGGAATAAAGATGATTATTATTATTACTATTATGATTATTATGTGTGCCAAGACACAGAGTAAGCAGTTCAGGTGTAAAAAAACTAGCTGACTCAGTAGGGAAGTGGCAGGAAAAGTGAGGGAGAAGAGAGAAGCCTTTAACAGGCACAAGAAATCTGGGCGGGGGAAGACAAGAAGGAGTACTCAAAGAAATCTAGAGAAGTGAGGAGGGCAGTCAGGGCAGCAAAAGCAGTAAGGGAGTTGAGACTGGCTCAGGGGATCAGAGTGGGGGATAAGGATGTCTTCAAGTACATAAAGGAGAAGAGGAGCTGTAGAGGCAAGATTGCTAGAATCAAGTTGGGGGGGCAGGAAAAGGGGAAGACCAGGCAGAGTCTCTCAGCAACTACTTTTGCTCGGTGTTCCCTAAAGAAAAGGATGGTCCGATACCACAGGGCAAGGTAGGGATGTGTGTGGGGGGGTGGCGAGGTAACAGATAGGGTCATCCAGGTGGATAGGGTTCTAAAAGGCATTCATGCCTTGTGGGTGAACAAGGCACCGGGACCTGATGGAGTACATCCAAGAATCCTGAAGGAACTGGCAGAGGTGTTGTCAGACCCACTGGAAGATCCGTTTAACACCTCTTTGGAGACAGGGAGCATGCCCATGGACTGGAGGATGACTCATGTGGTACCTCTCCACAACAGTGGCCCCAGGGACGAGCCAGGCAGTTATATATCAGTAAGCTTGACTTCCATCGTGGGGAAGCTAATGGAGACCATTCTTAAGGCAAGGTTGATAATCTTTCTGGATAGTAATGGACTTCAGGACTAAAGACAGCATGGAGTTGTCCCGGGAAGATCATGTCAGACTAACCTAGTTGACTTCTTTGATTGGGTCACAAGGGCAGTAGACGGGGGCTGTACTGTGGATGTTCTGTATCTGGATTTCAGCAAGGTCTTTGACTCGGTGCCACATGGAAGGTTATTGGGCAAGCTGAGGAACCTGGGAGCAGGGGAGAAACTAGTGGGGTGGGTTAGGAGCTGGCTGCAGAATAGACAGCAGAGAGTAGTTTTAAGGGGGGGGGGGCTCCAAGCCAAGACCCATGACTAGCAAGGTACCACAGGGTTTGGTGCTAGGCCCCATTCTATTCAACATCTTTATCAGGGGCATTGCAGAAGGGATCAAGAGTAAGATCAGCCTGTTCACCGATGACACAAAGATATGTGCAACAGTGGACAGTAAGGAAGGGAGGCAGGAACTCAGAGAGGATCTAGCAAAATTCATGAACTGGTCAGGTGTGTGGCAGTTGGGGTTTAATGCTAAGAAGTGCAAGGTCATGCACCTTGGAGCCAGAAACCCCAGGACTGGCTAGTGGCTGGGGGGAGTGCAGGTATCAATTTCAGAGGAAGAGAAGGACCTTGGGGAACTGGTTACAGGGGACATGAGGGTATCAGCACAGTGCAGGAGGGCGGCAGAAAGGGCCATTTGGATGCTGGGGTGCACTGCCAGGGGTATCTCCTCTAGAAGAGAAGAGGTTATTCTGCCTTTGTACAGATCTCTGGTGAGGCTGTACTTGGAGTACTGTGTGCTATACTGGTGCCCTTAGCTAAAAAAGGATGTAAGATTACTGGAGGGGGTGCAGTGTAGGGTGGCGAAGATGATCCTAGGTCTAGGGAATAAACTCTATGAGGAAAGATTTAGGGAGCGCAACATGTATTCTCTGGAGGACAGAAGGGGGAGGAGGGACATGATAGAGACCTTTAAATGCTTGAAAGGCATAAACGGGGTCCAAGCGGGAGGATTGTTCTGTTTAAATGGAGGAAGGGTCACAAGGGGCACAGTCTGAAGTTGGAAGAGGGTAGATTCAGGAGGGAGATGAGGAGGCACTATTTCACAGAGAGGGTGGTGGCTGGGTGGAATGCACTGCCGGAGGAGCTGATTGCACTAAAGACAGTGGACAGTTTAAAGGGGTGGGACAGAGAAGGGGAAGATAAGTACAGATAAGAACAAGGGGGGGGATAGTCTGGGGGAGGGGAGGATGGAAAGGGAATGGGGGCAGCTACAGGAGAAGTAAACTGCGAGATGCACAGTCAGGCAGACTTGATAGACCTATGGGCCTTTTTCTGCCGGTGCTTTCATATGTTTGTATGTAAAGTGTAAAACCAGAAAAAGATTTGCTCCAGTCCTAAATCAAAAGGAAAAATGAAAAACTGCAAGAATAAGAGAGAATAAAAAAGATGTATTATACACCTTGGTGAGAACATAATCAGTATAAAAAAATTAACATCCTATGGAATCCATGATAAGGAATTCCATAAAGTATGTAATTTTTTTTTTGAGAACGCATTTCAGTTGTGTACATCTCTTAAAGCTGATTCTACCATTTCCACTGTTCAGCAGCTGAGTATGAAGTATGAATTTACTGAACCATGAGTTAGAATCTTGCCTGCCACATATGGAAACATAGAATTTGTTGGCAGAAGAGGATGGCTTGGTCCACCCAGACTGCCCAGAGGTTCCCTGCCTAATCTGACCCCGCAGACCGTATCTGGTCTCTGGTGACTTTTCTGCCTTCCTGCCTCTTTTCTAATTACCACCACTCATGCTGGCAGTCTGTTCCAGGCGTCTACCACCCTTTCAGTGAAGAAATATTTCCTCACATCTCTCTTGAACCCCCTCACACACATGCATACTCCAGCTTCATTGCATGCCCCCTGGTCCAGGTGCTCCTTCTAATTTGAAAGAGACTTCCCCATGTGCCCTCTTCACCCTTGTGAGGTACTTGAAGATCTCTATCATCTCTCCTCTCTTCCAGGGTGTACATATTGTGATTCCTCAGTGTCTCCTTGTAGGGCTTCGCATCCAAATCCTGCAACATTTTTGTTGTTCTTCTTCTCTGTACCACCTCTACCCTGTTTAGGTCCTTTCTGAGGTACGGTCTCCAAACCTACACGCAGTACTCCAGGTGCAGTCTCACCAGCAAGCAAAACAGTGGCAACACCATCTCCCTCGTCCTGCTGGAGATATACCTCTCCATGCACCCCAGCATCCCACTAGGCTTACCTACTGCCTTGTCACATTGCCCTGCCACCTTTCAGTCCTCAAGTATGATAATCCCAAGGTCTCTTTCCTGTCTAGTGACTGTCAGTACCTCCCCCAATCCTATACTCAGTGCCTGGGTTCCTATGCCCTAGGTACATGATTTTGCACTTTTATGTATCAAACCCTAACTACCATGCTTTTGACCACTCCTTGAGTTTCCCAAGATCCCTGCACATTCTCTTCACCACCTCCTGAGTGTCCACCCAGTTGCAGATTTTGGTGTCACCTGCAGAAAGGCATACCTTCCCTTCCAGTTTTGCAATGTCCCATATGGAGACATTTAAAAGAACTCATCCCAGTACTGAGCTGTGCGGTACCTTGCTGGTCTCGCTCCCATTATTACAGTGAGTGCCATTATCCACCTCCTATCCATTAACCAGTTTCTAACCCAGTTAACCAATTTGGACCCCACTCTTAGGCTGTTCAGCTTCTTTATCAGCTTCCTGTGTGAAAAAAATGAATTCTGCAAAGCTGCACTGCTGAATTCAGCTAAGGACCTCAGGAGATTTTGGAGGAACATTAGAAACATTATAAGTGGTTCCTCCTCTTGTGAGGCCTCTGACATACTCATCGATGGTTCTAGCTGTAACTCCGCCTTCTATCACTAATGCATTTAACATGCATTTTTCTGACCTTTCTGCATTTACCTCTCCATTCTCCTCTAGTGGAGGTGGTAGTTGTGACCTGGTCACTGTCCCACCTTTTGGCCCTGATCTCCCGACCACTCTTCTACTTTAAGGCTGTGACAACGCAAGAGATGCAGAGATTGCTCTCTGGTCTCTCCCTGCACTGCAGTGCAGGCCACGATGATATGGAGCCCAAGCTCCTCCGTCTTGGTGCCTTTTATATTGCCTCCCCATTAGCTCATATTTTCAGCTTGTCCCTTACATCTGGGATTATCCCAGATATATGGAAGGTATCCAGGGTAGTCCCTGTTCTAAAGCAGGGCGACCCTAAAATGTTAGACAACTACCATCCGATAGCCATATTGTCTGCGGTCAGTAAACTACTTGAGAAAGTAGTAGCTGCGCAACCTTCAGAGTATATTCAGCATCACGAGCTGCTGTCTCCAGTGCAACATGGCTTTTAGAAAGGGCATAGTACATCCTCTGCCCTAGTCTCTGTCTCACCTGGGATAAGAACAGCCATGGACCAGGGTAAACTCTCTGGTGTTGTCTTCATAGACCTTTCCAAGGCCTTCGACCTTGTTGACCATACCCTGCTTTGCTCACAGCTTAGGGCCTTTGGCCTGTCCCCTTCAGTCCTTCATTGGTTCTCCAATTACCTACAAGGTAGACAGCAGCTGGTCAAATTCAGTAAGGTGCCCTCGGGCACTACTACTGTATCCACAGGAGTACCCCAGGGTTCTGTCCTGGGGCCCCTGCTTTTCCCCATCTTTGTCAATGCCCTACCCTCTGCCACTGCCCACTGCAGATCCACCCTGTATGCAGATGATCTGGTCATCCTCACTCATTCTTGGGATATTGGGGTCATTAGCTGCCAATTGAGTGAGGATTTCAGGAGTATCCAATCCTAGATCTCATCCCATAAGCTGGTTCTCAACCTTAAAAAAACTCAGGCCATGCTCTTTGGGTCCCTGGCCAAGATTAAGGCCTCCCCTGCCCTGTTGTGTATCACTGGACCTGATGGTGCTCCGGTCCTTGTCACTGGCACCTTCAAATACCTTGGAGTGACACACGACCCACAGCTTGACCTTGGACATCATATCCAGAATGTATGCAAAGCTGTTAACTGCAAACTGGGTATGGCTTATAGAGCAAATAGCAACCTCACCCCCGCTGCACATCTTGCACTAGCTCGTGGTGTGTTCCTCCCCTCTCTCTCAGCTATGGGCTCATTCTGTTTGCTCGCACCTACAAAGCACACCTTTCTAGGTGGACCGTTTCATATAATAATATTTGCCGCTTTGCTCTTGCTGCTCCTCATCTCACCCATCACTGTGACCTGTACAGCAAGCTGAATTGGCTCTCTCCATCTAATTACTTAGACTTTGTCATGGGGTGCTTCGCGGATAAGGTTCTTCGTACTAGCACACCCCCTGGGTTGGCGGAGCTCCTTGTACCATCTGTCTCCTCTTACTATTCCCTTAGGTCCCTGGGCCCTGCTGCCTTACAATACCTGCCACTCGCACTCAAATGGGAGACAGAGATTTTGCCTCTAGTGCACCCAGGCTGTGGAACTCACTTCCTGTCCAGGTCCGCTCCTCTCCCTCACATGGTTGCTTTAGATCCTCCCTATGGAATCACCTGAAGCTTTCTTCTGTGTGTGGTTGTCCCAAGCCTCCATGATCTCACTTGGCCCCTGGCACTCCTCCCCTACTTTCTTCTCAACTTGCTGGACCACTTGGGGTTTGGTTTGGTATGTGATGCCTCCACCCATTGCTCTGCTCTGGGCATGGCTCTGACTGTGGCTCCACTTTTCTGGGTTCCTATAGTCAAGGCCCCTGGAATTCTGCGATTCTGCAGTTGTGGAATTTTCTGCAGAATTTGCATCATGCCGCAGAATATATAGAATGCCACAGAATTCATTGTTTTTGGTGAATTTTCATTCAAATATACTGTTTTTCTGTAGTGTCAGGCTTTCTTTCCCATCTCATTTATCATGAAGCCCCTCCTCTATGCTCAGCATGTGATGTCATCAATGACATCACATCATATTTAGCCAATGGCAGAACTGAATTCTGCCAGAGAAATGATTAAGTCATGCCGCAGAACTCAGAAAATGGTGCTGCAGAAGCCAAGGAACCCTGCCGAAGAAATCAGAAAATTCTACCACAGAGCACTAGGGGCCCTGCCTATAGTTGTATATAATAGTATTGTGGGTCCACTTTTCTGGGATCCTATAATTGTATATAATAGTATTTATTGCACCTCTAATTGTATGTATTGCACTGCTTGTATCTCTATGCATATGTTCTACTGTGTGTAACTACTTGATCTTGTAATGCATGCCCTGACTCTGTATTCTGACTGTATCTGTATTTATGTTGTCCAATGTATTCGAACTTGTATTTCCTGTACTGTCCCAGGTCGTACCTGAAAATAGGCAAACGTCTTGTCTAGAGTACCTACCTGGTTAACAAAAGCTAAATAAATAGTGTTGAGGACCTTGATAAAGTCCAGATAGGCTATGTCCACTGCCCTCCCCTAATCCATTTCCCTGGTCACCCAGTCAAAGAAATGTATCAGATTTGTTTGGCATGACCTTCCCCCTTGAATCCATATTGCCTATTGTCTTGCAGCCCACTGGATTCAAGAAACTCTAAACAGTCTTTCTTTCAGTAGGGTTTCCATTAATTTCCCAATGACTGAATTAAGATGACCAGCCTCCAATTGCTAGCTAATAGTAAATACAAGCAAATAATGCAATAAAGGTGCTTCTGTAATATTGACCCAAGTTACAAGGTCCACATTATTAAAGGTCAGTTGTTGCAGCTGGGGAGCATGTCAGTGAGCTGCTAGATATGTCCAGAAACATTTTGCATAAGGGAAAAGAACCAAAAAGTGTTCCAACATTTCTTCAGGTTCCATACAACCCACCTGTGGACAAAAATGCTCTGACATACTCTTCTATTTATTTATTTCAAAAGTTTCACCAGGATAATAGCTCATTTCCATATGTATCCTGGGGAGGGAGCAGAGAAGGCACAAAATAAATCAAATACAATATGCAGAAAAACTAAGTTGCAAAAGCAGTCAAAATACGATAGAGTTAGGCAGATTAGATAAAATACAAAATGCAGAATGCACACATACAGTAAGGTGCAAGAGTAATAACATGCATTTAGTTGGGCAGTCATCAATTTTTGTAGAAACCAGTTTATAGGATATAAAAAGTGCCAAGGCAGAACAAGGATCAAGTGAAAATAGTAGAGGGCAACTCAGATGTGAAATAATTAGGAGCAGAATTATACCACACAAACTTGGGCTTAAGGTGGACAAGAAGACATTGCTGCAAGTCAGGGGGTGAGCACCATCAAATAGGAAGGCTGTACCCCATGACAGGGGTCAGGTGCAGTTACAGGAAGAGGAAGAAAAGTCACAAAGAAGAGACTTGGAGGAGAAGAAAAGGGACGGGGGGGGGGAAGAGAGGGCCAAATTTTGGGAAAACAATACAAGAAAGCAGCTTGGCACACAGTAGATTTCCTGGAGGGCGAGGGAGAGGGAATGGGATCCAATGTTCTGGAGAGAGTAGAAGGAATGAGGGGGGGAAGAGAGGAGGCTGGAAAGGTACGGAGGGAGAGAGCCAAATCAGAATTTGGAGGTTAAGGAGGCACAGTTGGTGAGGTGCCTGGCATCAAGTGAAGGGAGGGAGAAGGAGGAGTAATGTGAGCAGTGGTGAGTATGGGGGAAGGGGCAGTCCAAAGCAAAATGGCAGACAGAGTGGAAAACAGAGTCCTGTCTGGCAAAGTAGGACTTGGGAGTAGTGATGTAGACAGTGTCACCATAGTCGAAGATGGGCATGATCGTTTTTGACACTTAACTGTCAGCAGGCAAGAAACAGGATGCTGGCTTTGTTCTTGTACAGCACAGGCAGTTTGAGGGTGGAGTTTTTGGTGGATGCCATCTCTGTGCTTTGAGAAGTTGAGTGGCAGCCTAGCCAGACCTTAAGGTACTTGAAGAAGGAGACATCTTCAATAGCAGTACCATCAAGGGTGTGGAAGGAGGCAAGGAGGGAGAGTCTGATTGGCCTCTGCCAGGAGCCAGATGGCATGCAGACTATTTTTTAGGTTTTGGTGGACAGTTGTTTGGATCAGAACCAGCTCTGGATGCTGTCAAAATCTTGTTTGGAGTTGGACAGCAAGGTCAGCAGCAGCAGGACCAGAAGCAAACAGCAGTGTCATCTGCGTATATGTAAATGGACACAGAGGGACAGACAGAAGGGAGATCGTTCAGAAATATGGAACAGAGTATGGGGGCCTATAATGGTCACTGGGTCCTTGATCAAGCAAATCAGAAGTGGGGGGAATAGGCATTACCAATACAGATAGCTTGTGAACTACCCTCAGGATAGGAGTGGAACCAGCTGACTGTAGAGGCAGCAAGCCCCTCCACCTTGAGCTTGTCCAGGAGAAGGGGCTGAGACACCATGTCAAAAGCTTTGGCTGTGTCAACAATAATGGGAGAAGTGAGGTGGCCTGGAACCTTACCTAACAGGATGGAGTCAGTAAGCCGAAGAAGGAGGGAGGTGGCAGTGGAATGGAACTTTCTGAAGCCACACTGGTAAGAAGTGAAAAAAGAGGAGAGGTCGAGGAAAGGTCAGAGTTAAGAAAGGACAAGGTATTTCTGGAGCCTGGCCAGGGTAGTGAGCAGAGATATAGGCCAGTAATTGCCAGAGGAGGAAGAATCACTCCATTTCAGCAGAGGGATGACAGTAGCCTGTTATCAGGCATCTGGGAAAGAGGTAGAGGAGAAGGAAAGGTTGAGGTGTGTAATAGGGATGGCAATGGCAGAAGCAGAGAAGTGAAGAAGCTTGAGGTCAAGCCCATCAGGACTCACACCCTTGTGGAGGTTGAGTGCAAGAAGGGCCTTGAAAGAGGCAGAGGGAGTAGTAGGAGAGAATGAGCATGAAGGCGAAGGTAAGGGGTGAGGAGGCAGAGGATGGAGAAGGGGAGAAACAGAGAGGACACAAGTGGTGAAAAATAAGTTGAAAAAAGAGGCTATGGCAGCAGGGTCAGTAATGTGGGAGTTGACAACCTTGATGATGGGGGTGGTGACTGGGTTGGGGGAGAGAAAAGGGAATGGATTACTTTCCAGAACTTGGAGACGTGATTAAGATTGTTCTGGAGTGTGAATGTGAAGTACTTGGGTTTCACAAGCCTGGTGGCATTGGTACAAACATTGTGATGGGTCTGGTAATTTAGCAAGACAGCAGAGGAGCCAGAGATCTTGTAGGATTGCTAGGCTAGATCTCTGCTTGAAGGCAAGCCAGAAGTTTGGCAGAGATCCAGAGACGGTGGGAACCATGGACTCTGGTTTTCCTGAGGGGCATGGAGGTCCCAGACAGCCATAAAATTAGTTTGGAAGGATTTTAGGGCAGCATTGATATTAATAGTTATAGAGAAGTGGGCCTAGTCAGTGGACACCAGGTCAGCATGGAAGGACAAGTCCAGAGACCTGAAGGACTGAAGGAAGATGATTTTAGAGGGAGCTTTAGGATGGTGGATCTTGCGCACACAGTAGACCATATGATGGTCACTGAGAGCATCAGGGAGGATTCCTGCATCTGCAGTCTTGGGGGGGGAGAGGAGAGAACCCAATCCATTAGAGGGTGGTTTTCAGTTTTGAGATTGCGATGAGTGGGATCTGAGATCTTCTTGTGGTTAGGATTGCGATGAGTGTGATCTGAGATCCGCTTGTAGCTACCCCTAACCCCAATCTTCCCGTGGTAAGAAAGCCAAGTAACATTCCAAATCCTCAAGGGAAGTCTATTTTCAGTTCATTGGGATAATGCTAAATGTATTCTCCTTGAGTGACAATATTTCACCTCTAATTCTGAGGTAAATAACTTTTGTATAATGACATTTCTAGAGCTTTTCAGGACTTGGTATGTAGATGGTTGGGTGCAGTTTTCCATTGCTTGAGGTTTAAAAGGGATGGTTTAATTGAGGTAATTACAGAAACTACCGTTAGGTTAGGGAGGTTGTGGATCCATATTGAGAGAACAGGCACCAACCGCTCATAAATTTAGGGGCACCAAGGCTTTTGTATATCTTTGATATAGGAGCTAAATATGTATGAAAAGAAAATGGTGTAAAAAAATACTATGGGATTCAGCATACCAAGGCCTCCTTCCTCAGTGGGTCGGTATGTGATATTCCTCTGGATGTGGCTTGATCGGCTTTCCCATAGGAGCCGAACAAAGGGCTAAATAAATATATTTCTGTTAAAATTGTGGGATAGATATGATGCAGGAATAAAGCAAAAATAGGTACTAGGAAAGTTTTAATCAAACAGATTATTTTTGTTTCAACATATTCCCAAGATTTCCATTTATCAACTTTCAATTTAGTAATGCAGATTCTTCATGGCCAAGAGATGTCCCAACAACGTTATGGGGCCTGAAGTTTTTCTTATGTTTGCAACTTCAATGACTTGGTGGTGTGAATTCCGCAGCTGTAGATCTATAGTTTTGTAGAGTCAGACTTCTAGTCATCTGTTACAGCAGAGTCAGAAAACTTCGAGGCATTTTCAAAGGTATGTACAGCTATGCTTCTTGAACGTTCATCTTTCACATATAGACATATTTAGCTGCATAGGATATAATCTTTAGGGCAGTACTGCCAAATGGACTGCCAATCCCTCATATTGGCGTCTGCAGAGTTATTAGTTTCAGTAAGGGATCTAGACAAAACACATAAAGCAAGGAGCTCAAAAGGCACCCCTGCTATATGCCTCTCCTAATCCAGATTTCTTTCACCACACCCCCCATTAAATGGGAACTACAGTCAGCATTCACAAAAAAATGTGTTGCACAGAGTGTTTTGATTTATGGGTGTAATCCCAATGGTCCTTTCCTTTGTTTGCAGTTAGGAGTTTTATCTAATTGTGTGTACTAGTTTTATGGCACATTATGTTAATTCGTCATTACTTTTCTTTTTCTTACTATGCTTCCTGTCCCATGTGACAGGGACAAATCCCTGGCCATAGAGTCAGCAAATGCTGGTTTAATGTCAAGTTTATAGCAGTAGAGCTATGATTTTAAGTGCCTGTCCTTATCCAGTGAGCACTAATAAAGGCTACATTCTGTTTGCCAAACACTTGAGGGGATAATTGAGTGATTGAGTGGGCTATTCTGTAAGGAAACAGCTAGAGTCTTTACTAATTCTAGCACTGATGACCTGGGGTAACGTGTGTGCTTTTTATGACTGTGTGTTATTTGATGAAATGAAAAGCTTTAAAAACAAAGTATTTACTTCTGTTGGCTGGACCTAGACTCACATGCCTAGAAGACAAAAAGATTGGAACTTCCTGGGCCTGTTCTCACTTTCTCCTCCATAGGTCCATTGCTCCTGTCTCCAATATTTATTTGTTTTCTCCTCAGACTTATTTCTACAATTTTGGTCACTCCCATGTCAATTGACAATGCTTATTGTAATGCATCATTATTAAATAACTTTCTATTGTATAATTTTCTCTTTGTGTATAATTACTGTCTTGCTCATGATGTCTGTTAACACTTGCCTGCCACAGTCTGTACTGATGTGGAGCCTTTGAAAAAGAGTCCCTGACTCAAAGGGTTGTAATTCCTAGACCTCAATAAATAAAATAAATAAATTAGAAAGAGTTATTTCATTGAGGCCAGAACATCAGGCTTCTAAGACCAGTTTGCTGTTGCAGCAGCTATCACTCACTGAATCTGTGGTCCTGGGTGCATTACTGTCACACGTAATAGGAGGCATTGTAGGAAAAAGAAAAGTAGTAAAAAATTCAGATATGGAGAGCCTCAGGGGCCATACAATTAGTAGGCAAATTTTGAAAAAAAAAACTATTAACAGCCAATTAAGGAAAGGACACACTAGGACTGTGCACACAAATCAAAACACTCTGCATAGCATATGATTTTGCAAATGTTGATTGTAGTTCTCCTTTAACTACCAAGAGTATAGTGACTGTTTAATATAGTGTCTGTATCAATTGTGCAAATGTAGGAGAAATTCCATAATGAAGTAATACAGCAAACAATTAATTATGCCCGATGTTACCAGTGGCTTTTTTCTGATCCAGTGACAAAATAAATCTGGTTATTTGCCCAGTGTTCCTTCTTTCCATCAGTTCATGAATTACATGTAGATTACCACATATAGACCTAGATGGAATAGATCAGATCTGTAATTACATAATTAAGGTCCGTGCAACAGTGGTCTGATGTTTGCAGAGTAGTTTTGATAACATTTTAAAATCTGTGTTCAATATGCAGATTGGTCTCCAATTTTGTAAATCATTAAACTTGCTAGTTTTATGGCACAAAATAAGGATGGCCATTGACCGAGTTGGGGGACATCTGAAACAAATTCAAAATTTCTTGAATGGTATAAACCAGAAATTCCAAAATTTGATCTATAACTTCTTAACAAAATTCAGAAGAAAGGCGATTTAGATCAGGTGCAGTTGTATTTCTTAGAGCTTTTACCACTTTTTTGATTTCCGCCTGGGAAGCGAGGACTAAAAGAGGGTTTGGATTTCTGTGGCATAGAAGTACAGTACTTCTATTTGGTTAAAAAATGGGACATATCTTTCAAAGACTGGAAGGCTGTACCAAATTCCAGTTCTACATGAGAGGTGACTATTTCCATCACATTTTTTTTTCTGGTGGCATTTCTTTACACTGTCCTTGCATCTCTCAAAGGAATCACCATAAGCCCCCCCCACCCCAGGTACTGTATCTTTGCTCAGCTAGC
Organism: Neoceratodus forsteri; assembly: GCA_016271365.2. NCBI lineage: Eukaryota > Metazoa > Chordata > Ceratodontiformes > Ceratodontidae > Neoceratodus > Neoceratodus forsteri. Next base: position 1,177,234,798 of record CM028132.1, on the reverse strand, counting down.
AATGAAACATAGCAACATAAATTTGGCCAACAGACCCTTGGCCCACCCAGTCTGCCCATTTCATCCTAATGGATAAGCTGCAGATCCTAGTTAACCAGCAGACTACTTTTCTACCCCACCCCTAGAATTGCCTTATGGCTGTCCCATGCATGCTTGAATTCAGCCACTATTTTGACTCCACAACCTCCTCCGGAAGGCCGTTCCATGCATCCACAACCCTCTCTGTGAAAAAATACTTCCTTACATTACCTCTGAGCCACCCCCATCTTCAAATTGTGCCCCCTTGTTCTTGCACACCTCTTTTTTTGAAAGATGCTACCCTCTTGGACTTTGTTGATTCCCTTGAGGTTCTTGAACGTTTTTATCATGTCCCCCCCTCTCCCTCCTTTCCTTGAGGCTATACATATTAAGCTCCTTTAGTCTCTCTTCATATGTCTTCCGGTGCAGACCCTGCACCATTTTGTTGCCCTCCTCTGGACAGCTTCAATCTTGTCTATGTCCTTGCGGAGATTGGGTCTCCAGAACTGCACACAGTACTCCAGATGGGTCTCACCAGCTGTCTGTACAGAGGATAACAACTTCCTGTTTTCTACTGGTGATGCCTCTCCCTATGCATCCCAGTATCCCCCAGCCTCCCACTGCTCTCTCACATTGCTTGCCCACCTTAAGTCATCTGATATGACTACCCCCAGGTCCCTTTCCATTTTTGTTGTTAGTATCTCACCCCCACTGTGTACTCTTCCCCTGGGTTTTTGTTTCCCAGGTGCATTACCTTGCACTTCTTAGCATTAAATCTAAGCTGCCATACATTTGACCATTCCACTAACCTTGCCAAGTCCCTTCTCATCCTTTCCACCCCACCTTGTGCATCAACTCTGTTGCAGATCTTTGTGTCATCTGCAAAGAGACATACTTTTCCTTCCAGTCCTCTGCAATGTAAGCACAAGACATTGAAGAGGACCGTCTAATACTGAACCCTGCGGCACCCCACTAGCAACCCCCTTTTCTTCAGAGTGGACTCTATTTACTATTACCCTCTGTGTCCTATTCTCCAGCCACTTCTTTACCCAGGCTATCATCTTGGGACCCACTCCCAGGCTGGCTAACTTGTACAGTATATTAATCTTTTGTGTGGGACTGAGTCAAATGCCTTGCTAAAGTCTAGGTAGGCCATGTCCACAGCCCTCCTGATCTACTACTTTGGTCACCCAGTCAAAGAAATCTATTAGATTCATATGGCATGACCTTTCTGCTGTGAATCCATGCTGCCTTGGGTCCTGTGCCCCTCTGGCCTCTAGGTACTCGACAATTCTTTCCTTCAGAAGTGATTCCATCATTTTCCGTATCACTGAGGTTAAACTAACTGGTCTGTAGTTTCCCGCTTCTGCCCTGCTCCCACTTTTGTGAAGGGGAATAACATCTGCCCTCCTCCAGTCCTCAGGTACCACCCCATCCTCCCATGATTTGTTAAAGAAGGTAGTCAGTGGTGTCACTAGTTCTACCCTTAGTTCTTTTAGAATTCTGGGATGAATCCCATCAGGCCCATTGCTTTGTCCACCTTCAGTTTTAAAGGTTCTTTCAGAACCCTTTCTTCTGTAAATGGGCTGTATCAACTTCTGTATCCAGAGTGTTTCTATTGTTTGTTTTAGGTACCTCCCCTTCATTTGTAAATACTGAGCAAAAATATTTGTTTAGTATCTCAGCCTTTTCACAGTCACCTCTGCCCACCCCTCCCTTTATTAAGCCTCACTATCCCTCCCTTAGTCTTCCTTCGCTCCTGATGTACCTAAAAAGGTTTTATCCCCCTTCTTAACTGAGTTGGCTATCTTTTCCTCAGTTCGGGCCTTTGCTGTTCTGACTGCCTTCCCAGCTTCATTTTGCTTTAACTGATACAATTATCTGTCCTGCTCCTTCTGTGATTCCTTGTACTTTCTGAATACTTTCTTTTCTCTGAACCTTCACTGCCACCTCCTTTGAGAACCGTAGTGGTTTCTTACATCGTTTTGTTTTGTTGTTGCTTCACACAAAAGGCTTGTTACCTCCTGTGATGGCAGTTTTATTATTCCCCAATGTTCTTCCACCTCCTTCCTGCCCGACATGTAGTGCATTCATTAGGCACTCACCCATTTGGCAAAGTCAGCCCTCCTGAAGTCCAGTACTTTTGCCTTTGTATGGCTTGACTCTATTGCTGTGTTTATTGTGAACCATACTGTTTGATGGTAGCTAGTTCCCAGATGGCTACGCACTTTTACATCTGTGATCCTCTCTCCATCTCCATTTGAGAGGACCAGGCCTAAGATTGCTCCCTCTCGAGTGGGTTCCAATACTAGTTGTCTAAGACATGCCCCCTGTAGGGCATCTAGAATAACCCCACTCTTAGAAGCGGTTGCTGCAACTGCACTCCAGTTAACATCTGGCATATTCAGATCACCCATCAGCAATATCTCCCCTTTATCTGCCATTCTAAGTATACTTTCTATCATTTTCTTGTCCATTTCCTCCCCTGAGAGAGGCTGCATCTCTAAACCCTGTGCGGTTGTGGTGCCATTGCCTGCCTCAAATTGACCCACAGTGCTTCTTCTCCTCCCTGTTTACCTTTTTGTTCTGTTGCTTTGATTCCTTCTCTTATGTAGAGAGCTACTCCTCCTCCTCTTTTACCCTCCCTGTCGCTCCTGTAGATAGTGTATCCTGGTATGTTTATGTCCCAGTCATGGTTCTGTGTGAACCATGTTTCTGTGACTGCCACGATATCCAGATGTTCCTCCTCCATCAAGGCCACTAATTCAGGAAGCTTGTTACCCAGACTACGGGCATTGGTACTCATTGATCTCCATTTTTTGATGGCTTTACCTTCTTTAGCAGCATCCCCCACTGACCTTTCTGCCTTTGTCTTTTCTCATTTAGTACCCTTGTTTTGTGAGGGAGGCTGGGATTTTCCTGCTGCTTATCAGTGCCTCCCCTTGACTAGTTTAAAAGCTTGCCAATGAAGCATTTAAACCGATTGCCCAAAGACTTGTTCCTTCCTGGACAGATGCAGACCATCCTGCCAGTATAGGTTAGTGTCCCTCCAGGTGGAACCCCAGTCCCCAATGAAGCCAAACCCTGTGCTCCAGACCATTTTCTCAACCATTAGTTAGACTGCATGGTGCAAGTACCTCGCCTCACCCATGCCACTGACAGGCAGCACCTCTGAGAAGGATACTGTGTGCTACTTGTCTTAAGCCCTCCCAACTCTACAAAGTCCTTCTGCACTGCTTTAATCTCATGATGAGCCAAGTCATTTGTCCCTAGGTGGACAATGACGTCCAGCTCAGACTCCTGAGCAACTTTTCTCGTGATCCTAAGGATGCGCTTCCTGTCCCTCCAAGCCATGGCACCAGGCAGGCACCTTACTTCAGTTTTCCCTGCTCCCCCCAGTTCTATCCCCCTAATAATTGAGTCCCCCACCAGGAGCTGCTTCCTTTCCCTGTGGTGCCCTCTGCCTCCTTCCTGAGGGGCCTCCATTGTGACAGTTGTCTGCACCTCCTTAGTCTCCTCTGGGTGCATCCATGGGGAACTATGCTCCCCAGAATGGTGTATGGATTGTGGAGTGGAACAACTGACTGGGTGTGCTCTGTTCCACCACCTGACCTCCCTGAGCAAACTGTGGTCCAACTGCTGTGCTTTCTTCACAACCTCTGAGGTAGTGGTGGTGGCTCTGGTGCTCTCTGGATGGAGGAGGTTCCCTTGGTACTGTCCAGTGCGGCCTGAAGACGGGCAACTTCCTCCCTCAGGGCAGATAGTTGTCTGCAAACAGGGCAGCATCTCAGCCTCCAGAAAGACTCCTGGAAAACTGCTGCCCCACAGCCATTACATTGCACTACTCCCCACATAACTGTCTATCTTGTTTAGTTTTTTTTTGTGTGTGTGTGTGTGTGATTGGTGTGTTATATAGAAATATATGTATTTATATAATGTGTATGCTTATATTGTCAGTGCAGTGTGCTAGAGAAGATATGACAGTGATATGCACCTTGCCCTCTTGAGGAAATAATGTCAGAACCCCAGGTGTAAATGAACTATTTCCAGGGTGGGTGGGGTGAGGGGTGGGAAGGTTTGGCCTAAACTGTGCCCTCATGAAACAATCAGCTAAAAGCTCTGACCTACCGCTGCTATGAGTGCCTTCCTGTCAGCAAGATGCCATACACAACAATTTGACAGAGAAAATACCCTGTTAATCAAACAGAGAAAAATCCAACCATCCAAGTCAGACACAGGTATACCTCCCCAGCCCCAAAACACCTGGTGACTTGTGCTCTGAAAGCAGTCAGCCCCAAAACTCGTCAGCTGTGCAGAAGGGCAGACACAGAAAACAGTATTCAGCCTCTGTGGGTTTAAACTCTTCCTGCACTGAAAATCTTAAGAATTGTAACAAAAGTAAAGCAAGCTCCACCTCCCTCTGTTGATTGAAAGACTGCCTTTTCTGATAATTCTAAGTTCCTTATTTCACCCTTCAGTTAGAAGTATCCTCCACCTGAAGAATATTAACTTTCCTAAGGAATCTGCTTCAAACCAAAGAGAATTGTAAATTGTAAGGTTCACCTCCCTCTGTTGTGAGCACAACTCGCTTTCTTGCAAATCTTAAGTCCAGTGTTGCAGCTTCCAGCCAGAGGTAGCTTCACCTGAAGATTATTAGGTTATCTGATGAGCCTGCTAAAATTAGTACTTTTATCAAGGTCTGTAAGATTCTTCCAGAGCTATTGGCTGCTAAGTAGCTGTGATGTAAGCACTTCCTGACACAGTCTGGTCTGGCCTTTTAAGGCACACAGAGATAAACAAAAGAAAAACCAGTTTCCAACCCCTAGGCACTGTCTGGGTCCAATACACAGCCTGTAACCTGCTTTCAATTCAGGACATATGACAAATTCTTAGCCCAGTGAATAACTCACAGTATTACAAATATTGCAATGCAAACAGTCAATCACTAACTTCAATCAAGTCAGCTGTGCAGAAGGGCAGACACAGAAAACTGTAAAATCTTAACAATTGTAACAAAAGTAAAGCAAGCTCCACCTCCCTAAAATTGTATGATTTTATCGTTGTGACTGCATAGCTTTTTTCAAGTCTTAGACCTGGTTAGTGTATCAACCCTCCAGTTTTGAGGCTAGAGACAGGGCATGATATAACTAATCCATAATGGTAAGATATTTATGGTACTCAGTTCTTTTCAGAAGATAAACCTTCTATTGAACACTTTTCTTTAAGAGTAGGTTTAGTTTTCTCCCACCAGTGTAAGGGATCATCATACATACACTTTACAGAAAGTTGAGCTACTAAGAGTTTTTTTTTTCTAGTCGTGCTGCATTATTTTGTAATAATAAAATATTCCGTTTCCATGGACGTGGATCAGGTGGTGATATTCCTTTAGTTCCCATAAAACAACTAAGTAGTGAGTGATCTGAAGTTTCGACAGGTGACTATGTAAAACTTTTTGCTGCTAAGGAAGATGATAACAATATAAAATCTATACAGGAAGTTAGAGACCCCCTTAAAAACTTCTGACCACCTGTGGCATTGAAGCTGAAATAGGCACCTGTAAACCTAGCTGTTCTAATAATCTGTCATGTTTGTATCACAATAAATTGTTGTTGTGTTAGGACCTCTGTCAGTAATTTCTAATTCACAGGTAAATTCTCCCAGATTATAACCTTAAGAGACGTATAAAGATAAGGTTGAACTAGTTTGAATGAAGTTATTTGTGCTGCTTTGGTTTGGGATCATAAATGCAACCTGTCAGATTGATATGAGACATTTAATAGGAGGGCGTACTAGACCAGTTTGCTGCTGGAAGGATCAGAAAGGTCACTCTATCACAGAGACAGACTCCAGATCCATTCCAATTTAGATTTGGATAGTTCCCTTAGAGAAGAGAGGTGTGTTTATTGTAGCAAAAAAAAATAAATATATTAAACAGTGATTGTTTTGAAAGTGAATATTATCCTTATTTTTGCATTTTTTGGGATAGTCGCATTTAGTGAGGCCATGTTAAAGTCTAGCCCTTGACACGGTTGCATCCCCATCAAATATGTGGATTAGAAATTATGTACAGAAATCTGTATTACTTTCATTTTCTACCCCCCCCCAATTTGGGATCTGGATGTGTTCTCCATTTTTATGGGTATGATAGTGGGTTTTGAGAGGTGTGTCAGTGTTGGCCAGATGCAGGGCAGTCGGCAAGGGGCTTGACAGTGTCAGACCAATCATCAGCCAGGCTGATCATGACACTGTTCAGGTCTTGCTGGGTGGAAACTTTGTGCAGTTCAAAGAAAAGAGCCACCCAAATGATAGGGCAGCTCTTCCCTTTGATCAACTTAAGCCATCCAGCAAGCCGAGTTGATCAGTGTCATAATCAACCTGATGTAGTCTGCCCCTTCAATGTAAAAACAATCTCTCCTGCCCTGACCCAAGTATCCCTCCTATCTTTCATCGCTTCCCTCTTCTTAGAGGAAAACTGCACCCTCATATCTTGTAAATATTATTTGTTTCCATGTCAACAGACAACTCTTTTCCCGTAGCTGTTGGGTATATACATGTTTGCTTTAGTTTGTTTTCACTGTTCGTGCTAGTCCCCTGTAACTATCCTGGTGGGGTCTCCATTTTATGGTTGTTGAAATCTCATTGTCCATGAGAGCTGCATTAGTATACGATAACATGATGTTACATCACTCATTTATACTATGTATCTCTATGATGAAAGTACAAACATCCTGAAAGAAGCCCTCTGAAAACACACAAAATAAATGCAGTTTAAAGGGAAAAACCCTGCATTATTGCAGCTCGGTTTGCAAAACTAGCTGAAGGTAAAAGTGGTATTTCATACTTGCTGCACCTTGTTTTGTTGAAGCAGACAGGCTTATTGCGGAGTCTTAAGGGTGCTGACACATCATTATTCTCATATGCTAATGCAGCTCTCATGGACAATAAGATTTAAACAACCCAAAAATAGAGACTGCTAGGATCATTACAGGGGCTAGTATGAACAGTGGAAATAAACGAAAGCAATCACATGTATACCTAACAGCTACACAAAAAGAGTTGTCTGTTGACATGACAACAAATAAGTTATGAGGGTGTAGTTTTCATTTAATTTTCCAACAGCAGGGCACCCAATCCCTGGTGCTTAGTGTCTAGTACCCCCACCCCGTCAAATTCCACTGTGCAACACCAGGGATCCCACCCCTGTTGCTGCCAAACATAACGACACTGGGGTACCCAGTCCCTAGTGTTGGTACCTGAAATAAAGAAACCCATCCCTTATAGTCTTTTTTTTATTTTTATACATGCTGTAAAAAAGAAAACCATCCATCAATATCTGTTGCTGCTGCTGGCACACTACCGCCATTACCCTACCCCATGCAACCCTTCGACTCAGCACCCACCACCCCACAACCCCTTACTTTTAAATTTCCAACACCGGGGTACCCATTCCCCAGTGCTGGCTAGTACTCCCCATCCTGCCTGTTTTCACTGTGAGATAACGGGGAAGCCCACCCTGGCGCTGCCAAACACAACATCAACACTGGGGCCCAGTTCCCAGTGTTGGTGCCTGAAATAAATCAAACCATCCCTCATAGTCTTTTTTTTTATACACCCTGTAAAAAAGAAAAACTGTCCATCAATGTCTGTAGCTGCCGCCAGCACACCGCAGCTGTTACCTCCCCCCCACCTGACCCTCCTACTTAGCACCCATCACCCCACATCTCCACCCCTTACTCACCTACCAGGGCTCCAATGCCATAATTCTCTCTGGACTGAATACACGACTTCACTCTTCAATGCCAGACTGGGAACTGAGGAAATCAAGTATGTGGTTCAATGTATTTCAAGGGGTTTTGAACTTGTCTTCATAACTTGGTAATTGTTTAATTTTTTTCCCCCAAATTTTCAACATGACCTTTTTGGGACACCCAATGAACAAGGACAGTGAAATTACCCAAATCTAGCCAGAAAGTTGATTTCAAGGTCACTGAGTGAAATCCCCTTTCAGGCAGGATTTAAAAATTTTCTCCACACTTGTTTATTAGGTGGGGTCATAAGAAGGCTTTGTTGAAAATTTGGGGTGAAACTATTAAAAAACAACAATGTCATGAGTGTATCGTGACATTTTTCAATGCACGCTTGTAACTTTGGTCATTTTCAATATTTTGACCCAAAAATTTCAACATAGCCATTTTTTTCTCACCACCTCATGAATGTGACAGCTGTGATTTTTCAAATCCTGCCTAAAATGTGTTTTCACACTTGTGGTGCAAAATGATGCTTTAGCCACTGTTTTGTAAATGACACTTGTCAAGTTCAGAAGGAGTGGTCATGAAAAGATTATATTGAAAATTTGGGATCAAAATGTGAAAAAAATGAGGTTATACAGAAACATTGATTTGTTCCAGTGTTTGTTTACTCATAACTTTATTTTTTTTGCAGATTTTGGCCCCTAATGTTCAGCATATCCCTTGTGTTATCACACCTCCTGAACATGACAGGTGTCATACTTTAAATCCTCTCTGAAACTTGTTTTTACAGTTGCACTGCGAAATCACCTTTCGGATGGGACTTAAAAAATTCCACCTGTCTTGATCAGGTCAGAAAAAGACTTTTGGAAATTCGGGGTCAAAATGTAGGAGCCCACTGAAAGTTAGTGTCTGTCAGCAGGCCTATCCTGGGTAAATACAATCCAAAAATGTGTAAAGGCAGGGCACAACTGAAAATGAGATAGTGCATCTCATTTGGTTTATCCTGGGCTGGCAGTATAGCCTAGAGGTTAGAGGAACGAGGTGTGAATGAGCAGACCAGACCTGAATTTGATTCTCACAACCTCCACTTGCATACTGTGTGACTCTGAGCAAGTCACTTAACCGCCCAGTGCTCCCACGTCACCCCTGAAAACAGGCACTTGTGCCTAGTGGGCCTTACCCAGTTACCAAAGACTAAAATAAATAAAATATATAGCAAAAATGCGAAGAAGCAAGACCCAGTACAACAGCAATGCAAGCAGCGAACATTTGACATTGACATATGCTTGTTTTAGTCTGTTATGCATCAGGCATGTCTTTCGTGTGTCTCTGAAGAGGGCTGCAGCTGTTGACACTGCTGATGCAGTTGAGGAGACATCCGACTCAATGTTTCCATCTGTGCACCCCCCCGCATCTTTATATTTCTGCAACACAGCAAATTTGTTCTTAGCAGGGTATCCATGCATTTTTCTTTTTTTTTATATTTGAAATGTATTATTTTGCAGTAAAAAGAAGATACACAGGAGACATACACTCAGTGTGATGGTGCAGTCAGATAGTACTGTCTAGCAGCTATGCCAGCCTCACTGCCCACCCCCCTTCAAGTCCAGCCCTTTTGGGGAGGGAGAAGATAGTAAGATATTACTGCCACAGATGATATGCGAGGAAGATTTCCTCACAGCCTCATTCCCCAGTATGCTTAGCTCCAGGTGAAGTCTAGCAATTACAGAAAAGAATAATCAAATGTTATAGCACATAGTATCCTGACTGCCCTAACATAATAGCAGCTCAGTGTTATTTTACAATGGATGTGTTTTGCGACATAATAAATGTTCCCAGTGACTCCAGAAATCCCTGAACTGGGGCTCTCTTCCCTTCACTTTAAAGTCAACTTTTTAAGTTGATAGGATTGACCACAGATTGTCACTGAGACACTTGTAACATTGTTGGTTCGACCCATAATCTAGTAATTATTTTTATAGCTTCTAAAAGTAAAATGTTAAGTAGCTTTAATGTATAGGGACCAATCTGTGGGGGGGGGGGGTATGGGGAGGAGTATCATAGAAGTTGGAACTTGTGACTAGGTTAGAATCCAATAAAATCATGTCTTATCTGTGCCCCAATCCATGTAGGTTTTCTGTACTTTATTTTTTGGTTGTTACATTTTCAAGGTTCTCCATATTGTAACCATTTTTATTCTATCTGGTGGAGGTATTATATTCTGCTCTTCCAAATGGGGGATGGGATGGGGTGGGGTGTGGGGGTGGTACAGTTGCAGCCTGTATCACTTCTATTTTGACTAATAGTAATGTTTGGGGTACATTGGGATTTGGGGCCTTGTTCTCTAAAAGGTGGGTGTGGAAGGTGCATTACTATTCCCCATATTGCTGTTTTCCTATGTGGAGGACTGTGGGTCTGGACTGGTGGTAGGGACTGAGACCAGAGTCCGAAAAGACAGACTGTTATGGTTAACAGAAGTTGCATTGGCCTTCTATGGCTGTCTTAGCAGGAAGCATTGATTTGGTCCATCGTCTCTACTGGGGACTGCCCATGGGCACTGCTTAAAAGAATGTTCTTTCTGTTCACAAACATTATATCTTAACATGGTTCTACATGTCAGACTGATGTGGCCAAACTCTGAGCGCAATCTGCAGTGCAGCTACTTCACATGCAATGTTAAGGTGATTCTTTGCCCCACACTTATAGGAGGCCTGGAACTGACCTGCCTAAACACATACCCCTTGGTCTCTGCCCAGAAAAAAAACCTGTTTTGAAGATGGATAATCCCAGCTTCAATTTGTAGTAATTTGATTTTAAATCACCAACCACCTGTCCAGATTTGTTCTGAATCCATGATTGGAACCAGTTGCCACATTAATTATCCTTTTTGGCTGAGCAAGTATTGTATGCCCCCAACTCTGACAGCATTATTCACAGACCATGTGGGGTCAGAGGTCACCAGAATAGCACCACCCATGGAGCTTATGCCACTCAAGTGGTCTCTGGGTTTTGAACAACAGAACCCCCATTGCAGAAATCCTCCAGTGTGCCACAAATATATGTTATGCTACTCCTCTCTGGTACCCTAGTGCTTTCTGTGGGGACTGGCAATATCTGTCAATATAGCTGGCAGCCACCATTGTCATGGCACAGACGATGTAGGCACAGCTTCTTTTTGCGTCCTGGTACACTTTGCTGAAGTCCATGGGTACCTGGGGTGGCAGTACTGTGCTGTAATTTCCTCCTCTACGTCCCCCCTCTTTAACCTTCAGACTGTTCAAAATGCAGCATCTTGGCAGCTTGCTGGCTTAAGGAAATTAGACTATCCTCCCCATCCTCTGTCACCTCCACTGACTCCCTATTCAATACCATATCCACAAATAAATTGCCTTATTTCTTTTCAAAATTCTTCATGGCCTTGCTCCTGCTTATCCCTTTTGTTTTCCATTTTGCTTTGTCTCCCATATTTGTTTGCTTCTTTTCTCTATTGAGCTATGTCTTTGATGACCATGCAGCTACCTCAACCGCTTCATCCATCTTCGCCAATGGAGAAGATCCATGGAGAAGAGCTCAGGTATGATGCTAGCCATAATTCTGACAGCAACAGGGGCTTTCTGCTTTTTCTGTTTTGCCTCTGACCCTCCCAAGGTCCTCCACAGTGCTGAGCAATGCCCTGACAGGACTTGCATGCACACAGCAACGCCTCTGCAGAGGAACAAGTTTCTCATCGCACAGCAAGGAGTTGTAGTAGCAGTGGGAGGCTGGTGCCAGCCCTTCTGGCTTGGAGTGCTGCTGCACGGCAGTGCCTCCCCAGCCCTCCCTAGACCACCAGACCAGCTTCCAGAGTCTGCTCCCGAACCAAGGTCACCAGCACAGAAGTACATTCTGCTGCTGCTGGTCCGATGACCAACCTTAGCACTTTGACCTATCACTGTCTATACTTCACTCTGCACTGTCTGTTCTGTCTTTTCATTCATCTCCAGATTTTTCTGCCCTTCATATCTCTCTCAACTGCAAGTGAGTAGTCCTTCTGCATCCCTTCTCATATCTGGAACAGTTCTCACCCTATTTTCATCTTATTGGTTCCCCTTTTCTATTCCAGTCCCACCTTTTTTCCCCATGCCTATACATCTTGAACTCCTTATCAGGTTTCTTTGGTTCGTTTAAGTACTGTTGCTTTGTTTTTTGACAATTGCTCTGCCAAAAGCTCTGAGCAGAGTTTGGTGGCACCAGCCATCTTGATTTTTTTATCATAGATCACGTGAACATCATGTGACCCTACCAAATAATCAAGGGGCTTTTGTGAGTTACGCATGAGGCAGTCTTGTTTTCATAAGAGGGTCTGATGTGTTGTGTTGTAGCAATGGGCTTATCTCTGGCAATGGCAGTTTCTGTTGATATTAAGATAATAAAAAAAAAGGTTGCACAATATAAAATAATTTTAAAGAGATGCTATGAGCGTTTCTTATGGAATGATGTAAGAATGTCTATTCTTGTATTCTTATGCCACCAGAATGGCTCACTTTTGTTTCATGGTTTTCTCACCCTAAGAAAATGGGAGGTGACACTAACATCCTTAAAAGGCTGTCCTAGCATCCCTATATATGAATTGAGGTAGGTAGGATTTTATTTGTAGATGGCACTCCTCTTCATTCTTAGAATGCTCTATAGCTTCGGGCAAGACAAAGGAATATATATATTAAATATAATAAATATCTCATACAGTAAGTAAAATTTTATTTTTAAGGCTGCCTATCCCAGGGGCTTACATAGGTCACAGTACATAAAATTCAGCAGAATGACAAAAATCACAGCCATAAAATTAAATAAAAGGACAGTACACCATAAAATAATAAAAAAGCAAACTACTGTTCATAGTTGTTAAAAGCCAGGGTGAACAGATGCATTTTTAGTGATTTCTTTAAAAAAAACTATACCGAGGGGATGAAGAACGTTTTTTTTTTTTCAAACTCTGTTCCCCTCCCTCCTGCAGTCAGCAGGTGGCTTCTCAGCCCTGTCCCTGCTGCTTCACGGCCGACACCCATCTCTCCAAGCCTTACCAGTCAGGAACCCCATGACTTTCCCTCCAAGGCCGGGCCAGATGAGGGAGGGCCGTCCTTCCCCCACCCCAGAGAATAATCCACTAGTGGCGGCTTGACTCGGAGACGATGTGGATGAGGGGCAAATAGGCAGGGCTTCACAAAGCCTACTGACCTGTGTGGTGTTTTCTCCTTAGTTTCTCTGGCCCCGCCCACCTCCCCTGACATGAGGCACAGCTTCTGCAAGCCTCATCATGCCTGACATCCCTGCAGAGGAAAGTTCCTCAGCCCAGCCACAGTGGTCACCAGGGTGGTGGGCTCGATGTCCTCCCTTCCGAGATGGGGAGCACTGTCAAGTGGCAGCACCTCCCCAACTCTGGGATCACTCAGGCAGCTTCTGAAGATCACTTCCAAACTCAGGTCGCTGACATGAGATTGTGTAGTGCTACCTGCTGGGCTATCGGGCAGGCCATGAAGAGCGTTTCTCATCTGAGATACCCCCACAGCAAATGCCCTGTCTCCCAAAGATCTGAGGTGGGTCCAAAGGAGTAGAGAACCTTCAGAAGATTCTCCCCAGTGGAGTGGACAAGACAACACAGAGAGTGTGGGTGCAAGAGATGTTCAATGCAGCAACAAACCCATGCTGTTTACTATACAGTAGACTGTTGCTCTCTATGTAGTCCACAAGGTCCTCTAACTGCTTCTCTGACCCTTTCTAAGAACCACATTGGTCTCTTGTACCTGTTTCATTTTGAAACAGTTCTCATGCATGACTTTGTTGACTCAAGAATTGTCACCTTAATTGGCCCCCATCTTTCCCATACACTTTTGATGCTGCCCACCCTGGGCAGTTTGTCATGGACCAGGTCCTTCATCCAGTTGAAGTCTGCTCTTCTGAAATCTAGGACTTCAGTTTTTGATAGTGGCATTCTGGTCCTGTGGGCCAGCCTGAACAAATGGAATTATGGTCGTTAGACCCCAGTGGCTTCCCTACCCTCACTCCACTCACCATCTCCATTTCACTATACAGGACATTAGTAAGGCCACACCTCGAGTACAGTGTCCAGTTCTGGAGGCCTTACCTGTGCAAGGACATATATAGGGTGGAGGCGGTTTAGAGGAGGGCAACCAAGATGATGCAGGGATTGCATCACAAACCATATGAGGATAAGCTGAAGGACTTAAACATTTACTCCCTGGAGGAGAGGAGGGAGAGGGGGATATGATTGAGATGTTTAAGTACCTCATGGGGAGGAATAAGGTACAGGAAAATACAAATTTTCAAAGAAAAAGATGCTCGAGGACAAGAGGACATGGGATGAAACTGGAGGGAGGGAGGTTCAAAGGGAACGTGAGGAAGTACTTCTTCACGGAGAGGTGTGGTCACTGTGGTGGACAAATGGAACAGCCTGCCAGAGGAGGTGGTGGGGGCTGAAACAATTACAGGATTTAAGAATGCATGGAATAGGGATAGGATAGGATAAGATGCATAGATAGGAGGATACTGGTAGTCGGGGGAGGTGTACAGCCTTGTTCCAGGAAAGCTTGAAGAAACACTGTTAATTAATGCTAATGGGCAGACTAGGTGGGCCAAAGGCCCTTATCTGCCGACATCTATGTATCTATGTATCTGTAAGTTGGTAAGTACCAAATCAAGAATGGTTGTCTGTCCAGTGGGTACCTTAGCGAGTTGCATCAGCAAGCAGTTCTGCAATGTATCCAGCTGGGCCTGACTTGTCCTGCATCTAGCTGCTGGAATGTTCCAGTTTATATCTGGCAGGTTCAGATCACCCATTGCCATCACTTCTCCTTCCTTCACTCCCCTTGCCAGCTCTTCTCCAAGCTCTCTATCTCTCACTTCCCCTTGTTCTGGTGGTCTGTAGATCACTCCACCTAAATTTTCTTGTTGGGGACACCAAGAAGTGAACCCAACATGACTCTGTTTCCCTTTCGCTTACCCTGATGTGTTTATCCTTCATAGGTTTTATGTGCTCCTTGACATATAGGACTATGCCCCCCCCTTGCCTCTCCCTCTATCCCATCTAAACATTATGTAACTTAGGACCGACAAGTCCCAGTAATTTTGCTCTGTGGCCCAGATTTCTGTGTCTGGCTACGAGGTCTGCCTCAGTGTCTGCCACGAATGCTTAGTGCTCACCAGTTTTATTACCCAGATTTCTGGCATTAGGGCATACCCATTCCAACTAGCTCTTTATCCACTTTTCCTGTTTTGTGATCCTACACCTGCATTCCTTCCCATTCTCTTTACTTTATTTTAGCTATTGTTTGCAGACCCTGCTAGCTTTCCCTTCTTTGCCTCTTCCACTACTCCTTTTTGGACCTCAACCCTATTTGTACCCACCTTACTGCTAACAGTCCCAAGTATAGGGGGAGCACTAGCTAGGTTTCCCTCATTTATTCCCTTTACTATGGTTCCCTTAGACTCAGTGTCTCCTGCAGTCAGTTTAATTGTCTAATGTAGATGTCAAAGTTCTGCCCCAGCATGCTGGTTCTCTCCCCCTCTTGTCAGGTAAAGGCCATCACCTTTGAAGAGCCTCCCGTCCCTGAAGTCCCCCCAATCCGCTCCAAAATGGCACCCTTTCTCCTGACATCACTCCTTTAAACACCAATTTAATTCCTCTGTCACTTCCTATCTTGTTCTGTGTCCCCTCACACTCCACACAGGGAGAACATCAGAAATTCCAGAGAGGCTGAGTGTGCCTGCAACCTGCCTCCCACCCTGTGAAAGTTCTGCTTCATTTGCTCCATAGGCTGGTTTGTTAGATCATTGGTACTCAAGTGTAGCAGTGCTCCCAAGTGTACCTGCACCCCCAGCTCCCCCTCCTCCCTCTCCATTGTCCTCCCTATTTTGTCTATGTCCCAACTGGTTGATGCCCCAGGAAGGCACCTGACCATCTCCCCTTCCTCTCTCCCTCCCTCTCTAATCCCCTAATCACAGAATCCCCAACCATTAAGACTCTCCTAACTGCCTTCTTCTTACACTTCCCCGGGGTACTACCAGGTCGTCACCCCCATTTCTCTTGACAACCCAAGAGTCCCCCTGGAGGTTAGGTCCCTGTGTCCCCTCCAGGGGTGCAAAGTGATTTGCCATTAGGGTGGTGTCAGGATGGTTGACCTCCTTGTGGCTACCTCTGCCACCCTTCCCCTTCTCACAGATCTCCACTCCCCTGGACCTGTGCCTCTGGGGGAATGGGGGTGTGGGTTGTGGGCTCCAGCTGAGCATGATCACTGAATTTAGTTGACTTGATGGGTTGAGGTTTCATTCACTCCTACTTTCTATATAAGCCTGTCCTTCTGCCTGTACTTGCTATACACAAGGTTGCACAGTAGAGTCTCCTTCTGTCTTACACACTGGAAACCTGGCCTCCTGCTATCAGACAACCCAGTGTCCTGCAACAAATCATGAACACACCTGTACTTTATCTCACACATGAATTATCTTGGTTAACTGCATTTATTTCTTCTCCCACATATTAAGGAGTTTGGACATGTGAAGTGATTAAAGACCCAGAAAAGTTTTGGGAATGTTCCAACAATTGAGTTTATTTCCTGTTATTGCTACTGTATATTACCCGGCTGGCCAATATAGATAAGAAGGAACATTAGCTGGAATGTTTTACAAGTACAGTAGTCCTTTAATTTTAATTTCAATTTCAGTATGTTTTGTCTGAAGGTTTCTTCATCTATCTAATGTTCAGCAACAAGATGGGAGTTTAGAGCTGCAGTATTACTACATTTTTGTTATACTTACTCTACTACAGTCAGCATTCATTCTGATGTACTGCAGTGTTGGCATATAAAGGATCCAGAGACTGCAAAGGACTAACATGCCCTCAAGCAGGGTATATGTGATCACACCTCCCCCCATAGACTAGCAGTTAACAAGTAGGCAGACAGGTTGGCAGGTTAACAGTCCTGCTGCCAGCTGAGCAATAAAAATACATGTGTAACCCCCCTGAAAATGGGGGTTCCCAAAAGACTTCCAGGAGCTTGCTTGAATGCTCCAAGCCTGAATGGTGTTTGGCATTTAAGCCATTTATCAGTGAGTGTTTTTAGAACCTCTGGTACTGTCTCTTTAAGAGCTGTCTGCTTGCAGACATAATTAGTTTGTATGGGGGACTGTGTGTTTCTTTGATTGAGTACCACTCAAGTTGCTGCCAATTCACTTCATTTTTGCAGTCACTAGGAGTGCAAAGGGAACCTATCTGAAAGATGTAACTGTTTGCCAGAAATCATTTACAGTAATAATGAAATTACAGTTTGTCTAACCTGCTTTCTTTGCAGTCAGAACTGTGTCTGTCTAGTTCCCCATTCTGGTTTTGAACTGCTGAACTGGACCAATCAGTGTGGGGTAAGCTAGCTCTAAAATGGTGCCTTGGACGAATCAGAACTTGGACTCATCATCTGAGCCAGCCACAAGAGGATTGTATGGGCAGTGACTCTGGGAGATGTAGTTTAGACTTCAGTGCCTTTTGGACCAACAGCAGCAGTCTATTGTGAGTGACAGCCAATCCAGTCAAGAACTGGGAGGAACTCCAAAGGAAGTGCCAGTTTTGTCGGTTGAGGTTCGGTTGAGCTTTGGCAGTGAAGAAGGAAGGAGCCCTGTGCTTTTCAGTGTGCAGTTTAGTCAAAAATGTGTGTAGGCCCAGAGTTCGGTCTGCAGCTTGTGTAACAGCTTGTTAGGACTGAATCCGTCCTGTGAAGAAGAATCAAAGGATATCTGAAGAGTAGAAACCAGGCTTACCCTGTAGAAGACTGGAGGAATTGCTGAAAATTGCACTCGGTCTGTCAGGAACTGAATCTGCTGTGTGTTCTCCGGTATTGTGCAGTAATTGCGATTGGGATACAGATGCAGCCTGCCTGGTATAGTGCTTTCTTTTATATAAATGTGTGAAGAGGGTTGTGTACCTCAAGTGAGCCCTGCTGACATTGAAGGACCCTATCTTATTTGGAGGTCGTGAGTACTAATTCAGGGTCGCTCCTGTTGAATTGCCACATTAAATCCAAATGGAATTACTGTACAGCTGACTGTTTAATTTTCCTTTTCTCTGTGTGAAAGGGCCCCTACCAGCTGCCACGGTTTGGACTAGCCACTAGGGCTTGGGTCCCAGGGACAGTAACTGATAGGGATAGGCCTGTGCACAGAGCCATAGATGAGATTATTAGGTGATAAGCTAATTAACCTGATTTCCCCTGTCCTTGTTATAGCCCCTAAATAAATCAGAGCTGCTTGTTTCAGCAAAGTTATACTGCCTGAGGTATTTGTCTATGTTAAAGTACTGTACTGTGATTGTTGCACTGTATCTCATTTCACAGGAGGTCCCAGTGCCGGAACCAGACCTGGGGTAAGTGTATACTGTGAAGGTAATTCTGATATATTGTGTGGGCCACTAGTGGGAAGAAAGGGGGGTTGCAGTGTCCCAGAGGGCTGTGACCAAGTTAGTTTAACTATTGCAAACCCTGACCTCTGGGTGGAGGCACCCGCCATTGGAACCAGGCCCCTCAACCTGTTAGTGGCAAATCAGGCAGGGGTAGTAGCCCCTGGGATAGCGCCATCTAGGGGTTACACATGAAAGGGGACAAGACTTTTTTTAGGTATTTAAGTGAAAGAGGAAGAGCAGGGGTGGGATTGTAAGGTTAAAAAGGGAAGGGGGGGACTGTGCAGAGGGGGACCAGGAAAAAGGCAGACATCTTGAACAAATACTTTTGCTCAGTGTTCACAGAGGGAGGAGAAGGGGAGGGGAAGGGCCATGAAAAAGTAACAGAATTTTTGGAGGGAGGGAGGTGGACACTAGTCCATTTTTGGAGACAAGAGTCCTGAAGGGATTCACTAATCTAAAGCTGGACAAAGCAATGAGGCCAGATGGGGTGCATCCAAAGCTATTGAGGGAACTCAGGGAGAGAATGGCTGCACCTCTGACACTACTATTTAACAGCTCACTGGAAACAGGAGTGTTTTTGGAGGACTGGAGGAGGGCAGATGTAGTCCCACTACACAAAAGTGGTAGCAGGGAGGAGGATGGCAATTATAGGCCAGTCAGTTTGACATTGGTTGTGGGAATGTTAATGGAATCATTGCTTAAGGGAAGGATTGTGGAATGTCTTGAATCCTGTGGGTTACAAGACCTGAGGCAGCATGGGTTCATATCAAATGAATATGTTAGACTTGTTTGACTGAGTGACAAAGGATTGAGATCAGGGTGGAGCAGTGGACGTGGCCTACCAAGATTTCAGTAAGGATTTCAACACCGTTCCACATAGGAGACTAGTAAGCCAGCTGGGTAGCTTAGGCGTGGGTCCAAAAGTGGTAAACTGGGTAAGAAACTGGTTAGGGGATAGGTGACAGGGCGGCGCTAAACAGAGCTCATTTTGAGGAGGGGAAGGTGGCCAGCAGTTGCCTCAGGGATCAGTGCTGGGATTGGCCCTCTTTAATGTCTTTATAAGTGACATTGCAGAGGCACTGGAAAGGAAAATCTGCCTCATTTGTGGATAATACCAAAATCTACAATAGGTGGACACTCTGGGGGTGTGTGTGTAAAGGATGAGTAGAGACCTGAGAAAACTAGAGGCATGGTCAAGGGTATAGTAGCTGGGTTTCTATGCAAAAAAGTACAAAATAATGCACTTGGGGTACGGAAACCCAGGGGGGCTGAGTCCAAAATCGGTGGAGTGGCATTGATGACTACCAAGCAGGAAACAGACCTGAGGATAATCATATCAGATGACCTAAAGGTGGCCAGGCAGTGTGACAAGGCAGTTGGGAGGGCTAGTGGGATGCTGAGTTGTATAGGGAAGGGTATCACCAACAGAAGAGGGATGTGGTGTTACCTCTGTGTAGATCACTGGTAAGACCCCACCTAGAGCACTATGTCCTGTTCTGTAGACCACATTTCAAGAAAGACATAGAAAGAGGGGAAAACGTCTGGAGGAGGGCAACTAAAATGATGCAAGATCTGCATCAAAAGCCCTATGAGGAGAGACTAAAGGACCTCAGTGTGAACACCCTGGAAGAGAGGATGGAGAGGGGGTGGTGATCCATCTTCTCCTGGTAACTTCCACCCCATCTCCCTCCTCCCCATTTTAGCCAAAATCCAGGAACATCTAGTCCTCTCGCAACTTTCCTCCTTCCTTGACTCCTCCTCCTTCTTTACTCCCTACCAGTCAGGTTTTAGGAAATCCCACTCCACTGTCACTTCCCTCCTCAGGCTCACTGATTCCATCCTTACAGCCATGGACAAAGGCCACATCACATCTGCCATTTTTGTTGACCTAGCTAAGGCCTTCAACAATGTCTCTCATGCCCTTCTTCTGTTGAAGCTCTCCCTAGGAGGGCTCTCCAGTGCAGCCATCAGCTGGTTCAAATCATACCTGGTAGACAGGTCCCAGTCAGTCAGAATTGGTGCATCCACTTCCGTCTCCCTCCCTGTCACCATCGGTGTACCCCAAGGCTCTGTCCTTGGCCCAATTCTGTTCTCCATTTTCCTGAATGACCTGCCATCAGCCTGCCCACACACATCCATTCACATGTATGCTGACGACACAGTGCTGTATACTTCAGGCCCCTCCCCCTGGAAGTGGCACTCAGACTACAGCAAGACTTCAATGATGTTCAACTCTGGTTCTGCTCAAATCAATTTACTCTTAATGCCAAGAAAACTGTCTCTTTAACCTTCGGCACAAGGCAGCAACTCGTCCATCTCCCCGCCACTCCAACCTTCAAAACCCTAGATGGGACTCCCTTAGAAGCTTGCACCACTTTTATATATCTTGGGGTCTGGCTGGACCAGCACCTTGACTTCTCTGCACATATCAATGCTACCCACAATAAACCGCACCCCAGACTGGGCGCCTTATACCGTAACCATGGCTGTATCCCTGCCAGCCATAGAAAGCAATTGTGGAAAATGATCCTCCTATTTTTGACTATGGGGCGAGTCTACAGTGCCTCCCTAAGTCCACCCTAGCATGACTGGATCCTCTTTTCCACTCCTTCTGTCGCTTTGCTCTGGACTGTACACCCTCCACCCACCACTGCGACCTCTACCAGTCCCTTAACCTCCTTTCGCTCTTCGATAGGTGCCAGTCCCACTGTAATAGACTCACAGCCAAATTCTGGGCCCAGTTACTGCCCCCACCTCTCTTCTACCCTAAACACTCAGACACCCCCTGCTTACTCACTCAGGAATTGTGACTCCCGGCTTCTTTAAGTCCCTTACATGGCGACCTCTGCCAGCCAACTGGCCTTTAGAGCTTGCATGCCAAAGCTATGGAACTCCCTGCCTGCAGACATTCAGCGTGCTCCCTCCTCTCAGAAACTCAACTCCCTCCTCAGAGGGCACTTCTCCGCCAACTGCTCATGCAGCCTAAGCTCACACTAGACAAGAGCCCAGCTCTCCAACCAGTTTCAACTATGGTTACTCCTATGTTTTATCTCTGACCCTGATAGAGTGTCTTTTGTACCTTCTTACCATATTAATGCCTTATTAACTCTGATGTTCTGTTGTTGCTTGCTGTGTACATACTGTATACATACCTGTATATATATTATGCATATATTCTGTGCAATTTCTGTATTATGTATGTGATTTTGCATCCTCTCGTCCCCAGCACCCCCCAGGATGCATCTGGAATCGAGCAGTAGTCTGCTCAGTATGCCTTTCCTGGTAAAACTTTTAAATAAATAACTATATAAGGGATATACAATGGTGAGCTGTCAGATCCTGCGCATGTGCAAGAGGAACCTGCACTTGCACAAGAACACGATTTCGGACCCATTTTAAAAAAGTAAATTACTGCACTCTCAGTGCTCGGTTTTGGTTGGTACATACCAACAGCAATTCAGGGACTCACTATGCTACTAATGAAATGGATTTTTTTCACTGCATGTCCCAAAGTCACACTTCAGGACTGTGCTTGTGGCAGATGCGCGGTCTTGTCCAGTTAATGCTTCCGGGTGGTGGGTGAGTTTCTGTCTGTGTGACCGACCAACTGATCTTTTGGAAAAAGCAAAACTGGCAATTTTTATTAAGAGTCTGAGGTATAAGGGCATAGAAGACTTGGTCTTAGATACGTGTGTGCCAAGGGGCACACTGCTTGCCTACAGTAAAAAACGGATGGGCAAAGCTAACAGTGTCCCTTAAAGTGACTCAATCAGTGATCACTTAGCCACACATTGCCTCTGGCACAACAGTGCACCTAAAAACTCTCCACCTAGGACAGGAGAGACATGATAGAAACTTTTAAGTACCTCAAGGGAATCAACAAAGTCCAGGAGGGTAGCATCTTTCAGAAAAACAGATGTGTAAGAGCAAGGGGGCACAATTTAAAGTTAGAGGGATGTCTAGGGGTAATGGAGGAAATTCTTTTCATGGAGAGAGAGTGGACGCATGGAACCGCCTTCCTGGAGAGGTTATGGGGTCTAAAACAGTGGGGGAATTCAAACATGCATGGGACAGACATAAGGTAATTATAGTGGGGGGTTGCATGAAGTAGGCTGTTGGTTAACTAGAATCTGCAGCTTATCCAACAGTTAGGGAAATGGGCAGACTGGGTGGGCCAAGTGGTCCTTATCTGCCGTCAAAGTCTATACTTCTATGTTTCTATTAACTACAGGAACTGTACCAACTTCAACAAGGCATCTTTTCTGTTTGACTTGTCACTAATTGACTGGACCTACCTAGACACAACACAAGATGCAAATTCTGCCTTGGACTTCTTCATCACAGAATTTACAACAGTACTAGATAAACATGCCCAGGGCAAGGTACAAAAAATACGACTGGCTCACCTGTGATATTTTCACTCTTATTTGCAAAAGAGATGACTCCTGGGACAAGTACAAACAAACCAAACTTATAGCAGATTGGAACACATACAGACAACTAAGAAACAGATACAAACAGGCAATACACCAGGCGAAAAGTCAGTACTTACAAAAACAGCAAACTGCAAACTAGGGCGATCCTAAAAAATTTTGACAGACCATAAACTCTTTGCTGAACACCAAAACACAATCCTCACCTATCTCAGTCAACCTGGACAGAGACATCTGGGCTGAACCTCCAAAACATAACGCACCTCTTCAGTGATTTCTTCTGTGATCTGAATAAATACAGACCCACTGGACACCCTGAACCTAAATCTACTAAGGAAGTGGCGAACCTGAATCGGCCTAGGTACCATCTCAAAAGGGTCACGTGTTAAGCAGGCCCAGTAGCGCTGAGGGCTGAGGCGCTGGACACCTTACCTCACACAATGCCAGAGACCCATGTTCGGGAAAGACCATGGGCCACCAGGGGTTGGCAGGGGTGGAGAAGGATTGAGCGTCCGATGGACTGCTATCCTTCTCCGGGGAGGGGTGTTCCCAGATGTCGACATCTGTCTGCTCCCTAGTGGAGGCTGGGGGACATGGCTACCAAGCTGTAGACAGGGGAGGAGTCGGGGCAGATGCTGGGAGGGAGCGCTTGCGGATGTGTGCACGCGTCCCTCTGCAGGCGTCATTGCATGCCTCAGCTCCTAGGGGAGAAACTTCAGAAAATCCATTGCCATAGCAGTATGGTGGAGGGTGCCTCACAAGCTCTGCTCCTGGCCAGCCAAGGCACTGGCCCCTTGAATCCGGTCTCCAGTGGGGGTTGGGGAACCGGGGGGGGTAAGCCCTGGGGCTGGGTCAGTGCCGGATGGTGGACATCGGGGGTCAGGGCTGGGGGCTCCCTCCGGAAGGAAGTCGGCAACAATAAAGTGATAAAAAAAAACAAAGAAAAAAGTCACATGTTAAGAAATTGTTAAATTAATTGCCTCCCTAAAAATAGACAAATCAGCTGGATCAGTTCGTTTGCTCACAAAGTTCCTCAAACTTGCTGCCCCTCAGATAGCTCCACCTATAGCCAGAATCTTCAACCTATCTTTCATGACCCACAATGTACCCAACCTCTGGAAAACAGCTATACTGTAGTTGTCCCACTACACAAGAAAGGGAAGAAGACGCTACTGGAAAGCTACTGCCCTATTTCTATTTTGTCAGGTCTAGCCAAACTGCAAGAGAAAATAGTGCACACACAACTGACCAAATCAATCAATCAAAAAAAAAATCTTTATTTAGTCAGGCGAACATCATTGAGCGTAGCTCATTTACAAGATGGACCTGAGTGGTCATACAAATAAGAGTACAAGTATTTTTACATAGACAAGAATAACATAAACAGTAGTACAATGACATAAAGTGATAATATACAACAATTTACATATATAAGGCACAGTAAAACCATTTAACCTGTAAGAAAAGGAGACAATGGGTATAGCAGGCATAATATATAAATTATAGGACCTAATTGGCTTTTATGAGAGTATATCAGGTGACTGGAAAATAGAAGTAGAACTAACATAATGGAACACAGAAAAGGGGTGGGAGGGTAGGTGGGTAGGGATTAGGCCTTATAAAAGCAATTGCAGAGCTCTGGAAATAGGGTGGAGAATAATCTTTTGAAGGATGTTAAAGGTAAGAGGCTATTTAGCTTCATGGATTTTTGGAGTGAGTTCCATGCAACTGCTAGTGAGTGGCTGATAGTGCCCTCCCAAACCGGTGCAGGCATTGGGGACCTTTAGTATGATGAATTTACTGATCCTTAAGGTATATGGCCTAGAAGTAATTTGGGTAAAACAGTCTGTGATATAGGCGGTAGTGCCTGATAAAACTTTGAATATCCAGATTGCAGCATTCCTATTTCTTCTGTGTTGTAGTGATGTCCAGTTGACTGCCATATAAAGAGAGCAATGATGGGTGCTGGAGGAAGGTCAGTAATAAATCTGATGGATCTATGATACAGGGTGTCCAGCTTGTTTAAGAGGGGGAGTGAACAATGGCCATAGAGAAAGTCAGCATAATCAATGAGGGATAGGAATGATGCCTGGATTAATCTTTTTTTGGAGTCTCTGTTAAGGCAGTGTTTTATTCTAAAAAATAGACCAAGCCTTTGTCTCAGTTTTTTTAGTAGCTCTTCAATATGGACAGAATAGTCAAGCCTATTATCAATCCAGACTCCAAGGTATTTGAAGTTATCAACAAATTCCAGCTTCTCTCCAAGTAGGGTGGATAATTGTAGGGTGGTGGGTGATGGGGTAGTGGCAGAGCAACTCTTTGTGGCAAAGAACATAGCTTTTGTTTTTTTGGCATTTAGAAGTAGTTTTTTCCAGTAGATTGTGTTGCAGGATGGAGAATTCAGATTGTAACAGCTCACAGGCTTTAGGTAATGAGGGATTGCTGACATATAATACAGTATCATCAGCAAACAGATGAATGTTAGATTGAGTGAGGTTGGCATCGATATTATTAATATAAATGGCAAAGAGGATGGGACAAGAATAGAGCCTTCGGTACACCTCTTAGCAGTGGTTTTAAGGTGGATAGGTAATTTCCATTTTTTACCAGTTGTGACCTATCTGATAGGTAGCACTTAAACCAGTTGAGTGAGAGAGAATCCAATCCTAGTGAGCTAAGGGAGGTGATTAATGATTCATGATCCACTGTGTCAAATGCTTTACTCAAATCCAGGAACACAGCACAGGTACTGTTCTTCTTATCCAAGGCAATCTGCCAATCGTTAGTTACTTTGGCTAGGGCAGAAATGGTGCTATGCCTTGATCTAAATCCCGATTGTGCTGAATTTAGGAGGTTATTGTTATCCAGATAGTCCCTTAATTGTGAGTTTACTAATTTTTCGAGCATCTTGGATAGTACTGATAGGATGGAAATGGGCCTGTAATTGTTGAGGTCCATGGGATCACCAGATTTAAGTAGTGGAACTACTTGAGCTGTTTTCCAAGTGGAGGGAATGGATTCAGTAGTTAGGGAAAGATTGAAGAGATGAGTGAGGGGGGCAGATAAGACGTGTGATGCAATTTTAAGGAAGTAGGGATCCAGGGAGTCTGTACCTGCACTCTTAGAAGTATCTAAATTAGAGAGGAGGTCTTCTACTTTTCAAGGATATTGGGTTGAAGGAAAAGTTGAAGTAGCCTTTTGTCCCACAGTGGATTGAAGGTTCAAGGAAGATCTCAGAGATTTGCAGGTGATGAGTCAAATGCTAGGCCAGCTGTGGTGAAGTGGTCATTGAAGGTATTTAGGATTTCTTGTTTGCTCGTAATTTCTGTATTATTTAGTAGCAGTTTGGAGGTTAAGGCAGGAGTAGAGTTTTGGCCCAGAATTCTTTATAGTACCCCAGAGTCTGGTTGGTTATTGTAGGAGGCATCCAATTCAGCTCTATAGTAGGCAGCTTTGGCAGTTCTTATTTGTTTTGTACATGAATTCCTTTGCTTTTCTGAAATTTAGCCAGTCTCTGGTATCCTTTGTTTTTCTTGCCTTTTTCCACAGTTTGTCTCTGGTTAACAAGGCTGCTTTAAGATCAGTAGTAAACCAAGGGCAGGATCTTGCTTTAGTTCTGATACTGGTGATTGGTGCATGAATATTGAGAGCATTAGTGATAATGTCCTTAAGGTCTGAGAGCTGTTTCAACTGAGGTTGTAAGGTAGAAATCTTGCCAATATATTGTATTACTCAAGTCATGGAGGTATCCTGAGATGTTGAATTTCTTTTTGACCTTTTGAGGACAAAATCTGCAGGATTGGGTGGTTTGAGTGTAGATCTTATGCCAGCTATAGGACAATGATCACTTACATCACTTGGTAGTACTCCTGCATGTGAATATAAGTGAGGCTTGTTTACCAACATAATATCCAGGAGTGAGCTGTTGCTAGGGTTTTTTAGGTTAACCCTGGTTGGGTCTTTAATTAGTTGTATAAATCCATAGGTGTCACAAAAGGTTACCAATGGTGCAGATAAATTAGATAGCCAGTTTAAATTCAAATCACCAAGGATGATGGTATCTTCAGGGCCTAGATTGAGTATTGACCCTAGGTGAGATAGTAGTTTGAGGCCTGCAGAGGGGGGCCTATAGCAGCCAATCAATTTAAATGAAGACAAGTTAGGAAGGGATATTTTGATTGACAAACATTCAAATTCCTTTGGTTCGGATGTATTGGTGAGGCAGGTTGCAGAGATGGTGTCCTTAATGTATATGGCCACCCCACCACCCTGGAGGCATCTGCTCTAAAGAGCTGATAGTTGGGAAGGTTTACAACACTGTCTTTTGTTGTAGGTCTGAGCCAAGATTCAGAGATGACCAGGAAGTCAGGTAGAGTATGTGCCACCCAAGCCTGTATTAAGGAGAACTTTTTAAGAGGCTGCAAGCATTGAAATGTAGGAAGCTTAGGCCATTTATGGAGGATAGATCAGCAGGGAAAAGAAACTTCAATGGGGCCAGGATTTATTTCAATAGTACCAATGCAGATCAGAAGGAAGAAGATTAATTTGAGGAGGGCACCAAGGGACAGGGATAGTGAGTGGTCAGAGCGTTCCTCTTCTTCCTGGGTGCCCGCTGTGTGATGGGAGAAGGTCCTGTTATATAGGTGTGAATTTTATCATAACATAATAATCTGATGGACAGGCATAGTGGGTTAATATAAAGCCAGGATACATGTAAGGTGCTAGGGAGTGTTGAATTGTTAGAGAGGCTTTATGTGGATACCCAGGGTTGCAGTGTAAAAGTGGTTTGAAATGAATAAGGAATAGGTGGTTGTCCATTGTGGATGGCAGGGGTGGGCAGATCGTATTCACTAACTTATTCATCATGACAGAGGTATATCATAATTATCATAAGGGATTGGGGAGAGAGAGGCTCAGGAGCAAAAGGAAGCAAAGTAGCATTGTGGAGGTTAGGTATGGGTTAAGAGGAAGGAAATAGATGTGGTGGATTAGAGAAATGGCGGGGAAAGTGTATAAAAGAATCAACCGAGAGGGGGGAAGGGGTCGGGCAAAAATTTGCGGCTTTGCCCGTACCTTCTGCCTGCTTCTCCCAGCCTCCTGGATCCCTCGGTCGGCTAGATGGACGCCGCCGGCCCGCTGGTGGCTCGGAGCCCCTCCGGTCTCTGGTTCTCGAGGGCTGTGCCGGCTGCAAGGTAGGGGACAGAGGAGAAGGCAGTGAGCAAGGTACTTTATTGCAGGCAATCTGCAAAAGGTGCTAAAGATCTGAATCTGCACAACAAAAGACTGGGAGGGTGTGGGGGGTTAGAGCCGCCAAGCGTCCTAGCCCACACAGAACACAAAAAGGCTGTAACTACAAGCTAACAAGGTATCAATACAACCTCAAATCGGGCACATTAAAGAGTAAAACAGCTCTTTCTGGGTGAATTTAAGACTAAATAAAATAACAGAAATCCCGCCAGAATAGTTTTGCAAAAGTCCAGCTAAAGTCTATGGGAAAGGCACCAATCGGAAGCAAGGCAGAGTCAGCGGTCGCTTTCTGATTGGTTTGCGGCTTTGCCCGACCTATCTACCTACTTCTTCGGCCTCCTGGATCACTTGATTGGCTAGAGCAGGGCGTGCCCGGCCAGCTGGCTCGGAGCCTCCGGTCTCTGGATCTCGAGTGCTGTGCGGCTTCTGCCTGCTTCTCCCGGCCTCCTGTATCCCTCGGTCAGCTAGACGGACGCCGCCGGCCCGCTGGCGGCTCGGAGCCCTTCCGGTCTCTGGATCTCGAGGGCTGTGCTGGCTGCAAGGTAGGGGACAAATATCTTGAACATAATCTAATCTGCAAGAAACAACATGGGTTCAGGAGGTGTCACGGCACTGACATAGCCCTGGTCGAATTCACAGATGCAATCTATCGCCCAACAGATAAGGGAATGTTGACGGGAGCTGTGTTCATGGATCTGACCAAGGCTTTTGATTTGGTCGACCACAATGTATTAACTAACTTACTTGAACTTGGCTTCCAATCCCATGCTCTGGCCTGGTTCAGTGATTATCTGAACCATAGAAAATCGGTAACGCGGTCTCAAGTACCAATGTAGTTTGCAGTGGGGTCCCTCAAGGCTCCATGCTGAGGCCTCTTCTGTTTTTAATGTTCATCAACAATTTGCCAACAATCGCAAACCTGTACATACTCTTCTCTATGCAGACAATGCAGTTCTATACACGCATAGCAAAGACATCAACAAAATCAGTCATGTACTGGGAAACAGCTTCACAAACCTTCAGGAATGGTTCGTTCTAGAAAAACTGGTCCTGAACCTACCAAAAACCCAAACAATGTTATTTGGTTCTAACTACAATCTGAAAAATGCAGCCCCCCAAGTTCTGCATCAGTGCAAATAATGGAAACTGACTGGAAAAAGTCGGCTGCTTTAAATATCCAGGAGTACACTTAGACTCTACCCTTACCATCAATACCCACATTCAAAACACTACCAATCTGCTTCATTAAAGGCTTGACTCTCTGTACAGAATTCGCAAGCACCTAACACCTGAATCCAGACATAGAATGGCACAGGCAAATCTGCTTCCTATACTGGGCTATGGCTCCTTGGTCACCGATGCTGTTGACAAAACTATACTACAGAAGAAGCACACTCTCTATCATAAGATTGCCAGATTTGCAACGCTTAACGATAGCAAGTTGCATCACTGCCTTTCTCTAAACACTTTAAACTGGCTCTCACCAAAGCTCAAATGCAACCTAACACTCGCCAGATTTACTGTATTAAAAGAACTATGGTTGAAAACTTCCCAATCTATTTAGCTGGACAATTCGAGTTTGTCAACTTGCCCTCTTCTCGATCCACCTCGAAAAATAACTCAAAAGTTCCCTTTTTTTGAACAAACACTGGACAATGCTCCTCCAGCTACCACGCCTCTTAACTATGGAATACAATCCCTCCCCCCATTAGAGAATCACCAACTGCCTCTGCTTTCTCAAGCAATATGAAAGAATTTTATCTATCACTCAATGTATGTGACTGCTTTGTGTAAATACTCCTTGTTCATACCCCTATGCATCTTCACTCAATGTGGTATCTGCACTAATCAGTTGCGCATTCTGTGTGCCACAAGTATGTAATCAAGTACAGTATGTCATTTTTCAATCAATGTGTGTACAGTATGTTTCATTTTCTGCAACAAGCACCAAAACATTTGTATGTATGTCCTCAAATGTCCGGGTCATGACTGAAAAAGGCACTTGAGCCAGTGCACTTACCCGGTTACCAAAGTGAAAATAAATAAATTAATAAATAAATAAATAATTTTCTGACAGCCAGCCACAGTCTGGGCTGGTTCCCCCACCCCATCACTCAATTTATCTGGGACTTACCTTATTCTGGTGTATCCTCTGCCACAGGACTGCCTGAAAAGGACAATTGTTGGTACGGATCTTGTGGGAGACCAGGCTGGCTCTTCACACAGATAGTACCAGATACAGAGAAGGGCAACTAAAATGGTGCAGGGTCAGCACCAGAGACCCTACGAGCAGGGACTAAAGGACCTCAATATGTACACCCTGGAAGAAAGGAGGGAAAGAGGGGATGTGATAGAGACCTTCAAATACCTCAAGGGTACAAATAAGGTACAGGAGGGAAGCATTTTTCAGAAAAAAAGATGCTCAGAAACAAGGGGGCATGCTATGAAGCTGAAGGGGTAGACTCAGAGGAAATGTGAGGGAGTACTTCTTCACAGAAAGAGTAGTGGATGCCTGGAACAGCCTCCCAGCAGTGGTGGTTGAGGCAAAAACTATAACGGGATTCAGGAATGCATGGGATAGGCAGAAAACCTTAGTGGTTAGGGAAGGGAGGGCAATCCCAGAGATCAAGTAGTGTCTGTGGTATTACAGTAGGAAGGGAAAATGGGTAGACTGGGTGTGCCAAGCAGTCCTTATCTACCACCAAAGTCTATGTTTATGTTTCTGTGTTTGGCTGTAGGATCTGTTTTCTCCATGTTGTCCCTGGGGACCATGTGTGTAATGGGATGTCTGTGCTCCACCTCCACAGGGACACCCCGGCATCGAGGTGTGGGGACCCTTTTCCCTGCATCTGCTATCCCACTGCACTTCCACCCAGATTCCTCTGGGTAGTAGCCAATCAGCGGAACTCACATTTCCCCTCCCATGAGGGAGGAGGGCTGTCCTGGGGATGCTCACTCCTCCCTCCACTGGGCAGCCCCGAGCAACCCTGGTCCATTTCCAAACTAGGATGCTGGTATGGCAGGATGTTGTGGAGTTATACAAAACTAAATCACTTCTTTTCTTTATTATTCCCCCTCTCCAAATCAGGTTTGAATCCTCATGAAACCCTCATGGGACACACTAGGTGCTATGGCCTAGTTTGCCTGAGTAAGCTGGCAATTCTTAAAGCTAGTAAAATAAAAAAGCCACAGATGCACACAAGAGGATATAGACTGAACACCAAAGCTAATATGCTGTCACAGATGATGTGTTTTTTTTTTCACCAGGTAAATTACACCCAGCATTTTGGCTCATGGTGTGCAGATCAACAGACTCCTGAGGGGGAGGGAGCAGAAGGTTGAAGCACTGTGGTGTCTGGTGGTGGTACTAAACATGGGGGGGCCTGATTCCAAAAGGCCTCTGTCTGTCTCAAGGGCTCATCGTCCAACGGATGCGGGCCGCCAGTAGCCACTGCTGCGACAAAGGGATAATGACAAAACCCTATTCTGAAAGGCAGTCTGTGACAACACGCAGGCTGCCTGTGTCTGGGTGGACTTACGCCACCTGTTTGCCCAATGGCATGTCAGAAGATGAGGTTACGGCAACATATGTGCCCTATTCTGAAAGGGCGGCCGCCGTAACCCCAAATTGCTATTCCAAAAGGTCCCCGGAAGGACAATCGGCAAAGTACAGTTAGACCAGCTATGAGCTGGTGTACTTGTACTCTGCCAGCTGCCGTGCCTGAGAACTTGATGTCCCCCCCAGCCCTGACCCCACATAAGGCAGTAGAGCACCCTCCACCATATTGCAGTATAGGACCCTCTACCCGACCCCAATCCCCAGCAATCCTGGAAGGTGCCCCAGCCCAATCCCCAGTAATGTGGTGCAGTGCCCCCCATTGCTGGAGTAATGCTACCAACTTGCCTCCCTCCCCCGTGCATGGCCCAGCAGGGCTTACAGGCTCATGTCGGGGCTTGGGGGAGGGTGGCTGCTCCCTGTCAGTGGGCATGTCTGTGACTTGTGGCACCCTGTTCAGGTGCACGCTTCCTTTGGTGCACCACTTGAGGTGCTGCAACTCAGAGGACATAGCGGTGGGAACCCTGCCTGTACTGGAATTGGGCGCAGGGTTCATGTTACACCGGCATATGTCACAAGTTTCCTTTAGCGGCGACTTGTGACATGCCTTCTGGAATCAGGCCCCATTTTCCGAAGTACTGTGTGAAATGTACCTGGTAAAATAAATAACATTATTTGTAACAGCATGTTTCTATGTATGTATGTACTGGTTTGTTTGCTCATTGACCAGATAAGTACACTGGTCCAAGGGACCTTTATCAGGAATGACTCGGGCCTAGGCAGGCATAGAAAAAGGTGGAGTAGGAGGAACATAGTTCTAAACAAGCTGGTAAATACATTCTCATGGATAACTGAAAGTACAGATAAAAAAGTAAAAATAAATTGGATACAGTTTCGATAAAGTGGCTCAAAAAACACCAGTTAATTGCAATGGTATCCAGTCTGTCATCTTGTGCGCAACCGTGATTTATTTTTCATTATACCAGGTTTGAATCCTAGAACACTCCATTGCAGTAACAACACCCCCCTCCCCCCCGAAAAAGATGCCAAGGTAAACTTCACAATAAAAAACTGGAGTGATATAATTTCATTTTAAAAAGTAATGATATCTGAAATCCATGGAAGAGTAAGCAAGCATTTTGTATTGATTGTCATCAACAGAATACAAGCACTCCGGCAAAATGCATCAAAAATTACTGTGCTTTATTTTGTGCGAAACACTGTTACATACAACAAGCCCTTTGAAAGTGGCCCTTTTGTGTATTAAATACATCATATATACTGTGTGTGTGTGTGTGTGTGTGTGTGTGTGTGTATATACTGTGTATATATATATATATATATATATATATAGGCACTGGGTCATAATGTCGCAAGACATTACAGCGAAGTAATATACCGCGCTGCCAATAGAGCGCAGTATATTGCAACCTTAATTACTGTATGACTTGCAGGGGGCTCTGCCACCCACATACCCCCTTATGGGAGGCTGCACTCCTGAACCCCCCAACTTAAATGACCAACTCCGGGGAGGAGAGTTAACACTTAATATCACACAAAGTGCGAAAATAAAAAAAATTGTTTTGCGTCTGAGACCAGGAATCGAAACCCGGTCCACAGATGCACTGCCTCCCTTGCTGCCTGTGCCCCATCCTGTTGAACCACGGCAGCTGCTCGCCAGCCACTTCTCCCAGCAGAGATCTTATCCTTTGCCTGGGAACAGTGAGAGAGTGCACTACCGTGCATACAGACTTTTGTGGTTTTGCACCTTCTCGCTCTTCCCAACCACGCTGTTCCTGTTGCGCAGTTTTAACGTGTGTGGTAGAGCATACAACAAAGGGACCCGTATATATGCACTGTATATCTGTGTGTGTGTGTATATATATATATATATATATATATATGTGTGTATATATGTGTGTGTATGTGTATGTGTGTGTGTTATATATATATATATATACATATATAATTATATATTCATTGCAGAAAACTAGGTTAATGCATCAGTTAGGGTTGAAGATAAAGTGACAAACATAGGGAAATATGACGTTAGGGTTTTCAAACATAAAATATCTTCCCCACCCCTGAAGTGAATGAGGGGTGTAATCTTGCTTGGGGTTGTCAACCGTAATGCTCACCCCACTGCAGTAACAGAAAAGCTAAGATGTGATAGAGACAGGTGTGTATGTTTCATGAGTGAATACAATGGCGTGAACATTAGGGTTGACAACCCAAGGAAGACTACACCCCTCATTTGCTTCATTGGTGGGCAGGTGTTTTAGAGTTGAAACCCTAATGTTATAGTTCCCCACGTTAGTCGGTTTATCTTCAGTCCTAACTTCAACCCTAACTGTAATCATAGCCTTATTTGCCTGTGTGAACACAGGAGCCTCCAGGCCCTGTGCTTCCACTAATGTATAGTTTTGAGATAAGTAATCGTATCCTAATTTGCCTGAGGAGCACAGCACCCTTTGGACCCTTCACTCCCATCGCTTCATAGATGCAATGTGTATGTAGCTGTGGAAAGGCCCTGCTCTTCCCTTCACAGGACAACAGTGACCAAATTGTCCTGTAGACATCTTATTACCCCACCTTATGAACCCAGTATTGAAAAGTTTTGAAACCCCACCAAATGTAATTCCACACAACTGCAATGCCATTCTGCGCCACAGGTTTGAAAATACATTTTATCTAGGAATTGAAAATGACAGGTGTGAAATACATGTGGTGGGATAATAAGAAGTCGATGTTGAAAATTTGGGGTCAAAATATGTAAAATTTCCAAAGTTACGAATGTGCGTAGCGAAATTGCAATGAATGGTCATAACTCTATCATTTTTACATATTTTTTTTTTAAATTGAAGATTTTATTGAAAAAAACCCATCCAAAACAGGTTACAGTATTCCATACCATCACTTCTACAAATAATTCAGTATGGCAAATCTATTACCTCGATCTGGATCTCTGTCCTTTACATATCTAATTGTGCCACTTTGCACCTTGTGGGTTATGAAGTCCAGGTTCTTGAATTCAGGGACGATATTAAGACCTATAAAAACCAGGTGTGCTGTGCTTGTCACACTGTGACCAGTATCTCATTTCGTCCACTGTGCCAGAAAGATAAGTTCATGTATCAATTAATCATTGTATCCTTTGGTTCTCCGTGGCATGAAATCTTTGCAGTAAATGACATAGTCCTCCTATGAAATGTATGTGTAAAGCAAAGCATCTCAGAGATCTGATAAAAAGAGAACAATTCTAATAGTACAACTCCTTGCTTATATTTATAATTTTTGCATGAAAGAAAATAAGTTGTAGAGTAGGAGAAATAAGAAAGAAAGACGGAGAGAGAGAGAGAGAGAGGAGGGCGGGGAAGAGAAAGGGAAAGAGAGAGGCCACTGCCACTGCAGCAGAGGATTGATGCTGCCATTATTCCCCTGGTCAAAGCATTGGAGATGAAAGGGAAAAAGAAAAACCCCTTGGCATGCCATGATTGTCAATTCCCGATTAACCATTTTTACATATGTTGACCCCAACTTTTCAACAAAGCCTTCTTATGACCCCACCTTTGAACAAGGTCAGGAAAAATTGTCAAATCCTGCCAAAAAGGTAAATTCCCCAAATTAACGTGAAATCACCTTTCGAGCAGGAGTTGTATAATGAAAGTCGTATTGTTCATGAGGTGGGGTCTCCAAAAGGCCATGTTAAAATTTGGGATCCAAATTTCAAAAAGTGGCTCAGTTATGCATAGAAGTTGAAAACCACATTGAAATACAGCAACTGTTTCTCACATTGCAATCGCGGTTCCAGCAGCAAGACATGTCTTTGATTGGAGAGTGGATCTCAAATCTTGGACCTGTTCAGGTGAGTGAGGTGTGTGGGGGGTGTGCTGGGGGTTGTGGGGTGGTGGGTGCTGAATGGGAAGTAGGGGTGGGGGGCTGATCAGTGAGGGACCTCATATTTTTGTTTTCAGAAAAACAACATCAGACAATGGTTTTCTTCATTTCATGGACAGACAGCCAGTCATGGAGGTGCCACTAGACATAAGGGACATAAAGGGCAGTATGAGATGGCGATTGGACAATGGGGAGTGGGGAGGCACCACTGGAGTACCAGGAAATGATCGTTTGGTATGGGGCTGGTGATTGAACATCAGGGAAGGAGGAAGGGGGATCACTGGACACCAATGAAACATCATAAAATACGGGACAGCGGTCGGAGAATGGGGAGGGAAGGATCGCTGAACTACCAGGGACATTTCTTTTTGGTATAGGTATGGTGATCGGACATCAGGGAGGGAGGAGAGGGACCACTGGACTACCAGGAATATTTTTTTGCTAGGGGACAGCAATCTGACACGGAGAGGAGGAGGAACCACTGGACTACCAGAAAACATTTTTTTGCTATGGGGATGGTGATTGGAGAACAGGGGAGGGACCACTGGACTACCAGAACTCTGAATGGGACTTCAGTACAGTTTGAAAAGTTAACAAACTGAATGGTAATTACTTAACGAGTGATGGGGGAAATGATTTTCAGTGAAGAAACACATATTTGATGTGTAGATATACTAATGTTAAGACAAACATTGAACTAAGCATATCACTGAGACCTAAATACAGGTGTTGTGCTGTCCTTGCCATGCAGTAGTTGTGTACAACAATATTTGGCAAGTCGTTAGAAAAACAAGGTGGCTGACTTCGCAAACAGAAGTTCTCTGAGCAGGAACAGTAAATTTACAGTTCGACCACAGACCACACCTCACGCCAGAAGCTTTGAAGGTTGCAGTCCTGAGCTCTGTGATCTCTGTAATAGACTATGGTCTCATCATTTATGGCTCGGCCACAACCACAACCCTTAGATGCCTCTCAACTACTTTAAATAAAGCATGTCAGCTCATCACTGGTGCTCACCGTCTCACCCACACGTGACCTGTACACTCAGACCGGCTGGCTCCAACTATCAAACCGCATAAAGTTTCTCACCTGTTCCATGGTGAAAAAAATCTACCTTGGCCTTGCACCTTCTGGGGTCTCAACTCTGTTACAACACAGAATTAACAAATGGCACCTTAGGAGATCCACGCTACAGCTACTGAAAGTCCTCCACTGTCACACTTCACAGGGACAACGCTCTTTTGCTTATCGAGCGCCACTCTGGTTCAATGGCCTCAGCCCAACCATCTCCTCTGCCCCAACTATTGGTATGTTTAAAACTAGGCTCCAGGACTATCTCACTAACAACAGCTCCTGTGACTGCCCAACTTAACCTTGTTCTCCACTTCCCTTTCTGCTCTAGTTGTCCCCCCACTGGATTCTACCCTCACATCTTGGTATACCCAATGCTGCACTTTTCACCCTCTTGCCACCCTTCCTACATTCCTTCTCCCCCCACCCTCTTCCCTCTCCCTATGACTCTGGCACTTCTTATTCTGTTGTCTATCTTCTCTGACAAATGCCGCTGGCTGCCTTGTTACAATGCTACCCTTGAACTATATTAATCTGTACTCTGTTTGCAATGTCCACATTGTTGTAATGCCTGTCTTGATGTTCCCCATAATTTGTATTTCTCTGACGTGGAACCTTTGTAAAAGAGCCATGGCTCAAAGGTATTTGTAATCCTAGACTTGATAAATAAATAAATAAACAGTTTGAACAGTAAATTTACAGTTTGAAGTGTTTTCATTTACCTGCCTGTCTTGTGGCTGTCACAGAAATTGTTATAATTAAAAAATGGTATAATATTTTTCACAAAACCATCAAAAGGCACACCCTGGCACAGACCCATCATTCTGTCTGGTCTGTAGATGATAGCAAAGAATCCCATGTTAACCAAGTGGAATAAAGTGTGTTTTTGCCACTTTATATAAAAAATCATACAAGATGCCGTCTGGAAACTTTTCACGTCTTGAGATGCTATTTCAGTAAGTATCCCAAAGTTATTAAGTGCAAACTGTTGGATTTAGCATTGAAGTGCTGTACTAACCCTAATTATAGTGGTGCTACGGCCACTATATATATATATATATATATATATATATATATATATATATATATATATATATACATATACATATACATGCAAAGGCTTAGGTTTTATATAGGCTGGCAATATATCCTAGAGGTTAGAGTAATGAGCTGTGAATGAGCTTGGTACCCCAGCAGACCTGGATTTGATTCCCACAACTTCTGCTTATGCACTGTGTGACCCTGAGCAAGTCACTTAACCTTTCCAGTGCTCTCAGGTTGCCCCTGAAAATAGGTCTTGGGCCCAGTGGGCCTTATCCAGCTACCAAAGAATAAAAAGAAATGTATTCTCATTAGAGGAAGTAGGTCACCTGCCATGCATGTATGTATGGTCATGCATGTATTCACCTGGCTGTATTGTAAACCTTGGACTGGATGAATAATGTCTTGATTTGCTGTAAGTGTATGTCCAAGTTCTCTGCAAGCAGAAAAACATTGCTTTATTTGTCAAGAACTTGTTTTTCATGTCCTTAACCCTTATTTTAAGTTGTGATGTTTATGTATCACTGTTTCCAATGCCACTGTACTCACTGTATTATATGTACCTACTGTATTATAACTTGTGCCTATTGTCTGTGCCACTGTAAGGCCAGGTCGCAACTGAAAATAGTCCTTTAGATCAGTTTGCTCACCCGGTTACCAAAAACATAAATAAATAAATACATTTATAAATAAATTTGTACATACATATGCATGGTTCTACATCTTTTAACCTAACACATTTGCAGTATAAGTTGCATTTTATAATTGCAGTAACCCCTCCAGGGTGTTGCATTTCGTAGAGGGTCTATATCTTCCAACGAATGCACATTGCACACCCCTATGGGTCTTATTGCCTACATATTCCCTAACACCAGCTACAGACTTTTAATGGATTACTAAGGAATGTAAATCTTACAGAAGTGTCATATTCCATATGTGCAATGCCTTACGGGTAAGATAAATCATTATGTGCAAATACATTCAAATACCAGAGAACAGCCAGAACATTTACATAGGAACACAGCATTATATTGTTAAATATAAAAGGGGTGCCCATGATAATCGCAAAATCAAAACCGGACTCTAAAATAGCGAAATTACAATGGCGAATACCCAAAAAGTGGTTGCCCAGAATAGCAACCAAATCCTGCCAAATGCTGTCTAAAATCGCAACTGGGATAAAATTGTGACTGCATCTTAACATGCCTTGCTACTATGGAAAGAGACAGTGCTACAATACTAGAAATGCTTGCTAGATATTTACCTGCCTCCAACTTGTCAGTTTCTGGCTGCCCACAGAGTGTCTTCGAACTGTACCTGAATGGTAGTCACATGACTGAGAAATACAATGGGAAACATACAGAAAAAAAGCCCCAGTCCACAAGAATGAATCCGACAACCCTGCTGGCCCTCACAGTACTGACATGGTTTGCTACCTACCACACAATGCATATTATGCAATATTTATTAGTCTATTGCTTGTGTAAAAATGTTGAGCAGCAATACAATTTTAAGTGACAAATGCAGTTGCTTTTAACTAGAAGCAAGACATGTCTGGTGTCCCCAGATAGCTTAGAACAGCAAGGTTTAATTCTTAAAAGTTCATAAATGACTGCTATAAAAACAGACTTCTTTTGAATACTAGCACTCTTGAAAGGTGAAAAAATGCATAGTGGCCAAAACTCAGGGGTCTGTAGTCAGCTTTCAGAAATGAGTGTCCAGCATGCAGTTTGTTGCTGTAAAAAGTATAGTACCTCCTTTACAGCCATCTTGTAATTAAGAGAGCATAGTATTAGCCTCACTAGGCAGTCAGCAGACAGATTATTTACATAACTGACAATTGCGATTATTACAATGCCGGTATTATGTGTGTAGCGTTTATGCGATGGTGCTGTTTTTGGGATCGCCATTAAAAACTCGCTTAAATTGCAATCACGATTTTAATTTTCATATAGATTCCACACATTATGATTACAAAAAATAAAATCCAATATAATTGGTAGTTGCTTGGGTAAGCAGTATACGCTAGCAATATTACCCGACAGGGTGGGCACTATTGAGCTATACCAGACTGCCCCAGGGGCGTAATGAGGCCCAACGTTGCAGGTGGAGGGCTTTATAGCCCCTGGACATTTTGGTATAGCCTATCCCACCCACCCTGGAGGGTATTATTACATTTAGAATGGATTAAACTTCCAATGTTAATAAAATACTGATAAAAAAATTACTTCAATGATTAATATTGATGAGAAACAGATTTTAAGGTAAAGTAGTCCCCAACTGGAACATCTACTAATAGAGGGTGCCTATTTTTCAAACACTTTCCTTAGATGAATGCATGATCCAGGTGCATGTCTCCCCATCCTGCTTGTACTACCGATTGAGAACAAGACACTGTCCCATTTAAGTGCTGACTTGTGTGTTCTCTTGTGTGGCACTGAAAGGGGACACTGTACCATTTAAGTGCTGACTTGTGTTCTCTCTGTGTGGCACTGAAAGGAATCCAACTGCAAAGACAGTAGCCTCCTGACTTTGGAGGTCAGACCAGGAGGTTAGGAGCTGTGCTGGTAGGAACTGCCAGAGTGTGTGTTACTTGTAGGTTCCTTGAGAGAAGGACCGACAGTGCTGAAGAGTCTGTAGTGTGGAGAAACAGTTGTTACCTCCCTCACCAGGTTGAGTGCATTTTAAAATGTTTAGGTATTTTATTAAGACAGGCAAGGTGAGGTGCAGTCAGGAAGTTTTGGTCAAATGGCGGTGGAGCTGGGCAAGTCGGGGAGAAAGTTTACAGAACTGCTGTGATGAGTAGCATGGCGCACACGACGTGCTAATAATTTAAAAAGGAAAAGGTTGTTTTTTTCCCTACTGGGGAAAAACTATAAGAAAACTGGTTGAGCATGTGCCTACTCAAAATGGAGAATACTGTTGTGTTTTGTGTATGTGTGTGTGTATGTGTGTGTGTGTGTGTTGGGGGGGCTCTTGCTCACTAAGTGGGAAAAAACACATCAGCTTTTTGTGTTCAAAAATGCCAACCACTGCTTGATTTGGTTAGGTGAACAGCTGGTTGGCACTGGGACTTATTTCCTGGTCTCTACTGGCACATAAATGTACCCCTTCTCAATGGGTTTAGCCAATCAGAGGCTGGAAATCTCCTTACTCATTTTCTGTATGACTCCTACAATTAAGTAAAAGAGTTATCTAGTAGCAGAACATTGCACAATCAACATAACTAGGTCAATTCAGTGCAGTGCAGAAAGAATTAGCAGCATTGGTTCTTTTATAGAATCCTCATGATAAATAGGCAGCATTTCCAAGTAGCAACAATTTGCTCAGTGTGTTTCAATTTAATTAATTTAAAACTATTTTCTAAACCCATAAAGCGAGATGCTGAAATGTACAGTTTGAAAAAAAAAACTCAGTAAAATGGGCTGTGTGGTCAGATCAATACATTTCAAGCTGGACTTGGCCATCTTTGTCAGTACCTGGAGGACAAAGCACACTTTGTTCTCTGCAATATAATCTCTCTAGTCCTTGGAGCAGACTATTTATCTTCCTATACATTGAGTTTGGCAAATTATTCCAAGACAAAAGTAACCATTTACTCTCATCAAATGGTAGCCACACTAATCCTGCCTGCTAGTGCTGCAAAGGCAATCCTGCATATATAAGTGTGTGTGTGTGTGTGTGTGTGTGTGTGTGTGTGTGTGTGTGTGTGTGTGTGTGTGTGTTGGGGGAGTAAATTTTAGCTTGTAAAATAAAATGAAAGTGGTTCCAAGCCATGCTTGGATGGTACCTGGAGGACAGAGGTCACCATGTTCTTTATAATGCAGTGTCTCTAATTCCGCCTCATTGTTCAGAATCTACGTCAAAGGAATGCTGTACCAACCCGAAATGGTACTCTGTCCTTATTTAATGTATTGTGTATCATTAATTGCTATTGAACCTGTTTAGTTTTCATGCATGTCATGTATTTGATCAAATGCTATAAATAAAAGGTAAACGTCTGAAATCGGAATGCTAACCATGGATTCGTATTCCACGGTTTATGTAAAGCATGGATTAATTTTCCTGAAACCATGGAAAAGTATTTTGAGGATTACATTCTCTGCAGAACATTATTTCCCAGTTTACAGAGACATGCTTTTCAGATTTCCACAGAATTAAAAACAGAAAACTGTGTATGGTCACCCATACGCAACAAGCATGTGTGACTCGAGAGGTTACTGTCGAAAGTCCACTAGTTGCCACGAAACTTTGAGAGTCAGACTCAGGCTTGTCTGTGTATGGGTAAACATAAAGTCTTTTATAGTGTATGGGCATCCCCCTGGATGTGTCACACTCAGCACCACAGTCGTTGGTCGCACGGCTGCCAAAAAAATGTGACTTTCACAATTGCCAATGCCGTTTTGCATCAGCGATTAGAGCTGTGGTTTGAATGAGGCAGGTGCCCAATAACATTCGATGTTGTTGTGTTGCAGTAGCGATGTCCTCTCTGCAGCAGAAAAATATCATGATGTTGCTACTGCAGCACAAGACTGTTCCAGGCATGGATTTCCATGCAGAACAACATTCAACCACACACTATAAAGAAATTCTGAAAAGCATTTTGGACGTGAATTGATGTTATGCATTAATTCCATTGGTGGACTTTTTTTATTCCATACAACTCTAGATGTAACTGGGTTGCGCTGATTTTGTAGTTACTACGTTTGCCATGTGAGCTCAACATGGTTGAAGGGTCTTGGTCTACTAAAGTTCTGAATGTGGGGGGGTTGTATCTAAGGTTATAAAGAAATACCTTGGTGCCTTTACCCAGAGAATGGTTTAAGTGGGTCTGGTGTAATTGTACTGGCACTCTGTGGGATACAGTACCTCCAAACTTCCCCATATGATCAATTCACCTATGAACCAACTCAGTGCAGTCACAGTCCCTAGAGCATGCACCCTGTTATTTTGAAAAGCACTCAGACAGTGATTACAAATAAAACAAGGGATTTTCTTTAGAGTTGGAAGGCAGGTCCTTAATAGCAAAGTGTGTGTGTGGGGGGTAGTATGTTTAAACCCTGGCTAGTTCTTTTTTAGTGCCTGTTCAGGCTCAGCTTTATTTTTAAAACTTACTTTATCTATTTTTCATTATTTGTTTTGATCCTATGTCCACCATGGCTGCAGCCACCCCATCTGACCAACCCCCAGCCTGCCACCCCATCGGACCAACATCCCCAGCCCCATCACTAGCTTCTCTAGTGCTTACCTCATTCCCTGTCATCCTCTGCCTGAGGGTCTCCTTGGAGTTTCCCAGTGCAGAGCCTGCAGGGTCAGGCGTAATCACCTCTGCAGAGATCACCTGGTGTTCTGCATGCAGTTCCTCTCCTGCATGATCCAACTGTGCTTGATCCTGAATTTCTCTAGGCAGCAGACAAGCAGCGGAATACTGTGACATCACCCCCAAGGAGGAGAGAGCTGTTCTAGGGATGATCAGTCCTTCCTCCCTCCCTGGCTGGCCCCGAGTGATCCATGTCCATTTCTGAACCTGAGTCACTGGCATGGCAAGAGGTGAGGCACCAAGCACCTCAGCCCACCATGCCACTGGGTCGTCTATACTTTCTTTATTAAAAAAACAATGTAACATCCATATGGTACATTACAAATGTGAAGAAGATAAATTAATACAATTATTGTAATATACATTCATACTATAACTGAAATAGAACAATGCTGGTACCTTTGTTCTGTAATGAATTCCTCGAAACAGGCCTTGTGCAAGTACTGCCTGCCAGTAGGTAGTGGATGACGACACAGCAGTTTGTCATATCCTAATCCCTCTAGCCCGGGAGTTGCCTTCAGCCTCTGGACCCAAACCTTCTGTGCTGTGTTGAACACCAGATGTGACCACCTCACCACCTGTTGCTCCAAAGTGCTGTGGACCTTACTGAATATCTATTAGTCACTCTCTTAGGGGGCACAATCCGTTGTGTCATACAGCAGTTCTCACCTTGTCCATCTATTTATGAATGCTGGCATAAGCTGTTGAATTAAGAAATGTGGCCTTCTCCATTTTCTGGACCTGAGGCACTATTTCCATCCATTCTTGTAGTTTGGACTGGTCTTTCTGTAGCCATCTTCTGGTAATTGCCTTAGAGGCTGCTGCTATTAGAATTCCCCAAAGGTAGCTACTTTCCTTCCCCTTTAAGACTCCAGGTCATATTCCCAAGACAAGGTTGCCAAAGGTGGGGTAGCTAGTGAAAAAAAAACTCTTTGGGATAGTATCCTACACTTCCTGAAGCACAGTACATTGTCAAAAGACATAGAACATAGAAAATGATGGCAGAAGACCACCATTGGCCCATCCAGTCTGCCAACATTTATTTATTTAAAAGAGATTTACTAGGAAAGACATGCTGAGCCATACAGCTCATTTTCAGATGTGCCCTGGGTAAAGGGGGAGGGAATAAGTACA
Source organism: Neoceratodus forsteri (assembly GCA_016271365.2). Classification (NCBI taxonomy): domain Eukaryota; kingdom Metazoa; phylum Chordata; order Ceratodontiformes; family Ceratodontidae; genus Neoceratodus; species Neoceratodus forsteri. The sequence goes on along the minus strand of CM028132.1, from coordinate 1,177,190,889 downwards.
TAATAACAAATACAAAGCACAAAATATAATAATACAGAGGCATAATAATGTACACTGTCACACTTGGACCACTGATTCTGATCCCTGTATAAATTTTGTTGTAAATATAAGAAATTAATGTATGATGGCTGTGGCAGAGGAAAAGGCTGTCTTACTGGAACTGGCACATCAAGACCCCCCAGGGATAGTTCAAAGGACAGGAGGTGGCTTGAGTCTGCAGCTATTCAAAAGGCAATTCCTTTGTTCAATTTTCTTTGAAGGCAGAAACCAAAGTATCCACTTTATAATGCCCTCAGGGAGATCCTTTGACTTGCATAGTTGCCAGGAAGAACTTGTAGGGAGGGGTGTCGGAGAGAGGCCAGAATGGACATTGAAGAGGTTTGATGTCTGAGCCAGGGAGGACCCAGACGAATTTGGAAGGTCAAATACACATTCCCAGGAAGCCTTGGGAGGACATCACAGAACCTGTTTATGTGTGTGTGTGGCAGAACAAATACCAGTTCTGACCAGTTACCCTGAGGAGAGGAAATTGAGTATGTCACTTATCATTTTTTTCAAATCTTGTTGGGACATCCTGTGTGGTAACATATAACTTTTAATACACCAAGGCAGAGTTTAATGATCTCAGAGAGGAGGCCGTCTCAGAACTCTTTTATCCAACTGAGCAAGCCTTAGAGACACACAAGACAATATTAACTGACTGAGGGAGAATCATCACAGCACTGAAAGAGAGTAAGATTAGACCAGTCTGAATGTATGTATTGTAGAAACTAGCACTTTAAACCTATTTGTTTTAAGGCTGTATGTGTTGAGATATATTTTGTTCTGTAATTATTGTTCTGTTTTGATATTTTCAAAGTAAAGAGATATTTTTACAACTGAACTGTCTGGAGTGCCTTGACATTTCTTTTTATTTAAGTGGAACTTTTAAAGGTTATAAGTAACACTGTGTATGGGCTTATTGTATACCAAACTGGGAAATGGATAGAGTTCTCTGAAGTCTTGCATAGAGTTCTAAGGGTTCATTTGAAAGACCTGGCTGGGTGCCTGTAGGTAAAGATATCTGGCCCCCCAAAGACAGAATTATCTAAGCCTGATAATTGGGCACGCTAACAAGAGTTTATCAGTTTGAATCCCTCCAGAGCTTGAGACTAAGGTGACTTGAACCCACAAAACAGACAAGAGGGCTACCTTGTTCTGTTCACTGTACACAAATCATACACTCAGATGTTGGCACTTTGAGAGTAGAGGGCTGACCGGCTGAGCGAGTTAGTGACAGATTGGTTAGCAGCGGTGGCATAAAAAGTTTGGTGGTATAAGCTTCATTGTTCAACGTGTTAGCTAGAAACCATTCAGCTCACTTGGAAAAAAGAAAGGCAGTGTTTTATTTCAAAAGGAAACAGAACTATATCCCTTGACTTGCAGTTAAGTTCCCACCCATTTTATTTTTTTTCTGAAGTGCCAGTCAGTATAGTATTAGTAGTGAGAGAAGAAGAAAATGGCTTCTGACTACAGCAAGCACACTATAGATTTCTTAAAGCAGTTGTGCGGGAACAGGGGAGTCCCGTTTGGGGTGAAAACCAGTAAGCAGAACCTCATAGAGGCCCTGATGGTAGCAGATACCCAGGGCAGCGAGTCACCAACCGTGACTGAAAGGGACCAGACCTCGAGTGTGGCAGAACTAGTAGCCAGTGAGGGGTCCCGAGCCGATGAGGCAGACAGCAGGGCCACTGACAGTGAAGGGCCACAGCAGCAGGGACAAGTCACCAGTATCCTGAATTCCGAAGTTCTCAGGTTGCAACTTGAGTTGAGCAGGATGGAGCTGGAGTCTCAGGAGAGGAGAGAAAGGGAACAGCGAGAGGCAGATCATGAGGCAGAGTGACCACAGAGGAGGTGGACTGTGAGGAATGTGAGCACCAGCGAGGCAGAAGAAGAGAAGGCGAGAGCCCAGAGGCAGAGGAGGAGGAGAGGCGAGTGGCGTGAACTGGAGAAGCCATGACTCCAACCAGCAGCACCAGGGCAGGTAAGTGGCCAGGTTTAACTGGGACTGCAGGACTGGGTTACAAATTGAACTCCAAATTAATAGCAGAGTTTAAGGATGGGGAGGACATGGGCGCCTTTTAAATTCTTTTGAAAAAGTTTGTATTCAGGCTAAAATTTCAGAGAGTCCTGGCTTTCCAGCTATCTCCGCTACTTACTGGAAAAGCTGGAATGCATTGGATCAAATTGACAATGAAGATAGCAATGATTACAGCAAGTTAAAAGCTGCACTGTTAAAAAGTTTGACTTAACTGCTGAATCATACAGCGCTAAATCCGTAAGCTCAGGAGAAGCCCTGATATGAGCTCACGAGGAGCTAGCAACGAAACAATGTCAGCTTTAAAACGCTTGGGAAGGAATTGAGGCAAACACTGTTGATAAAATTGAAAATGTGATTTTATTAGAACAGTTTATTGGGCATGCCCAGCAGAGTTAAAAACCTGGCTAGAGGACCGAGATCCAAAAACAGTGCAAGAGGCTGCTGAACTCTGGACCGCTATGCCAAAAGCAGACCTGCTCTGAGAGAAGAATGTGAATGTGGCAGGGCAGAAAGGAAAAACGTGCCTTCAGGGCAGCTAAAACCCTCACTGCCTCCACGAAACCAGTTAGCCAGGTTTCAAAGAAAAGATTTCTCTGAAGTAAGAAATGTTTGTTGGTTATGTAAAGAAACTGGGCACATTGTCAGACAGTGTCCAAGAAGGACAAACAATAATCAAAAGTGGTACCAGAAAGGAAGTGGGTTGTTTGTGTGTCCCTGGAAGCATACCAGTGAACATGAGGGAACACATGCACCCAGTCATGGTAAATGGCATACAGACGCAGGGGTTAAGGGACACAGGGGCATCCCTGACATTGGTAAAAGGGGATCTGGTACAGCCGGTCAGTTTATACCCAATAAATACATGACTGTACAGGACTTTTTCGGGTGAAGAGAAAACATTGCCACTGGCCAGTGTTCTCCTGGACTGGAGTGAAACAGGGGGAACTGTGCAACAGGTGGCTGTAGCTAACACATTAGCAGTGGATGTGATCCTAGATAACAATCTCCAGCAGGGGGTGGTATGTGCAGTTACCTGTAGTCAAGTGGCCAGGGAAAATTGTAGTTCCCTGAGCCCACCAGAAGCCATTGGGGAAGATACTGAAAGGCTGGTTCCCCAGCCTGTGTCTCCAGAAAGGGAGACTGATAAAAAGAGGGTAGAAATTTCCCCAGTAGCAAGTAACCACATAGCTACAGAGGGTTACTCCGAAGAGGGAGGGGTGACCTCTTGTAAAAGGGTTGGGATTGACAGTGATCCTGAGGGCCCTGATGCTAGTGCTAGGGACCCTAGCTTAGCGACTGATAGGGACCTGTCCCATGCCTTGGGAAGGTGTGAGGGGTTTGCAGCTGCTCAGAGAAGTGACCCTAGTTTAGAGAAGCTGAGGGCTTGGGCAGACTCGGATGGTGCACAGGGAGGTGAGGGCAGACATAAGGTTTATTGGGAAAATGGACTTATGTATACACAGGCAGTACAGACGGGGGGAATGCTAGGCTGGCAGCTTTTCATTCCCCAGGGATATCGTGAGCAGATGCTCAAGGTTTCCTATGATATTCCCTTGTCTGGTCATCTGGGAATCGTACGCACAATGCAGCGGTTGGCCCAAATTTCTACTGGCCTAACTTCACCCAGCAGGTGAAGGAGTATTCAGGTCTTGCCACTGGTGCCAAGAAATAGGAAGGCAGGCAAGAAAACCCAAGTAGCCTGATCCCCTACCCATAGTGGAGGAGCCATTCCAGAGGGTGGGAGTGGATATTGTGGGGCCTTTAAATACCCCCAGCTCCTCAGGGAAAAGGTTCATCTTGACTGTGGTGGATTATGCCACCTGGTACCCAGAGGCAGTTGCCCTATCCTCACTGAGGACAGACAAAGTGGCAGATGCCGTGCTTGGGATTTTCTCCCATGTTGGATTTCCACAGGAGGTAATCACCGATTGAGGGGGTTCCTTCATGTCAGACCTAATGAAATGTCTATGGAAGAAGTGTGGGGTGGTGTAGAGATGCACAACACCGTATCACCCACAAGCCAAAGGGCTTGTGGAACACTTCAGTGGTACCCTAAAGTCAATGCTCCGAGCATTTGCTGAACAGCATGGGAGGGACTGGGAGAAATACCTTCCCCACCTGTTGTTCGCATACAGGGAGGTGCCCCAAGAGTCGAAAGGATTTTCCCCTTCGAACTCTTGTATGGACGCCGGGTATGGGGTCCCCTAGACTTGATCTGGGAGGACTGGGAAGGCAAGCATGCCACCCAGGAACTCCATTGTGGATTACGTCCTAAGGTTTAGGGAAAGGCTGAAGGAGCTTATGGGGACAGCCCAGGGCAACCTGGCAGCTGCCCAGCAGAAACAAAGGTATTATCGATAAGAGGCCAGAGCCGCTTGTACATGTGGTGGATCAGGAAGTCATGGTCCTTATTCGGTCTCGAAAGACAAGCTGCAAGCTGATGGGCAGGAGCATTACACAGTGGATAGGAAGGTAAATGACGAAACTACATTGTGGAGTTATCTGACCGGAGACAGACAAAAGGATGTACCATGTCAACATGATGAAGCCATATGCAAATAGGGGCTGACATGGTGTTCGCAGTGTGTAGTCATGGGGAGGGGATGGATGAAGGAGACCCCCTTCTGGACTTGCTGGAAGAGAGTAAGCAGGAGTCCTCTGTGAAGGCAGTAAAATTATCTCCACAGCTGACCCCGGGCTAGATCCAGAAAGTGAGGGAGGTTTTAACAGTCTTTGCCCCCTTGTTTAGCACCAAGCCTGGACTAACCCCCTTAGCAACACACGATGTGGAGACAGGAACACAGACGCCCATATGGTGGACAGCATATCAGGTGTCAGAGGCTGTCCAAAAGGACATTAGGAGGGAAGTGGAGGAAATGCTGGATTTAGGGGTAATCCAGAGATCCCACAGTCCCTGGGCCTCACCCATAGTCCTTGTACCCAAGCCAGATGGCTCAACTCATTTCTGTGTAGACTATAGTGGACTGAATGCAGTCATGAAGTCAGATGCCCACCTGATGCCCCGACGGACAAACTCCTGGACAAGTTGGGAGGCGACCTACCTTACGACCGCTTGACCTGACAAAGGGTATTGGCAGGTAGAGTTGACAGACAGAGCTAGGGAGGGTCGGCCTTCATCCTCCGATAGGCTTATTTGAGTTCAAAGTAATGCTTTTGGGAAGGAAGAATGCCCGGCCACTTTCCAAAGGTTGGTGAATCAGGTGTTAAATGGTGCTGAGAGTATGCCGTGGTGTACCTGGATGACATTGCCATCTTCAGTACCAGCTGGGAGGAACACCTATCACACCTTAGGGAAGTGCTGGGCAGAATACAGAGGGCCGGGCTCACTGTCAAAGCTGAGAAGTGCCAGGTGGCCATGGGAGAAGTGGCATACCTTGGGCATGTGTTAGGCCGGGGACAGCTCCATCTTAACCAGATAAAAATAGTGGTAATACAGGCATGGCCTAGACCAGAAACTCAGAAGCAGGTCAGGAGTTTTCTCGGGACAGCAGGGTACTATTGAAAGTTTATACCTAATTACAGTGCCTGGCTGCTCCCCTATCTGACCTGACAAGAAATGGATGCCCAAGAAAATTACCTGGGGTCCAGCCTGTGAGGATGCCTTTACCAAACTGAAGGAGGTACTGTGCAGTGCTCCTGTTTTGACAAGTCCGGACTATAGCAAAACTTTTATAGTTAAGACGGATGCCTCAGACGTGGGTATTGAGGGCAGTACTAAGCTGAGACATCCAGCGAAGGGAGGACCACCTCATAGCCTACCTGAGCCATAAGCTGCTCCCAGGGAACAAGCATACTCCAGTTGCAAAAAGCAGTGTCTTGGCCTAGTGTGGGCCCTAAAGAAATTGGAGCCATACTTGTATGGGCAGCCTTTTGTGGTGCAGACTGACCACAACCCCCTGGTTTGGTTGACTCAGATGGGGAAAAACATTGGCAGACTGCTCAGATGGGGTCTTGCTTTACAAGGGTATGATTTGAAAATCGTACATAGGGCCGGAGCCAAGAATAAGAACTCAGATGGGTTGTCCCGTGTGTATGAAGTATGAACTGATTTGGGAAGCTCATTCCATGTAGGGGATAGATCCCCCAAAGTCAGTCTAGATGGGGAGGAATTGTCACACTTGGACCACTGATTCTGATCCCTGTATAAGTTTGTTGTAAATATCAGAAATTAATGTGATGACTGTGGCAGAGGAAAGGCTGTCTTACTAGAACTGACACATCAAGATCCCCAGGGATAGTTCAGAGGACAGGAGGTGGTTTGAGTCTGCAGCTATTCAAAAGGCAATTCCTTTGTTCAATTTTCTTTGAAGGCAGGAACCAAAGTATCCACTTTATAATGCCCTCAGGGAGATCCTTTGACTTGCATAGTTGCCAGGAAGGACTTGTGGGGAGGGGTGTCGGAGAGAGGCCAGGACGAACATTGAAGAGGTTTGATGTCTGAGCCAGGGAGGGCCCAGACGAATTTGGAAGGTCAAATACACATTCCCAGGAAGCCTTGGGAGGACATCACAGAACCTGTTTATGTGTGTGTGTGTGGCAGAACAAATACCAGTTCTGACCAGTTACCCTGAGGAGAGGAAATTGAGTATGTCACATCATTTTTTTTAAATCTTGTTGGGACATCCTGTGTTATCATACTTTAATACACCAAGGCAGAGTTTAATGATCTCAGAGGAGGCCGTCTCAGAACTCTTTTATCCAACTGAGCAAGCTCTAGAGACACACAAGACAATATTAACTGACTGAGGAGAATCATCACAGCACTGAAAGAGAGGGGTGATTAGACCAGTCTGATGTATGTATTGTAGAAACTTGCACTTTAAACCTATTTGTTTTAAGGCTGTATGTGTTGGATATATTTTGTTCTGTAATTATTTTTCTGTTTTGATATTTTTAAAGTAAAGAGATATTTTTACAACTGAACTGTCTGGAGTGCCTTGACATTTCTTTTTATTTAAATGGAACTTTTAAAGGTCATAAGTAACACTGTGTATGGGCTTATTGTATACCAAACTGGGAAATGAATAGAGTTCTCTAAAGTCTTGAATAGAGTTCTAAGGGTTCATTTGAAAGACCTGGTTGGGTGCCCGTAGGCAAAGATATCTGGCCCCCTTGAAGACAGAATTATCTGAGCCTGATAATTGGGTACGCTAACAAGAGGTTATCAGTTTGAATCCCTCCAGAGCTTGAGACTAAGGTGACTTGAACCCACAAAACAGACAAGAGGGCTACCTTGTTCTGTTCCCTGTACACAAATCATACGCTCAGAGATTGGCACTTTGGGAGTAGAGGGCTGACCGGCTGAGCAAGTTAGTGATATACACTAATACTCAGTATAGCATTGTTATAAATTAATAACAGTACAGTTAGATAAGAAATGTTACCCAGAGAGATCACAGTAGCAGAACGGGAGGGGTGTTGGAGATTAGTGCAGGGCACCTGCAATGACCAGAAAAGTGTACTAATCCAAAAGAAGATACTCCACCTTTGGTAATGCACCCCATTGATTCTTCAGAAAATGGGATTACTTAGCTCGGATGAATGTTGGAGATGTGGTAGTGTAGGGGCTGGTCTGCTCCATATTTTATGGAATTGCCCTGCCATTGGATCCTTCTGGGACTCCGTCTTAGGGGAATGTAGTGCAGTACTTAAAGCTAGCATTCCATCTTCTCCATCCTTAATAATGCTAGGGATCCCAGAGCTGGAAGTCAGATTGAATAAAAACCAAAGATACTGGTTCATGCAGGCCACCGTAGAAGCAAAACGCTTACTCCTAATGAGATGGAGGACCACAGGGGTTCCAACACTAAGAGAATGGTTCGGTATATGACAATGGAAAATGTGGCTATTTGCTCCAGACTGCTGTATCTCTCAATTCATAACACAGAGGCGTATTATGCAGCTTGTGGCCCATACCCATCCTGTTTGATACACATCGTGCAGGCCCAAAGACAGAATGGTGAAAAGACCTCCTGAGACCCCCCTGGATTTTATCAGGCACCCATTTTTGGCTTTAACTCAATCACTGCAGGTGTCACGGGCTCATGTCCATCTTCTCCTCCCATGAATTTGCATACTAACTCCCCCCCATAACAAGCTTGTCATATTTCAACCTTGTCACTACTATTCACCTGTGATCCTGCCGAAGCACATGGTTATGTCTCAGTCTGTTATTGTATACCTTTTTTGTAGATATACAGTGCTCTATAATACAACCCTAACAGCTCACCTGTTCACATGATGTCTTTCAACAGTAAATTTTGCACTCTGAATATGTCTGTACTTGTACATGTGTATAACATTGCCAAATATGTTGCTATATTGTTATGTCATAGGTAAACTGTCTGTTGCTCAATAAAAATTATTAACTGCACAAAAACAGTACAATTAGATTAAATCTGGAGTGTGAGGCAACAGGCACTCCCAGGTTGAACTTTGAAAACTGAACATAGGAATATAAGTAGGAAGAGGGAAGTGGTGAAGGTAAAATTGGAGGGTAATGTGAAAGAGGAGGTGATAGAGAGAGGGAGAGGAGAGGGTGGGGGGCAAGGTAGGATGGAGAGGAATGGAGGAGAAGAGATGGTGGAGAGAAGAGTACAGATGTTAGAATACGTGGAAGAGTAAAATGAAGGGTGCAGAGAAGTGTAGGAGGTAGACTGGAAGTGGGTAGGATACTGAGCTTTGGACATTTGCAGGAGGGAGCAGAGTGAGCATGGGGTAAAGAGGAAAGACAGCATTTGGAGGAAGCAGAGCAAACAGATAGTGGAAGAGGTTCTAGATATTAGCAGCAGTAAAACAATGCTGTATAACCTAATAAACCCAGGACCTATTGTCCATACAGGGTTCTGATCCACACTATCCACCCCATACTCCCTACCCTACCCTACTGCTACCTCCTGAGCAACCACTAAGCCCTTTACTGTCTCATGTTTAAAACCATTGATAGTTTTGGTGCCCACCACATCAGGTGACCGATTGTTCCATGGCTCCACCACCCTTTCTGTAAAATAACATTTTCTCACTTCCCTCTTCAACCCCCCCCCCCCCATTTCAACTTGTGGCCCCATGTTCTTGATCCACTACTTAAGCTAAATAGTTCCTTACAATTTGCCTTGTTCATTCCTTTCGGGACCTGAAGGTCTCTATCATATCTCCACTCTGTCCTCTGGCCTCCAGCAGTACATGTTCAGTGCCTTGAGCCCGTTCTCGTAAGATCTGCCTTGTTGGCCCTGAATCATTTTGGTCATCTTACATTGCACTGTCTCTAAGCGTGTCCTTATCTTTCCTTAGGTGAGAACTCAGAAACTGGGCACAGTACTCCAGGTGGGGCCTCACCAGTGATCTACAGAGAGGTAGGAGTACCTCCTTCCTTCTGGTACCAGTTAACCCTCCCAATACATTCCAGCATCCTGTTTGCCTTACTGTAGGCCTTTTATATTGGCTTGATTGTTTTAGGGAGTCACTGATGATGATGACCCTTTTACCCTGCCCCCATCCAGTACTCTGTCCTGGGGTTCTTGTACCCTATATGCATCACCTTGCAATTTTAGCATTGAATTTGAACTGCAAAACCTTTGACCGCCTTTCTAGCCTTTGCAAGTTTCTTTGCATCTAACACCCTCCTTGCTGTCTACCCTGCCACAGAGTTTAGTGTCATCTGTGAAGAAACAGCTCTTGCCCTGGATTCCTTCTTCCATGTCGCTGATGAGCATATTGAAAAGAACTGGACCCAGGCCCGATCCTTGTGGTACCCCACTGGTGACCTCCATCTCTTCTGATTTGACTCCGTTAACCACAACCCTTTGCAGTTTGCCTTACAATCAGTTCACCAGCCATCTAACTGTGGCTCTGTGCGGCTACCCAGATCCTCTAGCTTCTTTAGCAACCTCTGGGCACCGATCAAAAGCCTTGATAAAATCAAAGTAGAGTAAATTCGCAGCATGGCCCTTATCCACTACCCTCATTACCTAGTCAAAGAATACCATCAGTTAGTCTTACAAGAACTCAGTGCCACAAACCCACACTGTTTACTGTCCTGGGAGTCCATTGCTTTGCAGGTAGTCCACAAGGTCGTGTTTGACTCTTTGATTATTGCCTCCAGCAGTTTACCACAATAGAGGTAAGACTGATGGGATATGACTATGGGTGTCATCACCCTCCCCACTGATGCCAACAGCCAAGGACCCTGTGTATCCCACTTTGTGGTTAGATGGGGAATGTCATCGAGGCACAGATCAGGAAGCATAGGATGACCAGGAGCTCCCCATGCACAGGTTTGGGGGTGAACAGGTGCAGAGCCGTGGACCCAGGCAGGCATTCAATGGGATGCCCATTTGGGTCCCTGAGTGGATCACTTACACATGGGAGGAGGGGTGTGTGGGGAGGTGCAGATCTGACCATCTGCCACAGCAGGGCACACACCTAACTGGCTGCCTCCAGCCCTCCCTGCCAGCTCAGTGGGCTGGGGCTTCATTGAGGGGTAACCCCCTGGTCTTGCCATGGCAAGAGGCTACCATCTATTAAGGGCATGCAATGGATACACCTTGTACTCCCCGGCATATGTTGCACCCCCCTGCACCCAACACTCCATGCCTTAGTGACTGGCATTGAGTGCAGGCTTCCCCTGACTCACCCCGTCCCGCCCCTGGCACTGCACCCCACGGCCAGCCAGGGTTCCAGTGCTGAGGCACCATTATGCCCGATGCAGATGCTATGGGGGGGAGTGCACAAGGCACCACCATGCGACATTCAGTCATTGGAATGCCTATGTGCTCCTTGCCACGGCACATAGGCGTTTGTGAACTGTGGCCATTATTTGTTTTGTCATTGGTGCAGTACCTTTCTAGGAATTGAGAAAATGACACATTGAAAGAAGGTAAAAGTACATACATTTTATGGACTGAATCTTGAATAGAAGGAAAGGGTAACAAAGACCACCTTCTAAAGTCCTCTTTCATTGCTGTTTCAGGGAGAAAATTATCATGAAATAGAGTTGGTGGTCAGTGGGTGGCAGCCACGGGGAGTTCGAGGCTGCCTAGTTGTACAGTGCTGCTCAGGTGCAGGAGAGTCCCTGCTGAGGATCTGATCAGTGAGCTCAGAGGCAGGCAGGTTGGCGGTCCGGTTGAGGCGGGCCACAGAGAGTTCCGTGGGGCCGCCTAGTCATTCTGGGGGCACCGCTCAGGTGCAGGAGAGTCCTGCTTGAGGGATCCGATGCTGTGAGCTCAGAGGTGGGCAGAGTTGGCAGTCCAAGTCGAGGTGGGTGGCCACAGGGGTTCCATGGATGACTAGGCGGCTTCACGGAACCCCGTGGCTGCCGTTTGACTTGGACCACCAACTCTGCCCACCTCTGGAGCTTGCCGCATCGGATCCCTCAAGCAAGGACTCTCCTGCACCTGAGCAGTGCCCTGTACAACTAGGCAGCCCCTCGGAACTCCCTGTGGCTGCCACCTGACTTGGACCACCAACTCTGCCCGCCTCTGGACCTCACCACATCGGATCCCTCAAGCCAGGGACTCTCCTGCGCCTGACGAGATGCCCTGGACAGCTAGAGGCTGCCACGGAACCCCATGGCGCCTTCGGACCACCAACTCTGCCTGCCTCTGGGCTCGTGCATCAGATCCCTCAAGCAGGGACTCTCCTGCACCTGAGGCACCCTGGATGACTACGGCCCCACGGAACCCCGTGGCCACCGCCCGACTCGAGACTGCCAACTCTGCCCCACCTCTGGGCTCGCCGCATTGGATCCCTCAAGCAGGACTCTCCTGTGCCTGGGCAGCACCCTGGATGACTAGGCGGCCCCATGAAACCCCCATGGCCGCCGCCTAACTCAGACTGCCAACTTTGCCCACCTCTGGAGCTCACCGCATCGGATCCCTCAAGCAGGTACTCTCCTGCACCTGAGCGGCACCCTGGATGACTAGGCAGCCCCATGGAACCCTCTGTGGCTGCCGCCCGACTTGGACCGCCAACTCTACCCACCTCTGGAGCTCCCTGCATCGGATCCCTCAAGCAGGGACTCTCCTGCACCTGAGCGGCACCCTGGATGACTAGGCGGCCCCACGGAACCCCCGTGGCCGCTGCCCGACTCGGACTGCCAACTCTGCCCACCTCTGGAGCTCGCCGCATTGGATCCCTCAAGCAGGGACTCTCCTGTGCCTGAGCAGCACCCTGGATGACTAGGCGGCCCCATGAAACCTCCGTGGCCGCCGCCCTACTCAGAGCAGCAACTTTGCCCCTCTGGAGCTCACGCCGGATCCCTCAAGCAGGGACTCTCCTGCACCTGGCGGTGCCCTGGGCGACTAAGCGGCCCCGGAACCACCGTGGCCACCACCCGACTTGGACGCCAACTCTGCCTGCCTCTGGAGCTGCCGCGCCGGATCCCTCAAGCAGGTACTGCCGCTGAAGCTGCCCTAGCTCCGGCGCTTCTCCGACTGGTGCGGCTTTTGGCTGCTGGACTGTGATTGGTCCTCCTTCCTGCTCAGCCAAGCTGATTGGGCCTTTTCCCCTGCTACAGACAGATGTTTTCTTTCTGCAACCAGATTCTAACTGTACCTACATGGCTGGATTTTCTTCCACCCCCCTCCTGCCTAGGCCTCCTTTAAATACTCATCTGGTTCATCCTCTCTCTGTCAACTTCTGTTTTATTGGCTTTCCCATAGGGCGGTTGCTCACTTGTCCCACAGCGTGGACATTCCAGTGCTTGAGCGTATTAGTTCTCTGCCCACCGCTTTTCACCTTTCTCAGCTCACCCCTCTCCTTGCTCTCCTATCCTCTATTCCCTTCCTTTCCACTCCTATGCTTTCCCACTCACCTTTAACTGTGCATTTCGGTTTCACCCTAATCTTCTCTTTTTCCCCTACCTTTCTTACCCTAGCCTCTTGCTCTCCCTCCCAATCATTTTAAGACTCTGTTTTATTCCTTGGCCCACCTGCTGATAAGGCTGTTCTCTTACTGCGCTCCTCCGAATCTACTATCTTCTCTTCCTGCCTAAAACACCTGACTGGATCCTGTGTTCTGTGCGTTGCTTTGCTCCTTCCATGGTCCTGCTACTCCTTGCATCCTCACTAGTTTCTCAGACCTGCTCCCATAACCCCAGGCAGTCTACCATGAAGCCCATCACTTTACTACTTTTCCTTGCCTCCACACTGCTACTGTTTCTCTTTACTGTGTTACCTGTCCCCAGTTCTGCTAAAGCTCCCCCCCCACTACACACCCAGTGATTTTTATTTTTCAAATCTCCTTGTTGTGCCTGCACCTCACTATGCCACTACTCCCCTTCTAGCAAGCAGAACTTGGATCCTTATGATTATACATGCCCACAAAATTGCCTCCCCTTGTTTACACCCTGTGCTCCTACATGTGCAAAGGCTGTGGTATCTACTCTTTCTAGCCATACTGCTCTCAGGTGATGTCCAACTTAACCCTGGCCCAACAAGTTGTATAACCAACCCCAGTATAAATGCTAAAGGTCTTACAATCATCCACCATAACATAAGGAGCCTTGAGAAACACTTTGCTGAACTAGAAGCATGGACCTCCCTCTACAAGCCAGATATAATCTGCCTCACAGAAACCTGGCTCAAGACGTCCACCCCTGACTCTCTGAGTACCATTCCATCCTATAACTTCCTGTGACTCGATAGACCCCCCAAAAGAGGTGGGGGCACAGCAATTTACTTTAAAAGTCACCTCCAACTTTCTGCTATTAGCTCGTCCCCCCTCAACCATTGTGAGGCGCTTCATACCCTCCTCTCTCTCGGCTCTAATATAGTCTGTGTCTATAACCCCCCCCAGGAGCAGTCATAAAGCACTGGAGGAACTGCTGGATCAAACCGCTGTTCATTCTGGAAGAAATGAAGTTCTTATCCTTGGGACCTAAATATAAACTGGTTGGGTAGCTCTCAACCCACATCCTATCAAGTATCCAAAGCCTTAATCTCCACCAGCTTATTCTAGAACCTACTAGAATTTACCCCCACTCTAACACTGGCACCCTGCTCGGTTGGATTATGACTAACCATCCTGAGCACATTGTCATCTCAGGTGTACTAGCTGATGCTATTACTGACCATTCCCCCACCTTCTGCCTTTGGGGCAAAGGGAAGCCTTTACTAATGCAGCCCTGCTTCATTACCTTTCATGATTATACTAATTTCAACCCCCAAGCTTTTCTTCAAGACGTTGCTTGTACTGACTGGTTCTCTCTCTTAGGAGCTAATGGTGCTCAGTCTTCTCTAAACATTTTCTTATCCCACTTCCAAGTGCTGCAGGAGCAACACTGCAAGCTGGTAACACCCAGAGTGAAAAACAGGCAAACTAGATGGCTAAAATCAGGGCTGCTCAGAAAGCTATGTTTAAGAGATAAAAGTTGGATCCACTACAAGAGATCTGGCCATACAGCAGATCTAAACACCTACCGAGCCCTGCATAACTCCTGTAAAAAGGATATCAAACAGGCCAAAAGCTCTTATTGCAAAGATCTTTTAACCAATTCCTATGGAGACTCAAAGAAATTCTGGTCCCAAATTAAATTCTTCATGGGCTCAAACACGGTATACTCCCCTAATGACATGTCTCTCAATGGTGTCCACTGCAACAATCCCCTCACCATAGCTAATTTCTTCAATAATCAATTCTCTGACCTAACAAAATATACCTCCTCCTTACCTGCCAAGTCGCGCCTTCATATTCCTACAAATGTTAATCAACCAACCTTCTATTTCAAGTCTGTCTCATCCCAGGAGGTACAAAAATTACTTAATGATGTACCTGAGGATGCAGCAGTGGGCTCGGACAATCTCAAACCCAAGTTACTAAAACTAGCTGCCCCTTTCATTGCTGCCCCCCTAACCAAGATCTTTAATCTCTCGCTGTGTCAAAATCATGTCCCTGATATATGGAAGATGGAAAGGATAACCCCTGTTCTCAAAAAAGGTGACCCCAAAGACCCACTCAATTATAGGCCTATTGCAATCCTGTCTGTTCTTAGTAAAATTCTAGAAAAACTTGTAGCTACCCAAACTATTGAATTTCTCCTTAAAAATGACCTCCTAAATCCAGCTCAGCATGGCTTCCGTAAGGGACACAGTATTACAACTGCCCTACTTAAGCTTACCTCTGACGTCCTTAAGACCATGGATTCTGCTCTCCTTACTGGGTCTATCTTTATCTATATGACCAAGGCCTTTGATCTGGTTGATCACACTCTTCTCATTGCCGCACTCAGATCTCTTGGTTTCTCCTCTAATGTAGTAAACTGGTTCAGTAGCTATCTATCAGACCGAACTCAATTCGTAAAATATAACTCTACCTCCTCAGATATGTCTACAGTTAACATAGGGGTCCCCCAAGGGTCTATATTATGCCCACTGCTTTTCTCTATTTTCCTAAACAATATCAACTCTAACCTGTTGCAGACTGCCTCTCTGCTGTATGCGGGTGACATTGTCCTGTACGCTAGTGCCAAATGCATTGATGATATCAATGAATGACTCTCCCATGACTTTCAACTCATCCAACAGTGGCTGAATTCTCACAAACTTGTCCTAAATGAGTCCAAGACTCAAGCCATGCTATTCGGCTCAAGCTGTAAGCTCAAACGAGCCCAAAACGATTTTAATGTTTCCACCTTAAGTGGTAAATCCATTGGGGTGGTCAGCTCCTTTCAATATTTAGGTATCGCACTTGATTCCTCACTAACTTTCGATGCCCCACATCCTGCAAACCTGTAAGTCGGTAAATGCCAAACTTGGTATTGCCTATCGAACCAGCTATGCTCTCACCCCCCTCAGCTAGACTTATCATAGCCTGTGGAGTTCTACTGCCCTCACTGAACTATGGAGTTGTCACCTATACATCTGCAAGTAAATCTAGTCTTCAGAAATGGGATGTCACCTACAATAATATCTGTCAGTATGCATTCTCCTCCCCTGTCTGAAACATCACTGCACCCTCTACTTTGACCTTGGATGGCTTCCACCCCATGAGTCTTGGTCTTATGCCTTTGGATCCTAATTGACAGCATTATCAGATCACAAACTCCTCAATCCCTTGCGGGTCTCTTTCAAACATAGTCATCCCTCTATGACCTTCTTTCGGCAGTCTCTGCCCGTTCTCGTCCCCAGGCACTCTACCTCTAAGGCAGCCAGTGCATTTGCCTGTCTACTTCTAACACTGGAACTCCCTACCACTAAACATTACTGAGCCTCATCCATGTTGCTTTCAAGAAGGCATATCGTAATCACCTAATCCTGTCCTGTAAATGCTCTTGTTTCAAACCACCCTAGACCTGCTGACCCAATCTTTCAACATCTTTCCTCCTACTCTTAGATTGTTTCCTCCTCCATATCAACACCTCCTTCTACCTATCTTTCTTGTTACAGCTGATCATCTCCTTATTTCTCTCTCTCTCCCATTAACCTTATTTTCGGACCCTAACCCTGTCTCTCCTCAGGTCGAATCCATGACTCCTGCACTTATTATTAAACTTTGATGCCATCATTTGTCTTATATTTGCCAATATTTTGTAACGCCTACTTATTGTTATCCCCGTATTATCACTTTACTGTATTCCTCTACTTATTATTACTGTACCCATGTGTGCTGTCGTTCCACTTTTCTTTGTTGTACTCTCCCGGGTCATGCCTGAAAATAGTCATTTCATGGCTAGTGCACCTACCTGGTAAACAAAAACTAAATAAATAAAATAAATGAGCCCTTCTCCAGTCTTCTGGGACCTCTCCTGTGCTCAGAGACTCACTAAACAGGTCTGATAATGGCTCTGTTAGTTCCACCCTTAGCTCCTTTAGTACCCTGGGATGTATGCCATCAGGTCCCATTGCCTTGTCCACCCTGAGCTTATTGAGCTCTTGTAGGACCCTTTCTTTTGTGAAGGGACTAGTGCACACCTCCCTCCCCCCTGTGTCCATGGTGCTGAGCTGTGGGCCCTGCCCTACCTTCTTTCAGTAAATACTGATCAGAAGTATCTATTTAGGATAGATGCTTTTACATGGTCCTCCTCACATGCCCCCTTATCCCCTTTGATCTTAGCAATACCCCCTCTGGACTTTTTCCTTTCACTAATGTATCTATAGAAAGTCTTGTCCCCTTCTTTTACCATTTGTGCTAGTGTTTCCTTGGTTTGGGCCTTTGCCTGACTTACTGTCTTCCCTGCTTCCCTTAGGGAAGTTTGGTATGCCTCCCTATCTTCATCCCACTGCATTCCCTTATATTTCCTGAAGGCCAGCCTTTTGGCTCTGACCTTTTCTGCTACTGTTTTTGAGAACCAAAGTGGTTTCCTTCTTCTTTTGCACTTCCTTTTCTCTGTAACACAATGGGATGTTGCTTCAAGTATTGCATTCATAATGCTTGCCCACTTTGCCTGTACCCCTCATCTGTATTTCTTTTTGCCAGGGCTAGCTTAACTATATTTGCCATCTTATCAAATTCAGCTCCTCTGAAGTCCCATATGTTTGCCTTGGAATGGGATGATTTAGTTCTAGTGGCCAAATTGAACCATACCATGTGATGGTCACTGGCCTCAGGTGACCTTCTACCTGGAGATCTGTGATCACTTCCCTGTTAGTACTAGATCTAAGATAGCCCTGTCTCTTGTGGGTTGTTGTACCAGTTGTTTGAGGCCCTCCCTCTGCAGGGAATCCACTATGTGTCTAGTTCTGGCAGATGTTCCTGCTGGTATTGACCAATCTGTATCCGGCATGTTGAAGTCTCCCATTATCAGAACCTCCCCTTTAGCTGTCATGTTTTGTATATCTTCCAACAGTAATGTGTCTATGTCATCCCCCTGGTCCTAAACCACCAATCTTTAGGGAAAGGGACCCTGAATAGCTAAATGGCTAACTGGCCATAGGACAACTATTGGTCCTCTCCCAATATGTGCAATTCATCCCTGTAAACATGGCTTTGCCCCACAATTTCCAGGGTTAGCAAATCATGGTAGTAACCTGAAAAGTCTAACAAAAAGCAGAACAAGATCACTGCATAATCCTGGCCCAGGAAAACTACTCCTGAAAGAGGAAACTAGATAACAAATCAGGGTCCTATCAGACCTGCTGCATGGTGATCACAAATACATTTTAAGTAAATCCATTCTAGTAGCCCAAATAATTAACCAGAAAAAAATGAGATTAGGTACTAATAATATGTGGGTTGGCTATAATAATTTTTTATATCATCTCTACTTAAAGGTTGAAGCTCCATGGCCTGTTGGCTTATACATATATTAGGAAACATTAATATAGTAATCACAGTCTTACAAATTATTCACACATTGAAGAAATGCTTCAGAAGTTGCCACTTGCCAGGTACTTCTAGCCCTTTAAAAACTTTCCTAAAGTGCATAATTAACATAGAATAATAAAAATAAAGAAAATAAAAATAAAAACTGGCCAAGCATGAGTCATGAGGCTCCATTTGTACACAGGAGTCCTCCAAGTACTGGCACCAGTATATGATTTTTTTTATTAGAGACTAAGCTGCATGTATATTACTGCCATACTTCTCTAACCTATTTCAGAGTCAGTTAAACATAGATAATCAAAAGAGGTATCCACTGAAGTGAGAGAAAAAAAGCTGCCTACAGGAAGTAAAAGGCATCAAATAAAGATGAGGATAGAGAACGTTATAGAGAGAAAATGAGGGAGGCGAGCAAAGCAATAAAGAAGGCCAAAGCCGAGACTGAGGAGAAGATTGTGGAAGGAGCACAGAAAGGTGGCAAAGCCTTCTTTAGGTGCATAAGGGGAAAAAACAAAAACAAATGGGGTATAGTCAGACTAGTAGTGGAAGAAGGAACATAGCAGAGGATGATGTAGAAAAGGCAGAAGTACTAAACAGGTACTTCTGCTCCATGTTAAAAAAGAGGAGGAGGGCAATGGATCAGAACCAGTTAGAAACCACACCACTGAGCTAGCAGTCGATACAAGTCCCTTCATGGCAGACCAGGTCTTAGAAGCACTAAACAAATTAAAAGAGGATAAAGCCATGGGACCAGATAAAATACACCCCAGAATCCTTAAGGAACTGGGAAGGGAACTAGCAGCCCCCCTGACAGCCCTATTTGCTAAATTACTTGTGAGTGGAGAGGTTACTGGAGACTGGAAGAGGGCATCGGTGGTCCTGCTCCATAAATCTGGGTGCAGGGAGGAGGCAGAAAACTACTGCCCAGTGAGTCTCACCTCAGTTGTAGGAAAATTGATGAAATCCTTACTAAAGCAGAGAATATTAGCATTCCTGGAATCCAGCGTTAGCAGGGTCAAAACAACACAGGTTCACGGCAGGGAGGTCTTGCAAAACAAACCTGGTAGAGTTCTTCAACTGGGTTTCAAAGGCAATTGTTAATAGCCTACCTAGATTTTAGCAAGGCCTTCAATTCTGATCCACGGAAGGCTGATAAAGAAGTTAGATGGCATGGGGTGGGGTAGGAGGTAGTAAACTGGGTGAAAAATTGGCTGCACGGTAGAACACAGAGTGCAGGTTAACGCACATTATCACAAGTGGGGAAGTATCCAGCGGGGTACCCCAGGGCTCTGTATTAGAGCCTCTACTATTCAATGTATTCATAGCCAACATTGCAAATGGGCTTGAGGGGAAGGTGTCTGTTCGCAGATGACACCAAGATTTGCAACAGGGTGGACTTCCGGAAGGAAGTAAAAAATGGAATCAGACCTAAGATAACTGGAGGAATGGTCTAAAGCATGGCAGCTGAAATTCAACACCAAAAATGCAAAATCATGCAGGTAGGGAGAGGCAACCCAAAACGTAGTATTACTTGGGAGGAGAAAGACTAGCTGCAGCCAGCCAGAATGAGACCTGGGGATCATGATATCAGATGACTTGAAAGTGGGTAGACAGTGTGAAAGGTGGCACTAAAAGCTAGTGGCATGCTGGGATGCATTGGGAGGATTACGAGCAGGAAGGAGGTGATAGTACGCTGTACAGGGCACTTGTCTGCCCCACATGGAGTACTGTATGCAGTTTTGGAGACCACATCTCAGGAAAGACATAGAAACATAGAAACATAGAAGTTGACGGCAGATAAGGACCGCAAGGCCCATCCAGTCTGCCCATTTCTTTTTCTACCTTATAAATGTGCCATCGGCCTTTGCTCTGTCAGTGGCCTATCTATTCATAGTCATTTGTATTGCTCCCTTATGCCTATCCCATGCCTGTTTGAAGCCCTGCACTGTATTCATAGCCACCACTTCTTGTGGTAAGCCATTCCATACATCCACCACCCTTTGTGTGAAAAGAATTTCCTCACATTCCCCTTAATCGGCCCCCCTCTAATCTCATGCTGTGTCCTCTTGTCCTGCTATTTTTCTTATATTTAAACATGTTAGACTCTTTCACCTTGTTAATGCCCTTAAGGTGTTTGAATGCCTCGATCATATCACCTCTATCTCCCTCCTTTGCTCAAGGGTATACATATTGAGCTCTGTTAATCTGTCCTCATATGTCTTCTGATGCAGTCCCTGCACCATTTTGGTTGCCCTTCTCTGGACTGCCTCAATTTGGTTAATGTCCTTGTGAAGGTGTGGCCTCCAATACTGCACACACAGTACTCCAGATGGGGCCTAACCAGTGTCTTGTAAAGAGGGATTATTACCTCCCTCTTACGACTTGTGATACCCCTACTAATACACCCTAACACCCCCCTAGCCTTACCTACTGCTTTAGAGGTCTGCTTGGATGATTTCAGGTCATCAGTGATGATGATGCCCAAGTCTCTTTCTTCCTTTGTGACTGCTAGCAACTCCCCTCCCAGCCTATAGGTGGCTTCAGGGTTTCTCTTCCCTATGTGCATGATTTTGCACATCTTTGCATTAAATCCCAGTTGCCACTCTTCTGACCATTTTGCTAGTTTATCCAGATCTCTTCTTATTCTGCCCACGCCATCTGGATCATCTACTCTGTTGCAGATCTTGGTGTCATCTGCTAACAGACAAGCCTTACCCTCTAGTCCATCAGCAAGGTCACTAATGAAGATGTTGAAGAGGACTGGCCCCAGGACTGATCCCTGAGGTACCCCACTTGTGACTTGCATCTCTTCTGACTGTATACCATTTACCACCACTCTCTGTTTTCTGCCTGTCAACCAGTTTGCCACCCAGTTGACCAACTTCTGACCCACCCTGAGCCTACCCAGCCTATTTATCAATCTTCTATGTGGAACAGTGTCAAAAGCTTTGCTGAAGTCAAGGTAGGTGACATCAACTGCTCCCCCTTGGTCCACCACTCTGGTTACCCAGTCAAGGAAATCTATGAGATTAGTTTGACAGGACCTTCCTTTTGTAAACCCATGCTGTCTTGGATCCTGTGCCCCTATGGATTCCAGGTGTTGCACTATCCTTTCCTTAAGGAGTGCCTCCATAATCTTGCCCACTACTGAGGTAAGACTGACTGGTCTGTAGTTCCCCGCCTCCTCCCTGCTACTACTCTTGTTGAGCGGGATCACATGAGCCCTTCTCCAGTCTTCTGGGACCTTTCCTGTGCTCAGAGACTCACTAAACAGTTCTGCTAATGGCTCTGCTAGTTCCACCTTTAGCTCCTTAAGTACCCTGGGATGTATGCCATCAGGTCCCATTGCCTTATCCACCCTGAGCTTAGCAAGCTCTTGTAGGACCCTTTCTTTTGTGAAGGGAGTAGTGCTCACCTCCCTCCCCCCTGTGTCCATGATGCTGAGCTGTGGGCCCTGCCCTACCTTCTCTTCAGTAAATACTGAGCAAAAGTATCTATTTAGGATAGATGCCTTTACAGGGTCCTCCTCCTCACAGGCTCCCTTTTCTCCATTAAGCTTAGCAATACCCCCTCTGGACTTTCTCCTTTCACTAATGTATCTATAGAAAGTCTTGTCACCTTCTTTACTGTTCATGCTAGTGTTTCACAGTTTGGGACTTTGCCTGCCTTACTGCCCCTGCTTCCCTTAGGGCAGTTTGAGTCGCCTCCTATCTTCATCCCGCTGTGTTCCTTTATATTTCCTGAAGGCCAGCCTTTTGGCTCTGACCTTTTCTGCTACTGTATTTGAGAACCAAAGTGGTTTCCTTCTTCTTTGCACTTCCTTTCTGTCTAACACAATGGGATGTTGCTTCAAGTATTGCATCCTTAGTGCTTGCCCACTTTGCCTGTACCCCCTCACCTGTGTTTCTTTTTGCCAGGGCTAGCTTAACTCTGTTGGCCATCTTATCAAAGTCAGCTTCTCTGAAGTCCCATATTTTTGCCTTGGAATGGGGTGATTTAGATGTAGTAGCCAAATTGAACCATACCATGTGATGGTCACTGGCCCCCAGGTGACCTTCTACCTGGAGATCTGTGATCCCTTCCTTGTTAGTCAGTACCAGATCTAGGATAGTCCTGTCTCTTGTGGGTTGCTGTACCAGTTGTTTGAGGCCCTCCCCCTGCAGGGAATCCACTATGTGTCTAGTTCTGGCAGATGTTCCTGCTGGTATTGACCAATCTGTATCCGGCATGTTGAAGTCTCCCATTATCAGAACCTCCCCTTTAGCTGTCATGTTTTGTATATCTTCTAACAGTAATGTGTCTATGTTCTCCCCCTGGTCTGGGGGCCTGTAGACAACCCCAGTTCTTATGGCTGTCCCATTTCCTGTTTCCAGGGTGACCCACAGTTCTTCTGGCTCCTTATGTGTATTCTGAATTTCTGTAGCTTTGATATTTTCATTGACATACAGGGCCACTACTCCCCCTTTTGCACCTCGGTCTCTTCTGAACAATACATAGCCAGGTACTGAAGGCTCCCAAGTGTGGTTACTGGTAAACCACGTCTCACTAATTGCTACTATGTCCAGTTTAGCCTCTGACATTATTGCCTGCAGGTCTGGGATCTTATTTCCCAGGATGTGAGCATTTGTGTACATGATTTTCCATTGGCCAGATTTTGGTGTGTTAGTTGTTGGGTGAGGTTTGGCATTACCCCTGTGCGTCATATGGGGAGACAAACCTTTTTTCTTACCTGGTGATGCAAATGAACTGCAAACATGCTGAATCCCTGTTTGACCACTAGCTGAGGGGGGAGGGGTGTTCTTCCCATTCGACGTATTGGGTGCTGCACCCCTCTCCCCATTTGCTAGTTTAAATATTCTGCAAGGACGTCAAACTTCTGCCCCAATGCACTGACTCCCTCCTTAGTCAGATGCAGTCCATCAAATTTAAAGAACTTTCGCTCCCAGAACTGTTGCCAGTTCCCTACAAATCTGTGTCCTTTTTCCTGGCACCAGCCCTTGAGCCACGTGTTTAGCTCCTGTATCTCCCCTTCTCTGACCTTCCATCCATCTGCTCCCCTCGCCCAGACTGGCAGGATCTCAGAGAAGGAGATGCCGGACGAAATAGATGATAGTTTGTCACCCAGCCTGGTCAGGTGTTCCTTGGTCTCCACAACTGACAGGCTGGCGAGATCATTAGTCCCTATGTGTACTAAGACATCAATGTTTTCTCCTGCTTTGTGAACAATTTTAGCAATGCGGTCAGTGTCTCTCCATGCTGATGTACCTGGGAGACATCTGAGCATTACCCTAGCTGGAGATGGGTATCAACTCCCAATCATGAGTCTCATATGATCAGAAGTTTTTGGATTTCCTTTTTGCTTTTTTGTTTTGGTTCCTGATTTGGGTGAGTTTTGTTGTGCTAGCTCCTGTGCTGCAGAGTCCTGCTCTGCAGTGTCTTCTACCTCTTGTTTGATTTCAGAGATAGAGGCAGATACCTGTTTGTAGTGTTTATATGGTTTTTGGAGGTAATATGTTGGAGAGCAGAGAGTGATGGGGCACCCGATTTGTCCCTCCTAACCACCTGCCAACCTCCTGGACCAACTACCCTCTGCGGTCGAGGTTTTTCTGTTGGATGCTGGGGAAATGGCGGGTGGTTCTTATAATGTATTTCCTCTTGAATATGAAATTTGAGGAGTGTAATTTCTGCCCATGCTGCCTGGAGCTGAGCCCTAAGATCTCCAAAGGCCCAGCATGTAGGACAGTGTCCTATCCTTCTGAAAATTGTTCCACAGTACCTGCAGTTAATGATATCCATTCCAGATAAGTTGCTGGATTTATAACCTAGTCAGAGTAATTAGAAGGAAAAAGAAAAAAAAATGCAAGTAATGGTTTGATTGTGTTTTGTTTAACTTGTTATAACAAGTTAAATTAGTAGTGCCCTTAAATGAGCTCACCTTGTGGAGGCCCCACTGATCCACCCCTTCCTGCTCTGCCACAGGAAATGTCACAACTGTGGTACCCTATAAAAGGAGTGTAGTGTGGGGTGGTTGGGGATGGGGGTGGGTGGCTTGGCCCTTCCCCTGCCGAAAAAAAAGAACCACGGACGAAAGAACAAGGAGGTAAGCGCAGAAACAATCAGTCAAAAACAAATGCAGTAACCCTGAAAGCTTATCCTAATGTTAGATAAAACCGTAAAACCTGTAAAGCACCACCTGTAATAATTTCAGAGAAGATATACGCTATAAGAACACTTTGCTACAGAGAAAAATAAAGCAATGAAATGTTAGCAACAAACAGTAGCAATCCCTGTGGGTAAAAAATTAAAACAACACCACACAGTAAATCTGCTCAGCCAAAATAAGTCTTAATCCTTTTCCCTTGCTCTGGTAAGTTTCTCTACTCTGCGTTTCAAGCAGTCTTAGAAGGAAAGAGCTCAGCTGTAGCTAGGTGCCTTGGCCAGCAAACCAAGTCTTCTACCTCCAAGATATCAACTAACCTGACTTTTTAACCCTTCTTTCTGTTGGAAATTACTGACAGTTTGCCAGCTCCACCCCCCACATACACACCTAATCCTTTGGAAGAGCTGTGGAGGAAAGCAATTAGCTCCTTCAATGTAGAAGGAGACTGAAACACCTCTGAGACAACAAACCTTTTCAACAAAAAAAACAAGAATAAAATAAAACACAGTGTCAAACAGTAATTTTGCTTAGCCCAATGATAAAAAGTCACAAAAATGTAAGCTCCACCTGTAATACAGTAATTTCAGAGAAGATATACCCTGTAAAAGCACTTTGCTACAGAGAAAATAAAGCGGTAACAGAAGATATACCTTGCAAAGACAATTTGAATCAAAAGATTACAGCAGTAATCTGTTAGCATCACCTGTAGCACACCTTGTAATAATGCAGAAGAAGGTATACCAGCAACAGCAATTTGAATCAGAGAAAAATAAAGCAATGAAATGTTAGCAACAAACAGACATTGTTCAAATCAAGACATTGATAGGATGGAGACAGTGCAACAAAGGGCAACAAAACACCAGATGACATATGAAAACAGGCTGAGGGAGTTAAACATGTACTCCATGGAGCAGAGGAGAGAGAGGGGAGACATGATCGAGACCTTCAAATACATCAAGGGTATAAATAAGGTGGAGACATAGGTACTTTTCATGTCAAGGGAGGCAGTAGAACAAGGGGACATGACCTGAGACTACAAGTGGGAAGGTTCTGGGCCAATTGTAGGAAGTTCTTCTTCATGAAGAGGGTGGTGGACATCTGGGACAGCCTGTCACCAGAGACCGTGGGAGCAAAATGGTTGAGGGATTCAAGAGAGCTTGGGACAGACACAAGGGTATCATTCACCATGGGGGCAAATGGGGAGAGGTAGAAAGTACAAAACCTTGGGCAGACTAGATGGACCTGGCAGTCCCTTTCTGCCATCATCTTCTACGTTTCTATTCATAGTCCAGCAAATCTCCAGAGGCATCAGGCATTAACTAATTGTTGGGAAAACACAAATTGTCTTCGCGTCTTAAGATTGAAGTTAGATTTCATCTCTAATGGGCCGGAGATCAAGTATGATTTGCAGTGATACTGTAGGCAGGGAAAAATAGGCAGACTATGTGGGCCAACTGGTACTTTTCTCCCGGCAAATTCTTTGTTTCTATGTTTCTATGTTAATTTAAATACAGCCTACAACATATAAATTTCCCTCAGTTTCCATCAGTAAACTGTTCAAACCCAAGCCTTCTGTCTTTATTAGTAATGAATTGCAGACCGCAGCCTTTGTTTTCTTTAACAAGCAAAAAACTTTCTATTTTTTTAAAGCAGTACCTCTGAATGTAGAGTCATCTTAAGGTGAAACAAAACAAACAGAACACCAGTAGAAGTAACCATAAACTGGGTTTGAGAAGTGGGCAGATTTCCAGGATCAATACCCAAATCATTCCCTCACAGTGAGTCTTTACATAAAAGCCATAAAGTTTCCAGGAGTTTGTGTCCGCAAAAGGCTGCTGCCTCGTTCAAACTCTGGTTGATTACTTCCTCCTATTTGACCTTATGAGCCCCATTGCTCCATCTTCCATGTCAGGCCAAATTTATCTAGGAGACACAGACACACAGAAAACACTCCACTGAGCTTAGTAGTTTACTTAAATATTAGTATTTAGACCACCAACCTCTGGCAACATTGACATACCTTTGTTCATAATAAAAGTACTTAAGCATTTACAGTGCTAACAGACATCTCCTCTAGTAGCGAGATAGGAGGCGAACCCTCCGTCCTCCAGTCCTCATGGTTCGGCACTTTCTCTGGTTGACCCTCCTAGGCTTCATGAAGCCACAGTTAAACTAATTCTTGGTCTTACCATCTTGGCCTTACTTCCATTTTAGAGCTACTGCGAAAAATAAAAAACACTGCTGCCAAACAGTTAACAGTTCCATGTTGGCTGAGGTGCATGAGGGATCTACAAACCCCCTGATTCTTTAAAACGCAAAGGACACCAAAGCACCGGCCGTTCACTTGGAGGTTTACAAACGCCTGAAACAACTGCTCAAGAAGCCTCAAATTGTCCATTTACCAAGCATAAAAAAATGTCTACAATGAACTAGTGAAAACCAATTTAAAAAAAAAAAATAAGATGGCAAACATAAACAAATTGCAAATCCACCAGATTGGGTGTATTGATTCTTGAAGAAATCCCAGAACGATCTGATACTATGACTTGATTTTATTTTGGTGTTCAAGTTCTCTTTGAATGAGATCAGGCAGACACCTGAGTGAGTTAAAAAATCAGGAGAGAGAAATGACAAGCTACGTACACAATGTAAAATGACATATATAAATAAAGAGTATACAATAACTGGGTATCCCCTTTTTGCTATATGGAGGCCGTGGTGTAATTTGCCATTATAAAGGGGCATTTATAACGGCAAACACGCGCACAGTTCTCCTCCCTCCGCGCATGAGCCCACTGCAGTGTCTCCTTTCCTGGTTCGCCGCTTCCTTCTCACCCGCAACCCAGCTGCTAAAGAAACAAGTTACATAAAAAAGGTGTTATTGTCTACACAAAGTGGGATAACCAAATATTTAAAAAAAACTGTGAAACCTCAAAAAAACGAAAATCTGCAGACCGAACGAAAACTGAACTGGAGTGCGGCTGCACCAGAACTGCTGCTATTTTATATAATTCCTGTGGCCAAAAAGGGGAGACCCATCAATATAAAATAAAATATGGGGTGATGTGTGTGTAAACTCAAAGTTTACACACACCCTCAGGGTTAGATGCTTGCACAAACCCAGTGAGCGCTCTCTCTCAGGGTTTATGTAGCATTTAACCCCTTGGGTGTGTGTAAACTTCTCATTACACACACCACCCCATACTTTATTCTATATTTATTAACTATATTCAGTCTTGCGTTCTTGACTAATACAAATCCATTCTAAGTACTGCACTATTAGGCTGCAACAAAAAATAATACAGACTTCAAAAAGGAAGAAGAAAATGAAAAAAAAAATAACAAAAGGACAAAATCCAAAAATAAAAAATATTAATTGCAAAAATGCATAACGAACTGTATGACTGCTGATCAGATTTTATCTAACTATTGAAGATGCAGACTAAACACAAGCAATCCCTAATGCTTCATTAGATTTCACAAGACCAAACTAAAATCTAACACTTCATTCAAACCTTTTGGTGTGAAAGTATCTAAGTGGTTTATCCACCATGATTCCCTCTGTAGCAAATGTTGTAATCTTGACCCTCTGTTTTTCATATCATGGGACAGCTTCTTTTCAGTAAATTTAAACTGTCTGGTATGCTTTTGTGAGCTTTTGCATAATGAGCACCCAATGCATACATTTTTTAATTGCTGTAATGTGCTCTTGCAGTCTAACTCACTCTTGTATAATAGTGCAGTCTACATAGACTTTACTGTATGGGAACCATGCTTCATAAATTACACAGCCTGTTGCACAGTTTAAACGGGTTTTCATGCATGGTTTTAAACTTGTTCCTGCAGTTGCAGTTTTAAATCCCACTACTGCATATTTGTAAACACTGCAGTGTAAATATCAGTGGGATCCAATACTTTCAGCAGTTAACTAATTACTGCTCTTCTCAGATTTGAGATGACTGCTAGTTAGAAGATTACCTACTGTATGTTTGCTGCCTTTGAAGAGGAGACTCATGTTTTTTCTTTAAAATGTCAGTAGTTGACTAATTGGTTTGAAGAATGTGCCAATTATTAATTAAAATATTTTAATTTAATTGTTTTCTTATCATATCGAGTGACAACAGTCAATCTCTGATTTCTCTCATGTATTGTACATTTGTCTACTTTCAGCAAATTATCTTTGTTCATTTTTTTAATAACTATTCATAGCTCTCTTTTAATAGCTTTATTTTTGACTCCCATAAAGTAGTCTCTTTATCTAAAACGTTCAGTCATTTGTTTAACTTGCACTGTAAACAGTGTATCCATAGAACAGCTATGCTTTAACCTAATAAATTGCCCAAGGGGGGTACTTTTGTACCAAATTAGGTTGAGGGGCACTATCAGCTCAGAGAAGGCAGTATCCTGCAATCAATTTCCAATAGACATCTATCTCAATTTTATTTTCAGCATTAATAGAACACTTTAGGTCAAGAAATTCATTAACTTTTTCAGAAGCTTTGTAGTTGAAATACAAATTGAATAGTTATTTGAAAGCCATTCCACAAATTCTTGCACTTTGGACTCTGTACAATACAAAAAGGAATTCAGAGGTACAGAACTGTTGGTCGCACCTGGGACACCAGTGCCACGGTTAAATAAACGTACTCAGCACAATCCCATCAGTCATATATTCATTTACTCACAGTTCTCAGAGCCCTTCAAGGAAGTTGCTGTCCAAACCTGTGTTTCAGATAATCTGATTTTTATTAGTTCATAAAACACGGTAGTGGTGGAGCCTTTGAAACTGTTTTTGAAACTGCCTTTGAAATTGATTGCTGCTAAAGGATGGTGTTCAATGAAATTTATGCACCGTGTTTTATGAACCAATAAAAATCAGGTTATTTGAAACATCGGTTCGGACAGCAACTTCCTTGGAGGGCTCTGAGAACTGTGAGTAAATGACTATATGACTGAAAGGACAATACTAGAGGCAATACTAAGTACCACTCCATATGCAAAAAATATAATCTATAAAGCATTACCATCTGACCACCTACCCCAAGGACAAATTTGCATTTACAGAAACATGGGTTTCCTCCTAGCAGCTCAGGATCAAATTTGCATATGATGGGGCCACTGTGGCACCCATTACAGTGCTCCTGAGCTGGTGGTAGTATTCATCATTAAAAAAAATAATAATAATTATGCTTCAAAATAAATAAAATCCCTAGATTAGGAAGTCAGATGATACAGCCCTGTTTCTGTCAAGTTGTTCCAAATGGCATTTCACTGCCATAACTCCCAGTTCATGCAATATACAGGTATACAGTGAAGGTACTTCCACCATTTTAAAAAAAGTACCCTGGTCTCCATTCAAAATCTTTAATCTTGAGAAGAATGTCCTGGAGTCTTGGAGATAGCCTCTTGTGGTGGGAACAATATCTTTGAAAAGAAAGAAATCAATGTGTGTACTAAGTTTCTTCACCAAAGAGCCTATCCATGAGACTATGGGTCTTCCAAGTGGTCTTTCCTTGATTTGGGAATTTTGAGAATTAAATAGTAAGACAAAACCACCAGCTCTGAAATTCTTATGAAGTTTTCCTCACTACAGCTCAGTTGACCAGACCACAGAGCTTCATTTACTAGCTTGCCCAATTTTTCCTTAAACTGTTTTGTTGGACTTTTAGACAGTTTTCTATAACAGTTGACATCATTCAGTTGACGATATGGTTCTTGCATAGTCTGTTTTATTTGTTACCACAATGTTCCAACCCTTGGTATCTCTACTATTTTGCTATTCCCTTAATGCATGTATCTCAGAGGCAGAAACACCGTGATAAACAGGAGACTATGTTTTGTAAAGTTTCAAAATTTGTTGCCATATTCAGTTTTGAAAGGTAATTTACTGCAGGCAAGTTTGTGGACATTACAATTAGTAATATCTTGTCTGGTCAAAATGTACCAATTAGGTATAATTGTTTCCAGCATTCAAGTTATAATTGAGGTCAGGATCTTAAAATTGATGTTGAGGATGGAAATGGGTCTATAGGAGCACAGTGAATGGGGCCCTTGCTGGGCTTAGTAATCAAGGATATAACCACCTGACTCCACAAGGGAGTCAATCTGTCACCTTCTCAGAATGCTACCCTGAACCCCTGCCTAAAATGCAGTAACCTCAGCTCTAAATTGTTTTATAAAATTCTGCACCTAATCCATTGGTACGTGGACATTTCCCAGTTTTCAAATGGGTTATAGCCTTGGTTATTTCAGGGGCAGACATTGGACTGGTCAGAATGGGACAATGTTCAGGCATCATCTGAGGGAGGCCCAGCTTTTGAAAGTATACTTCACGTTTCTTGTTTTTCAGAGCATAACTTCATAAAAACCTTTAAAGGCTGAGGAGATTTCTTTCATACCCATCTCATCTCTCCCTGTTTCTAGACTATGAATTTTGGCTATCTGCACCTTTGCCCTTTGAGCTCTCAAGCTCCCAGCCAACAGCCGGAGGGCAAAAGACGCTCACTCATTATATTTCTGTCTAAGAAAGAGCAGTTTTTATTTGATCTTATAGTCTAAGGCCTGGATACTCAGACTGCACCAGGCTGTGGCGCAAGCCTGGGTGCAGCGCAACTTGGCTGTGCAGGGGCATTGACAGGGTGATATTCAATGGAGCTGCACCATGGCACAGCATCACTGAACATCGCACCCTGGCCACCCCACAGTGCAAGTGGCCAGAGTGGAGCAGGGGGATGTGCTAGCACAAGTTCCGTTGCGCTAGGCGCAACAACCGCGATATTCAAAAGTGCATATGCAGATGGAGCCATAATGCATGCAAGGTGCAAATGGGGCAATTTTCATGTCATTATGGCCCCATTTGCATGCAGGTGCACTGATCCCCGGCGACTTGTGCCTGGCGCCCTGCCAGACTGCAGCTGTCGGGGACCAACACCCCCTGCACAGCGTGGCAATGTGCCCCACTGCCTGATTGTGGGCATATGTAGAATTAAAAATCGTCCTATATCCCTGGTGGTCCAGTGGACCGCTCACTGCCTGATCACGGGCTTAAGTATACAAATACACGTCCAATATCCCTGGTGGTCCAGTGGACCTCTTGTCACCCGATCACAGGCATAAGTATACAAATACATGTCAATATCCCTGGTGGTCCAGTGGACCACTTGCAGCCGATCACGGGCTTAAGTGATCTAAATACCCATCCCATATCCCTGGTGGTCCAGTGGACCACTTGCACCCCGATCGTGGGCATATGTTTAAATCAAACATCCAATATCCCTGGTGGTCCAGCAGTACCCCCACCCACCCACCCACCCACCCACTGGGCCGACTACCTCGCTCCCCAGTCAGCGGTGGGCGGCAGCACCACCACCTGCCGCCCGCTGCCCGCTGACTGACACCGTGGGTAGGGCTGTATGCCCATTGGTCCACAGTGTGAGCCAATGGGTGTGCAGCCAATGCCGTACTACAGTCCAGATATGTGAATGGATCCATTCACATATCTGGACGATGTAATCTGATGCGAGCTACATGCCATTGGCTCTTGCTGTGGACCAATGGGTGAACACCCCTTCCATACAGTGTCAGTTGGCGGAGTGGCGAGGCGGCAGGCAGAAATGGTGCTGCCACTGCCGCTGACTGGGAAGAGAGGTAGGTGAGAACGTGGGCGGGTGGAGGGTACCGCTGGACCACCAGGGATATTGGATGATTTTACATACTGAAGTCTGTGATAGGGCTGCGAGCAGTCCACTGGACCACCTGGGATATTGGACATTTTGATTTAAACATATGACCGCGATCTGGCTGCAAGCGGTCCACTGGACCACCAGGGATATTGGACGGTATATATTCATACTGAAGCCCGCGATCGGGCCACGAGTGGTCCACTGGACCACCAGGGATATTGGACGTTTTGATTTAAACATATGACCGCGATCGGGCTGCAAGTGGTCCACTGGACCACCAGGGATATTGGACGATTAGGTTTTATACTGCAGCCTGCAAACGGGCTGCGAGCGGTCCACTGGACCACCAGGGATATTGGACGTTTATATTTAAACATATGCCCGTGATCAGGCATGGGGGGTGCCGCCACGAAGGTGCAGCCGGAGCTCGGGTGGCCACCCACAGGTGGCAGCTGCCGTGTTGCGCCCTGCAATACGGCAGCTCACTATGAGTGGCCAGCCGTTGTTCCTTTTTTGGCTCACCAGGTGTACGCACAGGTAGGGTTGTGCATGCATGGGCTCAGCACATCCCGGGCTGAATATCGGGATGTGCAGAGTATGCATGGGCGCGCCCACCTCAGCGCATACATTACTGATGCACTCCGGCTCATCGGGTTTGTGCCAGGCTCAATCCCCATCTGAATATCATGCCAGGGCACATCAGTGGGGTTGTGCATGGTGCAACACTATTGCACCATGCGCAACTCTTCTGAATATCTGGGCCTAAAGTTCTTGCAGTTCTTTCTTAAGTTTAGACAAATGTTTCCCCTGTTGTTTATTCATCTTAACTTTTCTCAAAGATTCTAACTTCTGTATCTGCTGTTTGAGAATTTTCTGCTGTACTTCCCTGCCTTTTCTTCCTAGCTGAGAGTTCAATGAGTTTCCTCTAAAGATAGTCTTGATGGTGCCTCACAATATAGGCAGGGTTGCATCTGGGATATCATTTTCCTTAACTGCAAGGTCTCTGATTCTGGGGACTACCTTTAAGACCTCCTGCTTCTTCAGTAGAGACACATTCACATGCCAAAAGGTATTTTTAGCTTTCTATTGAGTTGCAGATTTATAAAAATAGGAGCAGGATCGGACAGCCAAATAGAGCCTACCCAGCTTGAGTCTAATGAATCTGTCAGCTCTTTTGATACCAAGAAATAATGAAGTCTCGAGTAGATGTGGTGTGGTTGAGAAAAATATGTAGTTACATGTTGACCCATACAGCTGACACCACACATCAACATATTTCAGTTCCATATTTAGTTTATGCACCTTTTTGGTGACCTGATGTTCCAGCCTTGGGATTTGGGAGGTACTTTCTAGGCTGGGATTAAATGTCAAATTCAAGTTCCCTAGCAACACTAAATCACCCTACCCTTGCTCTGAGAGCAGCAGAAATAAACTATTGAAGAAAGCAATGTCCAACCCTGGAGGGGCATATAGTGTTGCCAGGGTGAGGATCATTCACTGATATTTCCCTTTTACCAACACAAAGTGGCCTTCTAGGTCAAGTTTTGAGTCAAACAATTCAAAGGTCACTGCATTTAGAACTGAGATGGCCCCTTCCCTCCACTGCCCAGCCTTAGAGGAGGAGAGAACCCTTTGATGGCTCTGGATGTCGTTGCTCCTGTCCATCTTCGTCCTCTCTCCCTTTGCCCTTGGTCCCCATGGTTTGATGGAACCTTGAGGGAGATGCAGCGACTAGGACGAAGGTTAGAGCATTGCTGGTGAAGACCCTTCCTTGATACTGACCATCTTAGATTGATGGAGCATTATCAAGCCTATCAATCTGCAGTCACCCTTAAAAGGCAGAATTCTGTCCTGGGAGATTCGGCAGCTCAGAATTGACCAGCTCAGCTTTTTTTGCACTGTAGACAGACTGTGCAACCCAGCCTGCCTACAAGTTTGAAAAGCCTTTTTGCAAGTAGAGTACAATGAACTTGCTGATTCTTTTAACTAAGGTAGCTGACATAGAGTGACTCCATGCTTACCTCTAAGGGTGTTGCTCTGGATCAGTGCATGGCGCTGCTCCTCAGCTTTCCTGGAGTACCTTGACTGACGGAGTTCATAGATGTCATGCGGATTGTCCAGAGTGCGTGTCCCACATGCTGTAATTTGGACCCAGGACCAACCTCCCTAATTTTGGGTTGTATTAATTCCATCGGTCTGGTCCTTGCACGGATAGTCTGGTGCTTCTTGGAAACAGGTGAGTTTCCTAGCTCCCTGAAGGAGGCGGTGGTAACTCCCCTCTTCAAGAAATCTTCTTTGGACCCTGACTGCCATGTGAACTACAGACCTATCTCAAACTTTCCCTTTTTAGGGGAGGTGATTGAGAAAGTAGTGGCCATACAGCTGGAGAACCATTTGACCATCCATGATTTCTGTGACCCCTCCAGTCCAGTTTTGGAAGAGGCACAGTACTGAGACAGCACTGGTTCAGGTGCTCAATGATCTCCCAATGGCTAGGGATCAGGACAACCATTCCATCTTGGTTCTTCTAGATCTCTCATCAGCGTTTGACACTGTGGACCATGGTGTCCTACTTGAGCATCTGAGGTTCATCTGTGGACTATCGGATGTAGTCCTCAAGTGGTTTACATCTTACCTCACTGGAAGAACTCAGAGGGTAGTATCCGGGGTTCATTCCTCGGACCCAGTTTCTCTGTCGTGTGGGGTTCCTCAGGGTTCAGTGTTGTCCCCCATGTTGTTCACAGTGTACATGCTGCCCCTCGGAGACATTGTAAGAAGGTTTTGGCTGAGGTTTCACTGCTATGCTGATGATACCTAGCTCTACCTTTTTTGCACCTGACCAGGATGGAGCTCTCTCGGTTTTAATAACTGCCTCACAGAAATTCATGAGTGGATGGACTCGAGTTGGCTGAAGCTGAACTCAGAAAAGACTGAGGTGCTGGTTGTGGCTTGTGGCTCCGGAGCACTGGATGGGGGGCCGGGGGTTGGTTTACCCTCCGGGCTTCACCTTGGGGGTTTATCACTCCCGACTTCTGAACAGGTGCGAAACCTGGGGGTAATTTTTGATGAAGGGCTGACTCTGCGTTCGCAGGTATCTGCCATTGTCAAGTCCTCTTTTTATCATCTGAGGAACATCTCCAGGATTAAGCACCTTGTTCCATCCAGCGATCTTCCTATGCTGGTCCATGCCTTTGTGCCCTCGTGCTTGGACTATTGTAATTCCCTCTACTTAGGGCTACCTGGGGTGGAAATCCACTGCCTGCAGCTGATGCAGAAAGCAGCGGCCTGGCTTTTGTTGGGAACTTCTCTGTCCAATCATATTTCGCCAGTGCTGAGCGGACTGCACTAGCTGCCAGTACAGTGGCGGATTACCTCTAAAGTCGGTCTTCTGACTTTTAAAGCTCTACATGGACTGGACCCGGACTACTTGAAGAGCTCCTGGTCCTTACTGCCTGGGCGATTGCTCTGCTCAGCTGGCGAGGGTTGCTAGAGATCTCAGGGGTGTCTTTGAAATCTTTGGGGGCCCATGCATTCATGTATGTGGCCCCTACCCTCTGGAATTTTCTACCCCGTCAGTTATAGGAGTGCGTGACCATGGAGGGATTTAAACAGGCCCTGAAAACATACTTGTGGTGTAGACTATTTGGTGTTTAACTTTTGTATTTTAACTGTACTAGTTGTTTTATATATTTTTAAGATTCTGAAATGTTTGATGCGTTTTTAACTTTTGTAAGACGCCTTGGTTTTTGAAAGGCGCCATAGAAATAAAGACTATTATTATTATTATTATGATAACCGAACAAATGAATGTTGTGTTCGAGACAAATGCATGTTCGGCAGTAACAGGAACTCAGCTCTAGACTTTCTCAGCCAGGTCATCACTTTATTTCTTTTGATCAGCTTGGTGAGGCCACTGACATTATTTGCTACTACTAGTGTTCCTGTGTATTAGTCATTAGGCTGATACTAAGGGGTCATCTTTAGGATTAAAAGTTGCACAAAAGAGCACATAGTTGGATATAGAAAAACCTGAAATAAGGGTGTCTATCCACTGAACTGCACAACGTGCCAAGTTTTTAGTAGCAGAACAAACCAGTGTGTCACCAGCGAAAAAAGACCCAGACTAATAAACTTGCACCTTCAAGGTAGGAGACCTGACTCGAGAGGGCTGTGTTCTCATGCTCAGCCACCTTACTCCATCCTCAGGCCCACATGAGAGAAAAAGTTGGGATCTGCCCCATTTGTGGAGAGCCACCCTGCGAGCTCTAGTCTGGTGTGGTGAGCTCAGAGCAGTAGGAAGACAAACCACAGCTTCACAGTAGTACATCCCTCATCCTTTCCCTGTCCCCATTGGTGCCCGGAAGGGTCTGAAAAGTGGTAGGGCCAAGGATGTAGGGGGTATATTCTTCCCTAGTAATAAATTAACATGATTACAAAAACTGATAGGGCCACTTATGAAAGTGGTAGGACCATGGCCATAGTGTCCCCCCCTCTGTTCCGGCACCTATGCCTGCCCCCCGTATCAAAAAGCTATAACACTTTAATACTGTACACTCCCTCCCACAGACTGATAACAAGGAACAGCCATGTCCTTTCCCTGGAACCAGGAAAATATGCAGAAGCTAGTCCAAATAACAGCCCAGCAACCACTGTAAAAAGAAATCAAAAGCAATACAACAGATTAAGATCTAAAGGCCCACTGAAAGAAAGAAGGGTGTTACACAACATGTAAGGCTAGTGCAAAGTTGGCCTTCAAGCATCTCAACTTACAGTAGTTGCAAACAGCATTTCAGCTTAGTGCCTCATGAGAGTTGTCATTTATTTATTCATTTATTTATTTAAAATTTGATAAACAGGAAAAGCACACTGAGCTGACACTTGTTTTATTAGTAACTCTTGGGAATCGGGGCCAGAAAAAGGATATGTTTTTGCCATTTAATTAACAAAACAACCACAAGGCAGGCAACTGCCAGACAAGGCTGCAACAGCAGAGCCCCACAGCCAACTCTGTTTCCCAAGCCTTCACAACACCAGACCATCACCCCTCACTAAGGGCCGCCAAGCTGCAAGTTTCCCGACCCCGAGAGGCACCACAACCATCGGCCCTGTTAATGACACTAAAAAACTGAGAATAAACTAATACCAGCAGCTATCTGGCTAAACGATGAATTAATAACAAATTAAAATGTAGAGGTGGCTACTCATGGTAATGAGGAACATTAATGCCTATATATCAAAAGCAATACATGTCCCTCTGATTAGCTAGTACTCTAATGAAAAACATTAACAGTCAAACCAGGCTCAAGAAGGTGGTTCCCACAACAACAACAATCTGGTGGGGCAGACAAACCAGTAATTGGCTTAATTATGAACATTCTCCCCCTAAATCTAGGAGACAGTATAGTGTAATGGTTAGAGGCACTGAGCTGCAAACCTGGAGACCTGGGTTTGAATCCTGTCAGCCCCCACTTGTTTACTGTGTGACCCAGAGCAAGTCACTTAAAGAGCAGGGCCTGGATATTCTAAGGGGTTGCTCATGGTGCAGCAGGGTTGCACCATGCGCAACCCACCACAGGGCCCTGGCACGTTATTCAAAGGGGCAAGTTGTGATGCGCAACTCCCAATGCACTGGGGTGCATTGGTAATGTATGAGGTGCAAATGCAGGGGGCGTGCCCATGCATATGTGGCACATCCTGATATTCAGCCCGAGATGTGTGGTGCATATGCTGGCACAACCCTGCATTGCGCTGCACAGGGGAGCTCAAAGTTGTGCCAGAAAAAACAAGGCACAAGTCCAGACCACCCACAGGTGGGCTGCTATATTGCAGGGCGCAACACAACAGCCACCGGCCGTGGGTGACCACTACTCAGAATAAGTCCACAAGCATCAAACTGGTTCCTGGTAGTCCAGTAGACCCCCTCCCTCCCGTTAGCCCGGTCACGCAACACAGTGTTAACTCCTGCCCTGGTAGTCCAGCAGTCCCCCCCTCCCGTTAACCTTAGAACCACTTAGATCCACTTACAAAGATCTTTAATCTCTCGCTTAGACTGGGCCATTTCCCTCTCTCTGGAAGAAAGCCACTGTCACACCGGTTCACAAAAGCGGAGATAGGACACTGCACACCAATTACAGACCTATCTCACTCCTCCCCCCACTATCCAAAGCGCTAGAGCGAATAGTGTTGGACCAACTAGTTGAATTCCTGGATAAGTACAATGTACAGTGCCCAAAGCAGCATGGCTTCAGAAAAGGGCACAGCACCACCACTGCACTACTGGAATTTACAATCTTCATCCATGCCACGCTTGACAAAGGGAACTGTGGAGGGGCAGTATTTATAGACCTTACCAAGGCATTCGACACAGTTAACCATCCCCTACTGCTCAAGCAACTGTCCTCCATTGGGATCTCCAGTGATGCCCTTCCATGGTTCACCAGCTACCTTGATAATTGGATCCAGCATGTAAGGATTGCAGGGATCTCTTTGGATGAGAAACCGGTCCGCTCCGGAGTCCCCCAGGGATCTATTCTGGGCCCTCTACTCTTCTCCCTCTTCATCAACAATCTCCCCAGTGCCTGCCACCAAAAAATATTACTATACACAGACGATGCAGTCCTGTTTTCCAGCCGCCATGACATTACAGTCCTTGAATCCCAGCTGCAGCTCGACTTCAGTTGTACCGAAGACTGGTTCAATTCTCATAAACTTGTCCTGAACCACAGCAAGACTAAAGCCATGTCCTTCTGTAACCCGACAGAGCAGGCACAACTCTCTGTCCCTCACCATCAAGAACCATGCTGGGAACCCACTCGAACATGTCAAGGAGTTCAAGTACCTTGGTATTACCCTGAATAGTACCCTCTCCTACACTCAGCATATTGACACTGTTGCCAAGACCGTCAATATATGGATTGGACTACTACACAAACACAAGCACTGTATGCCTGTGGATGCCCTTAAACTAGCCATCTACAGCTCTGTCACCTCTATCATTGACTACGGTCTTGCCATCTATGGCTCTGCCTCAACAAGTGCCCTCGGCAGGATCTCAGTTGCTCTCAACAAAGCCTGTAGACTACTGACAGGTGCAGCCCGACAAACTCATACCTGTGACCTCTATGCACAGGCCAGCTGGCTACCCCTATGCAGTAGAATACAATACCAGACCTGCTTACTTACCAAAAAGATTCTCCTTTGTCTCATGCCACCTGGTGTTAGCTCACTCCTTACTACCTACAGGGGCACTCAACAAACACGTGGTGCCCAATCTCTAACCTTTCAGGTTCTCAGATGTCGTACCTCCGTGGGTCAGCGGTCCTTTATCTGTAGAGCCGCTCAATGGTTCAATTCCCTCAATAAAGAAGCACTTTCCTCTACTACACTTGGATCCTTCAAAAGGAATCTCAAACTTTACCTCACCTCTACCACTCAATGTGACTGCTTCTCTGAACAGAGATCTCTCTAAACACCTCCCAGCTCACTCATGTCTCACAGCCCGCCCTTTCCCAATCTCATTTTCTCTGGCACTGGGCCTTCCTTGTGATGCCTTTCCTGCTTCACATCTCCACTGGTACAAGACATTTTCCACCACAATCTGACAGTGGCCCATT
Organism: Neoceratodus forsteri; assembly: GCA_016271365.2. Taxonomy (NCBI): domain Eukaryota; kingdom Metazoa; phylum Chordata; order Ceratodontiformes; family Ceratodontidae; genus Neoceratodus; species Neoceratodus forsteri. The sequence goes on along the minus strand of CM028132.1, from coordinate 1,177,151,079 downwards.
AGCCTGCCAACTTCCTCTCCCAGTCGCATGCCTGCAATACTAACTGCCTATGGTGCCCTCTATCTCTTATTGTTACCGCAGCCAGCTGCCTACTCAAGCTGCTCGTTTTATGAATATTATCTCAAAGTATGTTATAACTGAGTATCTTTATTTTTTCTTTTAGTTGTTTTGGTTGTTTATTGTGCATTCTTTTACTACCTCTGTATGTATGTCTACCCTCATCCTTTGACGTGGAACCTTTGTAAATGAGCAGTTTCTGCTCAAAGGTATTTGTAATCCGAGAATTTAATAAATAAATAAAAATAAAAAAACACCTGATGGTGGGCAACGGTAACTGTACAATCCCTGGTGGACTAGTGGGTGCCACCTCCTTCCATACACCCGATCATGGGCAGCTGTATTGCTTAGAAACCCTTGCAGTCTAGTGCTATCCCTGCCCTCCCATTCTGCCCGATCATTTGGCATCCGTGACAACGAGATACCCCAGTGAGACCAGTGGAACCCCTCCTCCACCCACAGAGGACCCCTGACACCCAGCCCCACCATCATCGGTGAGCAGCGCTGTATACTCACATACTGCTGGCTGCCGCCAAATGACAGCTTACAATATGATCTGTAAGCCCATTGGTCCATGGTGACGGGCAGAATGAGCTTACACCTCATACTGCTACAGAGGCGGATCTTTGGATGAGACAATTCACAGATCCATGCCGCAGTAGTACAGTATGATGTCTCAACCATCATCCCACCGTGGTAATCGCTACAGATCATACTAACTGTCATTAAGCGAGCAACGGACGGTATCTGGTGTAACGCCCACTGATGATGCGGAGGAGCTGGGTGGCAGGGTCACTCTGTGGGTGGAGTGGAGGGGGGTTCCACTGGCCCACTGGGGTATCTCAGTTTTCGACAGATGCCCATGATCGGTGGATCGGGAGGGTGGGGGATACCTCATAAGTCTTGTGATGTAATCCGTACACCATTTTGGCAGCCCTCCTCTGTACCGCCTCTATTATGTCAATGTCCTTTCGAAGGTGTGGTCTCCAGAACTGTACATAGCACTCAAGGTGAGGTCTCACTAGGGTCTTGTACTGTGGAACCATTACCTCCCAACTTCTGTTGGCGATTCCCCTTCAATACATCCCAACATCCCACTGGCCTTTCCCACCACCTTGGCAGTCTGCCTATTGGCTTTCAAGTCATCTGTGATTATGACCCCCAATTCTCTCTCCTCCTTAGTTACTGTCAGCAACTGCCCCCAATCCTGTAGCATGCTGCAGGGTTCCTGCTCTCCACATGCATGATTTTCCATTTCTTTGTGTTAAACCTTAGCTACCATGCCCCGACCATCTCTCCAACCATTCCCGGTCTCTTCTCATCCTTTCCAACCCCTCTGGGGGTATAATGCAGATCTTGGTGTCATCTGCAAACAGGCAAACCTTTCCTCCAGCCCATCTGCTGTGTCACCAATGAAGACACTGAAGAACTGGCCCCAGTACTGTCCCCTGAGGTACCCCACTGGTCACCTCCCTTTCCTCTGATTGGGTTCCATTTACCACTACTCTCTCTTTTCTATCCCTTAACCAGTTGCCAGTCCAGTTCACCACTTTGTGTCCCACCCCCAGGCTGCCTAGCTTGTTGACCAGTCTCCTATGTGGGACCGTGTCAAAGGCTTTGCTGAAGTCGAGGTAGGCAATGTCTACTGCCCTCTCCTTGGTCTACTGCTTTTGTCACCCAGTCAAAGAAATCTATCAGAATTGTTTGACAGGCTTGTCCTGCAGAGAACCCATGTTGCCTGGGATCCACCAGCCCATTGGCTACCAGGTATTCCACGATTCTTTCCTTGAGGAGTGCCTTCATTATCTTCTCGACTACAGAGGTTAGATTAACTGGTCTGCAGTTCCCCACTTCTTCCCTACTACCGCTCTTGTGAAGATGGATGATGTTTGCCTTCTCCAATCCTCTGGAACCACTCCAGTGTCTAAGGACTCGCTGAACAGACGTGCCAAAGGGCTGCCAGTTTATACCTCAGCTCCTTTAAGACCCTGGGATGTATGCCATCTGGACCAATGGCTTTGTCAACCTTTAATTTTGCCAGTTCCTCTAGGACCGTTTCCTCCATGAGTGGTCTGGTGTTTACCTCCCTATCTTTAACTCTTCTGAAGTCCAGCTGTCGCCCTTGCCCATCCCTTCCACAGTGAAGACTGAAACAGAAATATTCATTCAGGATCACTGCTTTTTCCCAGTCTCCCTCCACTATCTCCCCCGGACCCTCTAAGCTTTGTCATCTCCCCTTTGCCTTCTCTTTCTAGCTGATGTGCCAGAAAAATGCCTTGTCCCCCTTTAATTGAGCTGAGCTATTCTTTCCTCTGTTTGCACTTTAGTGCTCCTTACTGCCTTTCCTGCCCTCTCTCTGGCACTTATAGTACCTCTTCTTGTCCTCCTTGCTTTGTGTCCCCTTATACTTCCTGAAGGCTAACCTCTTGGCCCTTACTTTTTCTGCCATCCACCTGAGAACCAAAAGGCTTTCTTCTCATTTTACTCTTGTCTGTAGACCTGATGCATTGTTCTGTTACCCCACTATAGCCTCTTTGATGTGTACCATTTCTTCTCCATGTTCCCACCTACCCCTGTCATTTGCAGGGTTTCCTTTAGCTGTAGTCCCATTCTGGTAAGTCCGCCCTTCTAAAGTCTAAGACTCTTGTTTTCATTTGGGTTGACTGGATCCCTGTGTCCACCTGAACCACACCATATTGTGGTTGCTGGACCTAACTGTCCTTCTACCCTAAGATCTGATACCCTGTTCCCATTGGTCAGCACCAGATCTGGGATTGCATGGACCCTGGTAGGTTCCTGAATGATCTGTGTAAAGGCCAGCCTCTCAAGGGAGTCCACAGTCTTGTGTCCTCACTGAGGCCCCTGCGGTGATGGACCAATCCACTTCAGGCATGTTATAGTTACCCATTAGCAGTACCTCCCCCTTTGCTGCCATGTCATGCATGTTTTCCAGCAGCTGCTTGTCAGTTTCCTCAGCCTGAGCTGGGGGTCTCTAAACAACCCCAGTGCTTATGGCAGTTCCATTGCCTGGCTCGAGGGTGACCCATATTTTCTCTGTTTGCTCATGCCTATTTTGAATTTCAATTGTCCTTATGCTTTCTCTGATGTAGAGGGCAACCCCACCCCACCCTTTTACCTTCCCTATCTTTTCTGAACAGGGCATAACCTGGTACACTTATGTTCCAGCTGTGATTGCTGGTGTACCATGTTTCGGTTATTGCCACTATGTCCTGATCAGCCTCCGTCATTATTGCCACCAGGACAGAGACCTTGTTCCCCAGACTGTGGGCACTTGTGTACATGATCTTCCATGAAGAACTGCATTTTTCTGTTCCCTCTTTATGCATTGCTCCCTGCTTCATCCTACTTTTCCTAGAGTGTTTTATGTTTTGCCTCCTATTTATTATGCTACTGGATGCTTGTGGTCCAGGTCCAACTTTTGGTGGTGATATTATTATGTCCTGAGTGTAGCCTATCCCTCCCTGCATATCCAGCCCTGGGATGACATCCTGATCCTGCTCGATGTGTGCACTAACCTGAGGGGGTGGGCTGCCTGAATCTCCCTGCACCTGACAGCCCCCCCCCAGTGGCTAGTTTAAATACTTGCACAGGAAGCATGTAAACCTCTTATTGAGGACAGACATTCCTCCACAGAAGGATGCAGGCCATCTTTCTTGTAGAGGCGTGTGTCCTCCCAGGTGGCACCCCACTCCTCAATGTAGCCAAAGTTGTTGCCCTTGCACCAGTCCTTCAACCATTTATTGAAGGTGCTGATGTGGTGGTTCCTTTCCCCTGCCTTCCCTGACTGGTAGCACCTCTGAGAATATTACAGAGTTTGCCACCCCCCAGCTCCTTCCCAATGCCCTAAAATTCTCCTGAACCTCCTTCGGACTCACCCTTTCTTTGGCTAGGTTGTTTGTCCCCAGATGGGCGATGACGTCCAGGCCCCCCTCCTAGCCATGGCCTTTGCGATCCTCTGGATATGCTCCCCCTCCCTCCAAGCTGAGCCTCCTGGGAGGCACATGGCCTCTCTCTCTCTCTCTCTCTCTCCCCTGATGTCTGATCCTATATCCATACCCCAAACTATTGAGTCCCCCACCAGGAGAATCTTCCTTCTCCCCTGGGGTTCTTTGGCCTCCTCCTCTGTGCCACCCTTCTGGTGGGTCTTCCCATCCCCCCCTGGTCACAACTTTGGGTTCCCTTTCAGGGATATCTCCCTCCTTGAGAACACTGTATCTGTTCCTTAGTTGTACTGGGTGGGGTGTGTGCCTGATCTCTACCTTCCCTAACCTTCCTGAGCTCACCATAGTTCATCCAGGCCTCTGTCTGGATAGCCTTTGCAGCAGTGGCTGGTGCTGTGGTAGTCCCTGGGTGGGGGCAGAGGACCCCAGTACTCCTGCCAACTGTGCTTGGAGCATGGCAACCTCCTCCCTCAGCCCAGAGAGGTGCCTGCAAATGAGGCAGCACTGCAGTTCCCAGAATGTGCTCCTGAACACTGCTGGCTCTGCACCCACTGCACTGCACCACTCCTTGTATGTCATCCTTCATACTCTTGAATATGGTCCTACCCTCTTCTGTTGTTGTTTTTTTTTTACTTACTTTACTCTTTCCCTATCACAGAATTTCTTTATCTAAGTCTCTGAAATGTTTATGGGCCCTGGTTACCCTGAGTAGCTCAATCCCCCAGAGAAATCAATGACACACTCAGAAGCCTCTGACCCTCAAATCCTGTCCTTGACTCATCAGTTTTCCTGGGGTAGAGTATACACTTATCTGCTGAGGTCTGGCTCAGTCCCCTTTATGCCCCTCCCACTCAGCTGCCCCTGCTAGTCACTGTTCCTTGCTCCTGTCACTCAGATTCAGTGGGGGTTGGGAGGAAGGACAAAATACCAGCAAACACTTGCTCACTTAAAATACCAGCAACTAGTAGTTAACTTAAAATATCAAGCAAAGCTAACTTTAAATACCAACAAACAAAGAATAGGTCACTAAGTATTACCTCAGCCCCCAAAAGAAAATAGAACCGTATAATGAATTAAATGGCAAATTAAACAGTAGAAACCAACACTTCCCTCTTTCTTCTCCTGTGGTTTCTTGCTTCTAAACGATTCAGATTAGCTCAAGTGATTAAGATGGCTCCTAATAGTTCCCTTCCCAACTCAGAAGACAAACACCAGCAAAAAAATACATAAATAAATAAATAAATAAATAAAATACCAGCAAACACTTACTCACTTAAAATACCAGCAACCAGTAACTAACTTAAAATACCAGCAAAGCTCATTTTAAATACCAACAAATAAAAGAATAGGTCACTAAATGTTACCTCAGCCCCAAAAAAGAAAATAGAACAGTATAATGAATTAAACAGTGAATTAAACAGTAGAAACCAACACTTCCCTCTTTCTCCTGTGGTTTCTTGCTTCTTGCAATATCTTTAGAAATTTGCAATAGGTGTGCCCTTTAAAGAAGTATACCTAAAAACAAACAAATTACTATGGCTAAATGATAGGATCAAAACAATAATTAAAGATAAAAAGCAGCTTTGGAAAAAGCAAATAAAACACTGAGACAGGAAACCTGGAATAAATTCAAGAAAGTCAGAATCAAGGTAAAACAGGAAGTTAGACAATTATAGGGTATTTCTGTAAAAAAAGTTATCAGTATTACTGATCCAAAACATTATTGGCCCTAATACAATCCTTAACAAACCCAACAAAAATCCAAAGTAATTTTATGGAAAATGGTGAATCCATATCACCTAAAAAAGGTGGCTAATATTTTAAATAACTATTTTATAAACCTCCCAGATTCAGAAGATCAAAACTTAGTAAACAAGGATTGTGGGGAAAGTATTACAAAAAGTGAAGAAAACAATATAGGATAATACCAGAATTTAGATTCAAAAAGACAAACTAGAAGGAAATCATCTCAATAATACATAGGTTAAAAGCATATAAGGCTCATGGGCTGGATAGTATAGAAACCACGTTTATAAAAGATTCTTCAAATGAAATTGCCCAGACATTAACTACGTTATTTAATCAGAGTTTAATAGAGTGTTCCTTTGAATAAAATATGGAAACAGGCTTAAACATTCCCAATATACAAAGGCAGTGAAGCTTCTAATCCTACAAATTATTGCCCAATTCTGCTGCTTTCTATAGTATCTAAAATAATGGAAAGAATCGTCCATAACCAGTTAATGAGCTATCTTGAAAAATACAGTAAATTAAGCAAATTACAGTATGGCCTCAGGAAGGGACTGTCCATGGACACCGCACTCATGGACTTTGTTGACCTGATGGCTTCTCCATTGGGAGAGGCATGAGCTGTGGGCATAGTGTTTGTGGACTTGTCCAAAGCGTTCAATTTAGTGGACCATAACATTTGTTGAATGGCTTAGTGCAATAGGTGTTGCAGAGGAACTCATGAAATGGTTTTGATCATATTTATCGGAGTGATACCAGTTGGTAACAGTAGGGGGTACAAAATCAGACATGGCACTGACTACTGAGAGTCTTCCAGGGATCAATTCTGAGGTCCCTACTGTTCCTCATTATGTAAATGAGCTCCCAAGCTACATAAATAAAACAAATATAAGATTATATGTGGATGACACCATGTCAGTGTCAGAGGAGAAGACATTAGGAAGTTGAATTAAATCTACAAAGTGATTTCAGTGTATTCCAAACCTGGTTCCTACTTCCAAACTGATCTTAAATTAAAAAAAACACAGTCCATGCTTTTCAGTCAACCTCAAACAAGTAAGCATAGTCAAGCAAATAAAAACAATAAATGGATTGGTTCTTATTCAGACTTCTACATATAAATATTTAGGAATTCAAGTAGATTAATATATTTCCTTTGAAGAGCATATAAACCAATTAACAGAAAAAGTAAATTCCAGAATAGGCACTATGAGAAGAGCATCAACCTGTTTGACAAAAAAGACCGATTAACTGTAGCAAATCAGCTAATCAATTTACAGTTTCATTTTTATTTATCAGCTATAATCCATTACAATATTGAAAGAAAAGTACAAATACAATATACAACCACATATCTTCATATACAAACTCATTCAGATGATAAAATTCTCAATACAATTCAACATTAATGCATTTCAAAGGAGACTCTAAAACTCATTTATAACATATAGCTATACATATATATATTATGTATACTCATTTTGTCTATGCATATGTATAGCTATCTATCAATTAAAACAGTTACCCAATCATCCTAAATTAATCACAGGTGTAAAGCTGCCAGAAAGTCAGTAATCTTCAAAATAATATCAATATCCTATGTATTAAAAAAGAAGAGGAATAATTTGGTCAGGAGGGAGGCAGAGATCACCAAGAACAGAACCAAGCCATTCTTGTCTTCTTTCTGAATTTAGCACCAGGGAATGACATCATGGTATGGCAATGGGGTGCTCTGGTTGGGTTGGAGGGAAGCGGGGTTGGGGGTCCAGTCCTGATGGGGTGGGGTGCCACGGTGGGCATTGTTATTGTGCTCGGGGATCTGGACTGGGTGGGGGGTACCTCTGCACAGTGGTGATGGAATCAGGCATTTGTCTCTTGCGCGCAAGGATCAGGCATGTGGGGGGTCCCTGCAATATGGTGAAGGGTCGAGGATGCTCGATCAGTGAAATGGGATAGGGCATGGGGGGTTTGCTCGCACAACCGATGGGGCGTGGGGTTTGGGAGTCCATACAGTATGGAGAAGGGTTAGGTGGGCACTATGCATGCCGGGGAAGGGAGGGTGCCACTATACAGCCAGGGCTGTGAGCTGTGGTGTGCCTATGTGCACTTCCACAGTCTGCCTGTGGGAGTCTTGACCCGACAGGCCCAGCTTTTACGTGGCATATCTTTGGGGCACTCTCTGGCCAGTGGCGGCACATTCCCTCTGAATATGCCATTGTGCTGATTATTCATGGACCGCTCATACAGTACTGTTGCACCTGACTCATTCCCTTGTGGCTGGCACATCCAGCTATTCTAAATATTACAGTGCAGTACAATGTTGGAGTTGTGTGGTGCATCACCCTGCCGCCCAGTTGCACTCGCATTTCCTTTGAATATGGGCGCCCAGATCTCTGCAGCATGTAGAATGCTTGACTTAACTTTTGCATTCACTACATTTAGGACTCCTAGTAAGCTACCCTTACCATATTTTTGATTGAAGATTTTGAATGCATTAGTAGTAGTTTTAAGTTTGGAGTACATGTAATTAATATGTAGTGTCTTATTCCTAAATAATCATAACATTTCACAGTCCCCAACTTATCCTTTTCCATATATACAGAAGGATGAATTTTCCTTATCAGATAATCATTCCAATTATGGACTATGGTTGTTATGTCTTTAGTGGGGCAAATAAAAAAGTACTTCAGAAATTAATTTCTGCTTGCCATAGATTGGCTAGGTTTGTGTTAAAAAGCGAATACGATACACATCTTTGTTATTTATATCAACAATTAGACTGAGTTTCATTACAACAAAAAAGGGAAAGGACATGGACTGTACTGTTATATGGGATTTTTAAAAATGGAAAACCCACTGGACTGCTAGATAAATCGGGCCATTCAAATCATCGTTTTCACTTAAGATTAAATAAATCATGAGAATTAGTTGTACCAAAAATAAAAAACAGTTTTGGGAAACTGACATTTAAATATAAAACAGCAATAACCTGGAATAGATTGCCATCTCAAATTCGACCATTAGAAATGTCTATGACATCATTTAAGACTGCATTGAAACAAGAACAATGTCATGTATCTGTAATGTCTGAAAAATGGTATGTGTGTTAAAAAATCGAGTAATTCTGTTTGAGTATGTTTAGTCCTCAACTTCATGCATTGTTGTAAAGATTTATGAAATGTTATTTTATAACTTTATATGTGTAGCTTTACTACTTGAAACAACTACAGGAGCACCTTGTAAACAGAGTATTTATAGCCCTAATGGTGAAATTGTTCTGTCAATATAAGCCTATATAAATAACAGTGTTTTACCACTATTACTACTACTTAGGAGCCCAGTGTATTTCAGGGAGAAACTAAATATATTTTTCTATTTTTTTCAAAAGAAACAGATACTTCTTTCAGCAGCAAACTTTGACTTTTATAAGTTTGCACTACTGTGGTCCATCTGTAGGATTTTATGATTTGAAAACCATAATTGGCTTCTCTTTTTTCTCCCCAATAAAATCTGGTTTTGAAGAAAATGTCACCTGCTAAATTATAATGAGAGATCACGGTTATCAAAATCACATATTTATATTAAACATATCATATTTGTGGTAGAAATTATTTCTCTTTAAAAATCTGAAAACAGGTAGGCAGTTTCCCATTGAAATACATAACCAGCCTTACCAGTAACATTTTCTGACATCACAATACAAGAATTCCATTGCATTCTTTTTTGCTAGTGGTTGGCAAAATCCAAATAAAATGATAAAAAAGGTAATTAAAGAAACAAATAAAAGCAAACAGAATGATTACAGAGGTATACAAAGACTCCAAAACTTTCATTCTTTAAAATATACATCCTTACTAAGCACCTTCCTTGCTCCCACTCCCCCTGGGTTGCACCTGGAAACAAGCTTCAGCTTAGTGTGCCTCTCCAGGTTAAGCAATATCCCCTTTCCCTAAATCTGGCCAAAGTCTGGGAAAGGAATCATCTGTTCCACGTAATCAAAAAGGCAGACTGGCACATGTTTACAAAGCTTCAATCCTGCTGCAGGAAATACAGTACCTTCCCATCAAATGTTCAGGCAAGTAGGTGTGTTGAGGCCCGGCACCTGCATTGTTTTGTTGTTCCCCAAGTCCTGCAGCATCCAGTGAATATCCTGCAAAGCCATGAGGCAGCCAAAAAGCTGAACGTGCATGCCTTTTGCCTTTGAACTGTAAACCACTCTGTGTGTGATGCCACTCATTTTGGGGACTGTGCCTGCTGGTGTGGAGTTAGTGGCTAGCCCCTGCCCTTCAGTGTGGCTTCTGCAAACTGTGGGTAATTGTATATCTGTACTGCTTCTTCCCAAAACACTCTAAGGTGGGCAGGGTATGGTGTATAAAACCAGATCTGCTTTTCACGGAGGACCTTCAATATCTCCGAATGAGTACTGCTGTTTTTGGATCTCTAGTGGGAAATCATGATTAAACAACAACCAGGCTTCATTATGTTTTACGTCCCATTTTTGCCAACCTAAGTGGAGGATTTCTTTCTTAACATGGTAGCTAGCAAATTTTATTATTATTGAGTGAGGTCACACTGCAGGTCTGTTGGTTTTCTCATAACGGCTCTATGGGCGTGCTCAGTGTGTAGTGCCATAGCTTGAGATAGGGCCAACACATCCCATAAAAGGCCCTCTAGAACGCCGGTCATGAGTTCCATCTCTGTCCTCCAGGAGCCCTTACAGGTGGGTTGTCACAGCAAGATCTTGCTTCAAACTTCAGGCAGTCTTCCTGTAAGGCATCAGAATGTTAAAGACAATTTCCACCATCTCCTGAGCTGTATGGTATCAACTGTCTTCAATATGGCTGACATGCCCTCTGTCTCCTTTACCTACTTCTCCACTGACTGTAGTATCTGGTGCATCCTGCAGAATTCTTTGCGATTGTACTGTCTAGAGATTTAATGTCTTTTAGAAAATTTTTAAGATCCACTGTGGATCAGTTTCATTTTCTGTGTTAAGCGTCATAGTCAGGCCCTCTGGAACTAGCTGGAGGAAGGACTCCAGCTCCCCGCAATGCTGCAGATATTTAGTCCATTGGAATCCTGGGGATCAGGCTGACTTTTGATGCAAGAGAAGTGCAGCGCTTCTCTGCTATGCTTCCCCAGCCATATTAATAAGTTTTATCTTGAATTTCTTAATTTGTTGGATAATCAGATAGTTGGGAGGAGGAGAGCCTTTCTTCTAGCTGCTGGTGCAGGCCATGATGTCACTGTAAGGCCCCTGGCCTGGCTTCAATATACTGCACTCCAAGGCTGCTCTTCAGTTGCACTGCTGTTCATTCACCCTGTTAGGCACAGCCAAACAAATGTTAACCTGGAGCTATATTTCTAGTGCCCTTCTAGTCTTAGCCCACTATATGGTAGCCCATCCTTACAACACACATGAAGAGTAACTGCTTTTGCCCAGCTTTACTGGTGGGCACTACCCCCTTCTCAATGGTACCAGTGTATAAATTCTTTAGTTATTACTGGGAAGCTCATGGTGCTTCACTGGGTACCCAGTCATGGAAACAGTGTAGGCCTGATGCACTGCACAAGATTAGCTGGCAATGGTGCACATAAAATGAATTAAACAAGTAATGCTTTGTTGTAGCTTAAACCCCCAAACACAAAAAGGATATTTGTAAATCCCACCCGAAAGGTTTGTCTATTAACTAATTTTTTTCTATTATATGTTTATCTCTTTGGGGAGCCTGGCAGGTGGCTCCAGCCCTTCCTGAAGGGACTGGTCTCCCAGTCCCACCGTTCCCATCAGACCTTCCCTCCAATCCCCATGAGTCCCCCCATGACAGGGCAAAGGTGAAGGGCACTGGCCTTCCCCTTTCCGGTCAAATATCCAGATGTCGGTGAGCCAGAATGGGTGCTGATGGGGCCATCATGGGCCTACCAGCTCATTTTTCCTCCATTTTCTCTCCTGCCCCCCCACAGTTGTGCGCCGGCAGCATGTCTCCTGACTCGCATCTCCTCTAGCCATCACTAGAGGGCAATCACCAGTGGGACGGGACACTCTCCTCCTCCCTCCTGAGAGGAGACCAGTCCTCCAGACACTCAATCTCTCTCTCCCCCTGCTGACCCCTAGCAGCCCAGGCTTATTCTTGAACCTGGGTCACTGGCATGGCACTAGGTGTGGCGTCCAATGCCTCAACCCTCAGCACCACCGGGTAGGCTATGTTAACTGATTTTCCAACAACTATGATACAATGTGAAGCATTTGCAGGCCAAATCTCATTTACTCACAGTTTTCCCAGACCATGGAGTCTCTATTGATGCAGAGGGGGGATGGCGCAGTTTCAACGAGTCTCTATTTGCTCGTTTCGCTCTCTCTCCTTCCCTTTTCAGGCCTGTGGTGTTGACTGACAGATGACTTCTACTCTGGCCCCATTTAGGCCTCTCCTCACCTCCTCAATCAGCAGATGATCTTGTTATGGTGCAGAGCAGTTCAGCCTGTGATACCCAAGCCACAACAGATGAACACACAACTTCTTGGTATCCAGTCCCTGGAGTTTTGCAACATTCACAGACAAGTTGCAGTCACAGTTCCACTATTGAGAGCTGCAGCACAGCAAAGTCTCTCAGAAGTCTTCTGCTGCCTTCAGCTTTTCTTCATGCTGAGCTGGGATGTGATTACCTCCTCTCGTACAATAGGAGGTCTGCTTCTCTCCCGATTTTACTCTGTCTCTGGCAGATGCATGGTCTGTCTCTACAGCAGCACAGTGATTCCAGGTTGTCTCTCTCAACAGGACACACAGACCCACTCCCTTTGGGATCTCACACAGATGTCTAAGCAGACTCTGAGAGACTGAATGGATTCTGCAACAGCCCCTGTTGTTTACTGGGGAATAGCAGCTTCTGGTTGGTAGTTTTAGCTGTCAGCCTTTTCCAGCATGTCTAGAGATCTTGCTCTCAATAGGCAATTGGAAGCGGCAAAGGCACCTGAACTAACAAAATCTATTAAAAGTTCATGTCCATAACTCTTTGTGGCTGTCATCATAGGCTTCTGATCCTGATGGTTGACCAGTCACCCTCTGATCCCCGTCGCCATGCCATTTTGCGTCAGAGGTGATGAAGATAGGAGTTGAATTTGTAGTCCACAGGCAATCTTTCTATGTAAAGTCCCATAGCTCAGCAGTATTTTGGGCCCCAAACCAGTCCTGCACAGGTGCACTTACATGACCGAAGGATTCCCGGCTCAGTCGGGAGTGCTGATACATTGGCTCCATCATCGGTGGCTGGCATCTTTTATGTGCAAGTACAGAGAACCTTAAAGGTAAAGCCCCCATGGGGGGCATATTCTTACAAAGAAAAGAAACCTTCCATGCCCTTGAATCCCTCCTCAGTCTAGCCATGGAGAATATTTATGTTTGTAGCTCATTTTTCATAACCCATAGCTCATGATTCCATTGCAGACACTTGGAATGGAACATGTCTGAGATGCTGTTCTCACCCTGTTTGCTTGTTTTGCTTAGCTGGAGAACAGGACGTGCCAGTCTGCCCTCATCCCTTGCCAAGGATTTTATTTTTGTTCTGAGTAAGCTGTCAAATATGATTGTGGGCATTCCTCCAACTAATCACACTGCACTGCAGTAAAACAGTTATGGAAAAATTATTGACCGGATGTCAGCAATATCTAGCTTTTGTTTATTCTTTCTGGTGGTTTTGCCGGCTTACAGTATGGACAGTCCCAATACATTTATTGTAGCCTCTTACCCAAGTCTGTTATACTGCATGGAACTGCTATAGTGGGCACTCTTTTGACCTTGATTCTTCCTCCACATTAATTCATATTATGCACAGTGTTCTGCCCAGTGTTGCAGCCATCCATTCTCTTCTAATGTCCATAAAAGCCCACAAGGGGCGTACAAGATGCAACCTGATTTGCTTCTCTCTGGCAACCAAACCTGTCTCATCCATGAAATAACTTGACTCTGCTGCCAGTCATGCTCCGGTCTCTTCAATGGCAGTGCAAAGCCCCATGCCACTGGACTGACTTTCCTAACAAATCATGTGAGACTGAAGTGAAAGGCAGATCCTGATGGAGCTGAGCACCAATATTCCTAATAATTATACCAACTGTCAACCAATTAAAATCCCAGGTTGTTGCCCCTTCGTGGTTATCAGTTCAGTGTTGTATTCTAACCTATTCTTCTTTGAGCACTATACAGCAGTGAATTCAAGCCAGTACAGGAAACCTCTGTAGCAAAGTAAATGCAGACATACTGCAGTGCACTGAGTTTAAGTTACTTCAGTTTCAAAGCCCCATCACAGTGAGTGCTTCTTAGAAGTGTGCACCAGTTGCTATGTACTGCACACAGATGAAGAGATCAGATTACAACAATGCACTATAATAATAATTATCTTTATTTATTATGCGTCGTTCTGATATCAAGGCGCATTACAAAACTTAAAACAGTGAATAAAACAGCAATAATAAATACACAGTAAAATCCAAAAATAAACCTTACTAGTCTAGTATGCCCTGCTCATTAAATAGGTCTTCAGTGCCTGTTTAACCCCCCACGAGTCGCAACACCTGAAGCCGACCGGTAGAGAATTCCATAGGGCTGGGGCACGACATGAAATGCACGAGCCCTGAAGATTTTAAACAACCCTTAGAATCTCTAGCAACCCACTTAAGACAAACCTGTTTTTTTTATTGATTAAAGGTGTGTATGTGCTTCTGCCTAGCTGCATTAGTAACTATTTTTTTGATATTGAATTCCCTTGCAAGTAGAGCACCCACATCATGCTTGAATGCTGGACACCTGTATGATGTGAATCTGACATCATAATAGGCAGCAATAAAAACAATATTATATGGCCCAGTAGTCACTGGTTTCCAGTGGAAAGATGTCAGAATTTTTAACAATCAGCTGACAAAATGCCAGCAAACTCCAATTGGCACTCCTGATGGTGGTGAAATAACAAAATAGGTCCCTGTACCATTTGAAGAATCTGCCGTGCTTTATTTCGTCCCACTGCCATCCAGACTGACACACAAACAGCAAACTTGAAACAGAGCATTCACAGCTTGTACTTGATCATCATATGGTTCCCAGATTGGGTAGCCGGCAAGAGAGTTGGTGTGCACACTCATACGCATGTACCATATCAGTCACTCTGTGCTAGGCTTTGGAGTTTATCTGCAGGTAAAAGCTCTGTCTGTTTGTGTGCGAGTCTGGACAGCGGTGGGCCAAAGTAAAACACTGAAGATTCTTCAAATGGTAAGTGACCTTTCCTTTCTTATTTCACCACCATTAGAAGTGCCAATTGGAGTTGGCTAGCGTTGTGTCAAGTGTCCATTTTTTTGCATTGCCTGCTTCCTATTCAGCACCCTGGAGTCTTTCTCTGAGCCACGGACACCTGTGTTTTGGTTAAGATTAACATTTTATTTGTTGGCTAAGGCCTAATATTTCATTTAGCACCAAAAGCAAGGTTGCCAATAGGACATGAAACATGCTTCAGATAGAGATATCTAACTGGGTTCCCCAGACTTCATTTACTTCAGTTTGCCAGTGCTCTGCATAGGTTACCAGAGGGCTAACCACTTTCACCCCGTTTGTCCCGTTTTGTTTAATTAATTATTTCTTTTCAAGCCAGATCAGTATACCACTACTTAGTGATAATGGCAGCATTGTAAGACATGGGGTAGGGTTGCCACATGTTGGTGACGGCAAGTTGGGACTACTTATTCCTAGAAGGGTCTGGAGTCATGTTCCCTGAGAAAGGAAATGTTTTTCCGGTGCAGCTGACGACTTTTCCTGTGTTTTAAGATTACAGCAAAGGAATATTATTAAAGTATGATTAGGAACATCTTTCAACAGCATTCCAGCAGTAATAATTACAATACCCCCTTCAACCAGTATTGTGAATTACTGCACCCACCACCACCACCACCACCATATGAGAATTAATGCCTGTGCAGGTGTGTGTTATGATGATTTCCACACCGAGATGTGTGATAATCCATAAACCTGAGAGCAAAGCTGGAGAGGTTTATGAGATTATCAAGACCGGGGTATGTGAAAACCTCATAATACAAAACCTTGCACAGCATTATTTTTTATAATTACTGGTATGCGCACACACACACACACACACACACACACACCTCTTTGCCTGTCTCTTTTTAGTGGGGCATATTTTTCATTACTTTAGTGTTTTGTTTTTGTTTTGTTAACATTGCACTGAACCGCAATGTTAGTCAGCCATGGTTCGTTCTAGTGCAGCTGCTGTCTCGCATCGCTCAATGGCTATGAACAGCAGTATCAACCAGATAGATTTTTTTACTTATCAAGGCAGGATCAACCAGATAAATAATACAAAACATTAAAAATGTACTTGCATGACCTGGAAAAGTGAAGGATCAGTGCGGTTCATCGGTTAGAGTAAAACTGAACCACCATGTTTCTTTGGCTGTATGGCCCACCCACACACAGAATAACAGCCAATTACGTGGCACACTACATATGAGTGACACCAAATGCCAAAGAAAGTTTTGTGAACACCGTAATAAGCGTTTTTTGGGTTATTACGACATTTGAAAGGGGCATCATAACAGTTTGATAAAGGGGGTCACCAGTAATTATACACACATTATTGCTGTGCTTGTGTAAGATTTTCACTAAGGAGTAGTGGATTATATGTCAGACTCTGGGGGTGGTGCAGTTCTCAACATTAGAGTGCTACTAGCTACATTTCTTACTGTTGGGACTCAGTAGTGGAGTGGCAACACCCCTAGGGGAAAATAACGCTGCAGTAGACTGGCTTGCTGGGACAAAGAATCTAGTAAAGATGACTGTTCCAAAACTGAACAATCCCAGCTACAACTTCAAACCTGGCTATACCATTGTTGGGGTAATGCTGGCTGTAGTTTTAGTAACATTGGGAATCACTCCAAGGCCTGGTAAAACATGCTGAATATTGTCATTGTATAATGTATAGAGAAGGAATATACTGTGGTTAAAACATTCTCTTTCTCTATACAACTTATTTGCACCTCTCCTGCTAGTGTCATCATGTTGTTGCACAGTTTGTCCATGTCACAGTCTTGTTACAGACTCTCTTTAGTGTCATAGTGCTCTGATTTGGAACTCCTAATCTAAGAGAACAAAGAATGTTTAGAAAAAAAGAATATTTACAACTATATTATTCTTGTTCAAACATTATTTATAAATGGAATCTACTGCCAACCAGGCACCCATGCCACAACTGTTACTGACCTTCTCTCACAAATCAGTTCACAGGCACCCACTGGGAATTATATGCTGTGGGTTACCTTAATCTAAACTGGTTAGCCCCAGCCCTCAACAAAACCTGGACGGATGTCGCTGCCCTCAATTTAACCCAACTCATCACTGAACCCACCCGCCTAAACCTTAAATCAGGTAACCACTCCCTTATCGACTGGGCTCTGACCTCCCATCATCACACAGTCATCCAAACAGGCCTACTCCCTGACTCTGTGAGTGATCACCATGTCATCTACCTTGTTTGCAAAATCCACCGTCTCAAATCCCCCCCCCCAAGTTCTTAGTCCAATGGTCGTTCAAATCCCTAAACCTTGCTCCCCTCCTAAATGACCTTGTCCTAGCTAACTGGCCCCCCAACCTGATAGATGATGCCCTACTTCACTTCAGAAACACGTTCCTTAAGATATGGGATTCCCACGCCCTGCTACGATGTACTAGGGTACGCGGTACCCACCTGCCTTGGATTTCCCAAGAGCTCATAGCTTGTATGAACGCCCGTGACTCAGTATGGCGAGCCTTCAAAGCCTCAGCTCTACCTCAGGATCTCTCCCATTACCGGTATCTGTGCAACATGTGCACTAGAGCAACTTGGCTAGCTAAAGCAGAGTACTTTAGATCCTCCCTCCAATCTAACCTTAATAGCCCCTCCAAATTCTGGAAGGTCATACACTCCCTTTTCTCACCCCCAGCGGCCAAGCCCTCACCTCTCCTTAGTGTAAACAACTCCACACTCTCGGATTCTATCTCAGTTGCTGCTGAGTTTAACTTCTATTTCTCCACCTGCGCTTACTCGCTCCTTTCCTCCTTACCCCTCATGTCACCATCTCCACCACCTACAGGGCAAAAACTACCTCAAAATACAGGTATTCTTTTTCCTTCAGGGAAATCTCTCTGGATGAAGCCTTGCTAACATTAAGCCCCTCAAATGGGAATTCCCCTGATGGACTAGACCCCAAACTTCTGTTCCTCTCTGCTTCTGCCATAGCCACTCCTATAGTCTACCTCCTAATTCTATCCTTTGCCACTGCATCTGTCCCTCTGTCCTGGAAGCATGCCATTGTCATCCCTCTCATCAAAGGCGCCTCCTCCACCCTCAAACCATCGGCCAGTCTCCTCCTCCCTGCTCTGGCGAAGCTGGAAGGACACTTAGTGCTTAGCCAGCTAACCTCTTATCTCACTGACTCAAATTTCTTCACACACTACCAGTCCAGATTCAGGAAAGATCACTCCACTGCCTCCTCTTTACTAAGGCTCACTGACACCGTTCAACCTGGAATGGATAGAGGTCTCATCACCTCTGCCTTTTTCATTGATCTGGCCAAGGCCTTCGATACAGTCTCCCACACTCTGTTACTATCTAGCCTCTCTGACTCTGGCCTCTCCACATCTGCTGTTGTCTGGTTCAGTGCCTTTCTTACAGACCGCACTCAATCTGTCAAGATTGGGGATGCCATATCCTCCCTCCCATGTCCACAGAGTCCCCCAAGGATCGGTGCTTGAGCTTATCCTATTGTCTATTTTTCTAAACAACCTGCCCCAAACTTGTTCTGCCTCCTCGATCCACATGTATGCTGATGATACTGTCCTATTTTCTTCTGGCTCCTCCCCAGCCTCAGTTGCCTCTACCCTGCAGGCGGATTTTAACAAAGTCCAGCTCTGGTTCAACTCTCACCAGCTCTCTCTAAATGCTAAAAAAACTGTAACTATGACTTTTGGTACATCTCAATGACTAGCCAGGCTCCACTGTCTCCTACTTTTCCACATCCGTGATGGGTCAGAGCTGGAGGACATCACCTCCTTCCGGTATCTTGGAGTTTGGCTTGACTGCCACCTCAACTTCACAGTCCATGCTGACTCTATACTAACAAAACTCTGCCCCAAGCTCGGAGCTTTATATCGAAAGCGTTCTAGCCTCCCCTATTCGGTCCGTCGTGAGCTTATCCAGAAGATGATACTTCCCTTCTTCGATTATTGTAATATTGTTTACAGTGCTGCCCTGAGTCAGTTTATCCAAACTGGATACCCTTTTTAATGCTTTCTGCCGGTTCGCTCTTGACGCTCCTCCTTGCACCCACCGCTGCGAGCTATACTGCTCCCTTGTTCTCCCCACCCTTGACAACTGCCACCTAATACACTGTGCCAAGTTTATCTCGAAGAACTGGTTTGGTACCCTCCCAGTGTATCTGACCTCCATACTATCGCCCCTTCTGTCACCCACCTATGCTCTGAGGTCCCTAGACTCCCGGCTCTTGTTAGTCCCTAGACGCCGGACCCAAGCTGGCCAGGCTGCCTTCTCTCACCACTTCCCTCAACTCTGGAACTCTTTCCCCTCTGAAATTCGCCACTCTTCCTCTATCTACTCACTATCCTATGCCCTTGCCAACCACTGCTCAGTAAACTGCTCCGGCTGCTAACTCTCCAATCTTTCTACCTCAGACACTCCTATATTTCTTCTCCCAGTAGGCCCAATAGTACTACTTCGCTAACCACACCCAACTACTGCACTTGATCCCAACTTCTGAGCTAGCTAGCTTGCACTTACCCCTATCTCATTATATACCACAACCCAGTACCTTAGCAGGATTTCTCATTGTAACTGTTACTCTCGACTATTAGGGTATATGTATTAATCCACACTCACCTATTCCTGTCAAACATATGCAGCTGTATTATCTAATTATATTGTTTTCAAGGTATAAAGCATGACTTCCCATGTAATTGCTACTATACTATAAGTAAGGAGTAAATTGTCATCGACGCCCAACTATTTCTGTCAAATGTTTTCAACTGTATTGTAATTGTATGTATATATCAGTTGTCAGTGTCAGTGGCTCAGTAGGTAGTACACTCGCCTCTGAGGCCGGGAGATCAGAGGGCTGTGGGTTCAGTTCCCACATCTGGCACTTAGGTTAATATCCAGTACTGACACTGTAGTGCAGCATGAGAGGGTGCTGCACTTCTGAGGTGCCATCTTCGGATGAGGCGTTAAACGAGGTCCCATCTGCCTGGATTGGTGGTAGTTCAGGTGGATGTTAAAGATCCCATGGCACTTATCGAAAAGAGTAGGGGAATTTCCCGGTGTCCTGGCCAAATTTCCCTCATTCACTCAAAAAATACCACCAACAGCTTAATCTGGTTCAAGGTCAGTTGACATTCATCTGTATCCCCCCCTCCTGGGTCGTGCCTGAAAATAGGCAGGATTTGTCTAGTGCACTTACCCGGTCAACAAAAGCTAAATAAATAAATAAAATTAAAAAAAAAATAAATAAATATATGTCAGGACCTGGACTACCCTTGTCCTCTTCCCCACAGTACCCCTCCCCCAGGTCGTACCGGGAGACGAGCAGTTCTTGCTCAGTGTGCTTTTCCTGGTGAAGCAATTTCAATAAATAAATAAATAAATAAATAATAGATAGAGGACTGTGTGTTATGAGGCTGTAATACCAACAAGAGTTCCAACATCTCCCCAGAACCTTGAGATGGTACTATAGCTGAGTAATCAGATTCCCAAGCTGTTATTTTTGCAAAATATGGATCTGAGAAAGATTTTAGCACATCCCTGTTCATTGTGTTTTCGATCTTTTGATCCATTGTGAAATCATCGTCAGTCGGCTGTGGCGACAACTGGCTTTACTGTACGGCGACTGCAGTAAATGCTGACATGAGACGCTATGAAGAGTGTGCATGCAGAGCTAGGAAGCAACATTCTCATGGTACTCGCTAGGAAATCCAATGATAGTATTACGGGATCTCATAATGCTATCGATGAACATCAAGCAATAGTATTATGGGATAAAATACTATTGATGGATTTCTTCAATGCTATACAGGAAATTAATTAATTAATTAATTTATGTTCACATCGAATTACAACACTTTGAGTCAAGGACTCATTTCCAAAGGCTCCTTGTCAGTTACAGTGACACAACAACATAGAACGGTATTAATGGTAATTAAGTAGAACAAATACTCATTTGTAGAACATAAATACAGTACCATAGCAGAAAATATTTACAGTTAAAGAGCAGTGTTAGCGGCTTGGTTACAATAACATATTAAAGCGAGTAAATTACAGAATCATAGACAGTGCAGCTGCGGTTCTATATAGACAATAATTGTATGAGTTTTGATAGTATTACTGTGGATATCCATATATTACAGAATAATTAACTCCCAACTGTAATGAAAAAGTTGATTCAGGTACTAAGTGGGTACTGAGATGTCATGTAGCACGACAGCAAAGCTTGCATACTGTACATGACATTACAGTACCCATTAGGTGTCTGAGACAGATTGTTCTTCACAGTTGAGGTTTTGTTTTATAATAGAGAGGTTTTCATTTTTATAAGATGTCAAGTGACTAAGCTGGTGAAGGAGGTCAGAGGGAGGGTAAACGGAAAAACAGTTGATGGAATTAATTGTTCACATATAGACCAGACTACATCATGATGGGTTGGGTCAATGATGAACTCTCTCCATTTGGTCAAGTCTTCCTCCAGCTTATGCTTTCATTGGGCTTCACACAGGCAGTTGCCTCTGCGACTCACATCCATGGCCACTCGTCGGATCTGATTTTCCTCCTGGGGACGGAGACCTCCGATTTGGTGGAACCGGTTGGTCTGATCACCACTCCATAGGGTTCAATTTCTGTGCTCTCCCTTATAGACCTGCCCCTGTGGAGATGGTCCAATACCACCCTTTGTGGGGTGTGACCCCAGATGGTCTTTGGCAGAGTTGGACCTTTTGGGATTACTGGGTACAAGCAAGGGTCCCAGGAGCCTCCTACAAGCCTATAGTTGGGCTGTGGTGGGGGCTCTGGATGCCCTGGCTCCTGTCCACGTTTGTCCTCTCACCCTCCGCCCTTGGTCCCTGTGGTTTGATGGGGCCTTGAGGGAGCTGAGGCATATAGGGCAAAGGTTGGAACGTAGCTGGCCGAAAGCCGGCCTAGATGCTGACAGACTTAAACTGATGGGACATTTCAGGGACTATCAGTTGGCAATCACCAGTAAGAAGGCAGAATTCCTGTCCAGGGAGATTGCTGCAGCTCAGATTCGATGAGCTCAGCTCTTCTGAACTGTGGACACACTATGCAATCCAGCCTATCTACAGTTTCCGGGGAGTGTTTTCTCACGAAATGTGTGAGGAGTTTGCTCAATTCTTTGCTGATAAGGTTGCCAGCATCAGGTCGGAGATCCGTTCAGTTAGTTCTTTGGGGGGAGTGATGGTGCTGGTGGTCGGCTGGAAGTTGCGACACCTCAGTTTTGCTGGATGGAGTGCAATCGACTGGAGATCGAGGATGTCATGCGGATTCTCAAAGATAAGCACTTTGTAGTTTGGATCTGGGCCCTACTCACCTTTTATTAGGCTGTATTGATGTCATCGGCCCAGTCCTTGTAGAAATAGTCTAGTGTTCACTGGAGACAGGTGAGTTTCCCTACTCCCTAAAGGAAGCAGTGGTGACTCCCCTTCTCAAGAAATCCTCACTTTATCCAGACTGTCCCGCTAACTACTGTCCAATCTCTAATCTTCCCTTTGAGGTGAAGGTTATTGAGAAGGTCATGGAGCTACAGTTTGAGAACTATCTTACCATTCATGACATCTATGACCCTCTCCAGTCCAGATTTCATAAAAGGCATAGTACCGAGACTGCTCTGGTTCGGATGCTCAATGATCTGCTGATTGTGAGAGATCGGAAATCCCGTACCATCTTGGTATTTCTTGATCTCTCTTCAGCTTTTGACACTGTGGACCATGGGTTGCTGCTAAATCACCTGCATGCCATCTGCGGCCTGTCTGGTACAGTCCTCAGATGGTTTCATTCATTCCTCACTGGTAGATTACAGAGGGTGGTCTTGGGGGTTTATTCCTCTGAGGCTTTCCCCCTGTCCTGTGGGGTGTCGCAGGGCTCCATGCTGTCCCCCATGTTGTTCTCGGTGTATATGCTGCCATTAGGAGACACTGTGCGATGGTATGGGCTGAGGTTTCACTGTTATGCAGATGATACACAGCTCTACCTGTCCTTTGCACCCGACCAGGATAGTGCACTCTCGGTCTTTAATAACTGCCTGGCAGAAATCCAGGACTGGATGAATTCCGGCTGGTTGAAGCTTAATTCCGACAAGACTGAGGTGTTGGTGGTGGATCCTGGTCACCGGATAGAGAGGTTGGGGATGGGGTACCCCTCAGGAATTTGGCTTGGAGGGTTCCAGTTACTGACCTCTGAATTGGTGTGAAATCTGGGGGTAATTCTTGACGATGGTTTGACACTTAGTTTTCAGGTGTCTGCTGTCGTTAGGTCCTCTTTTTTTCCATCTGAGGAATATCGCCCAGATTAAGCACCTAGTTCCATCCAATGACTTGTCAACCTTGATTGACGCCTTTGTGACTTCATGCCTTGACTACTGTAACTCCCTTTACCTAGGGCTTCTGGGGGTTGATATCCACCGCCTGCAGCCAGTGCAGAATGCTGCAACAAGGCTTTTATCTGGATCATCTCGATTCAGTCATATTACGCCTGTGCTGCATGAACTGCACTGGCTGCCAGTTTAGTGGCGGATCACCTTCAAGATTGGCTTGCTGACCTATAAAGCCCTACACGGACTGGGACTGGGCTACCTGCAAGCTCTCCTGCATCCTTACTGCGCCTTATAGCCGCTCTGCTCGACCGGCAAGGGGTTGCTGGAAATTCCCAGGATATGACTAAAAACATCTGGTTCTAGGGCATTTTCATTTGTGATCCCCACCCTGTGGAATTCTCTGCTTCATTGGGTACGTGAGTGCCTGACAGTGGAGAGCTTCAAGACTGCCCTTAAGACCCACTTGTTTCATCTGGCATTTGGTGCTATCTTGTAACTGATTGTTTTATGAGTATTATGGACTATGGAACAGTGTTTTAATATTCTATGATTTTATTATTGTCTTTTTGTACAGCGCTCTGATACATAGTGAAAAGTGCTATATAAATAAAGTTATTATTATTATTATTATTAATAAACAGCAGCTTTTCTTTTATTTTTGGCTTCAGAATCCTCATGCTACTGCTGGTCCCAGCTGCTCACACTCTGCATTCCAACTTATTCGTCATGTTCTATTTTTTAATGAGTATTTTTGCTGACAAATCTGGCAGGTGTTCCTTCAGCCAACCATCCAGCTCTGTCACCCGCCATCCCCAGGACTTAATTCACCCCAGCAGCACCATGGTGTGCTCCCATGGTGAGGCTGCTAGTGTTGACATGCCCGTGGAGACCAAATCTGCAGTGAGGTGGGGAGAGCCTGGTTTGAGGTAAGGGCATGTAAGGTGTTGGCGTGATCCCACAGCTCTGTTAGGATTAACCACAATTTTTGACCCTCCATTGGAGTCAGCAGCATGAATGTATGCTTGAAAGCATGCAACAGGTAGAGCATGTGCAAGCCTCCAACTCCACCGTCTGTTTCTGGCAATATGAACTGCACTCCTGTGCTATCAGAGGAGACACCCATGCAACAGTGCAGTCAGTCATCCCTCCCTGGTGAGTGCACTCATGCTGTGGGATACTCACGCCTTCTCCCCTGGCTGGTCCTCCAGCAACCTGGATAGCCCTACTGTTGTGCCAATGGGCCAGCTTTGTTCATCACATTCAAAGGTGTTCTTTGTGACTCTGCATGAAAACTATCTATCATACTGTCCGATTTATTAATTTATTTATTAATAGGAAAACGTTTGAGCACAGGTACTCCTTTTCAAAGATTCCACATCAGGAAGCTACAATAATGACAGAACAGGAAGACAATGAGATATGATAGTGAGTGGATATCTAAAGTCCCAAGCAGCTTACAATGAGTCATTACAGAGGTCACCAAAGAGTGCAACTGCAAAATACAGGTTTACATAGGATATAGAAATCCCAGGGTGTAACCAGAGAGCAGGCTAGTCAACAGATACAAGCTTAGGAACCGAGTCACAGTCATTAGGTACTGTATTTATTTATTTATTTATTTATTGAATTTTGGTAACCGGGTAGGTCCACTGAGACCATTGGTCCCTTTTTCAGGGGTGACACGGGTTTAGTTATCGGCAAATATACAGAGTTCAAAAGGCAATATGAAATTAAAGTCAGTTTTTACGGCGTGCAAGAGACAACATGAAATTACAGTGTTGTGCAAGTGTGGGTAGTGCGGCAACAGGTCAGATTAGTGCGATGGTACTGAGACAAGAGATCATATTGGATACAAGCATGAGGCACAAAGGAGGGTAATGACACAAGAGATCAAATTAGATACATACAGTAAATCACACTGTACATTATAAACAAGTTACCCATGTGTGGGACAGTGCATACGAGATACCACACTCAGTAGAATACAAAGCTAGGAACACCAGACGCAGTGGAGAAGCGCTAGGGGCATGGGATGTTCACAGTAGTCTGATGTGGGTGTGCTTCAGTGGTAGCAAGTACATTGGCCACTCTCTTGTAGGTAGTTTTTTTAGACATTTCTTGAAACCGCTAAGGGAGATGGAGTTAGTTAAGGAGGTATGTAGCGAGTTCTAGTAGTAAGGAGCAATGTAGGCAAATGACCTTCTGCCCACAGTAGTTCTAACTCAGAGGATGTCGAGGATGATGCAGTTTGAGGAGTGCACAGATTGCCGCAGGGGCTTTGGAGCTATCGGTCCATTATGGCTAGAAGGTTACCAGTGTCATTAATGAAAATGGAGAAGAATCGGGGGTCTAATATGGAGCACAGTAGGACACTATCCATGACAGGGAGGTGAGTTGAGTAGATCCAGTTCTATTTTACCACTTGTTACCTGCCAGATCTATGGATCTGCAACAGACACAGCCCTCCACCGCATCTCAACCGCAATGAATAAAGCCTGCTGTCTCCTCACAGGTGCTGCTAGACTCACACACACCTGTGATCTCTATACCATGGCTGGCTGGCTACAGCTCAGTGGAAGAATCAGGTACCAAACCTGCCTCCTTGCCAAAAAAGCCTCCTTAAACCTTCTACCACCAGGAGTACTGAACCTACTGGCCCCATCCCAGAGCACAACGCAAACCAGAAGCGCTGCCTCTCGGGTATTCCATGTGCCAAGGTGCTGCACTACCTTGGCTCAGTGGGGTTTCTCATACTGGGCCCCCCTCTGGACAAATGCACTACATCAGGACATCTGTAATGCAGCAACGATGGGCTCTTTTAAACACAAACTGCACCAACACCTTCTCACCACGGGTACCTTTGACTGCCCCCACTAAGTCCCATTGCCATAGTCTGCACTTACCCTCTAGCATTTATTAACCCTGTCACTGTTCCACTGGGTAGCCCTGACCTTGCACTTCACTGACCCACCATCCTCTCCCATGGCACTGCCATGCCCCCCCACCTCTCTTCCCTACCCCTACCCCTCCACCTCCTACCCCCACCTATCCCTTGCTCTTAACATTACCTCTCCATCGAACTATAAAAAATCCATCACTCATCACCACATTTAATGAAGAACGCTGCTCTTAAATATTTTAAAAAGTGGCCAAATTTATTAAAGTGCCACAGTGCCTTGATGCGTTTCAGATACAAATGGAGCCTTTTGATAAAGGATCCATTTGTATCAACAGATCAAGAAGGCTACTAATATTTAATAAATAGGCACTTACAATGTTAAGAGCAGCGTCCTTCATTATATGGTGATGAGTGCTGCATACTTTGTAGTTCGATATTATATTATCATGAGCACCTACACCTTGTGCATTTTACTCTTTCAGTGATACTATTACCTCTCCATCTTCTCCCCTTCTCCTCCTTTGTCTACTCTACTCTACTGATTTTTGTCTCTCCTTGACACGGGCATGCATTGTACAGTGCCGCAGTGTAGTGTAACCATGAACTTTATCTGTTTTGTTGTACCGTAACATGTGTTTGTATATTTGCTACCGAACCACTCTGTATATGAATGCTTATGTATCACTCTGTACTTGCTAACCGATGTGGAACCAATTAATGAGCATCCGCTCACCGGTGCTAGCCAAGATTTCAAAATAAATAAATACAAACAAGGTAGTTGGTATTTGTTAACCCAGGTGAGGGAGCAACTATCAAGATCCAATTAAGTCAATTTATACAGAAGCATGTTGTGACTAACCAAGTTGAATGCCTTGGTTAGATCAATGAAGATGGCGCCTGTAAGTGATGAGCTAAGGATGGAGATGGGACAATAGTTTTCAACAGATGATTGTGAGCACAGAATGATGCTTGTTGAAGGTTCTTGTGAAATGATTGCCAAGGTATATCCCTCAAGCTTCTCTCTCTCAAGGGTTACTGTGACGATGATTTCTTTTTAACCTTCTCTTTAGCTTGCAGTAGCACGATCCTGCACTCCACACCATCTGTTACCATCTTTGTGTACATAGAAACATAGAAATTGGCAGTAGAGGAAGGCCCACTGCCCATAAAGTCTGCTTGGCCCTAACTATAGTGTGATGCCAAATGCCCAAGTGGTCACTCACTCCCCCTTACCCATGTCATTCTCCACTACTATCCCTACTGACTCAGCCAGATTTGTCTGTTCCTCCCTCACTTGAATCCCTCCACTGATTTGGTGTAGACCAACCCCTGCAGCAGTTTGTTCCTCTTATCCACCCCCCTCTCTGTAAAGAAATACTTTCTGACATCCTTCTTGAATCTCCTTCCCATCATCTTCTTTGAGTTCACCATCTTGTGTTTGTGTTTCCATTTATTGTGAACAGTTCCACAATGTCTGTCTTGCTTATCCTGTGAAGAAACATGAAAACTTCATTCATGTTCCCCCTCTCGCTCCTGATCTTCAGGGTATACATATTAAGGTTCTTGAGCCTCATCATATAGGATTTCTCTTGCCAACCCTGAATCATTTTTGTTGCCTCCTCTGCATGGTCTCAGCCATATACCCATCCTTTTCTGAGTGCGGCCTCCAGAACTGCACACAGTAGTCCAAATGCAGCTGCACCAGGGATCTGTACAGTGGCTTGATCACCGCCTTTCTTCTACTGCTGATCCCACTGCCTACGCACCGAGCATCCTGTTTCCCTCCAATCAAAAGAAAGTCATGCACAGAGCTATGACTCCTGAAGGTGCTGCCTGATTGAGGTCAATACTCTAGAACAAACTTATGAAAATCAGATGCACACACGGAGATACTGGTGCAAGGAAATTTAATGAGAGCTGTTCATCAAACTCAAGCACGAGACTACCCCATGCACATTCACTTTCACCAAGACTTCATCAAAGGGCAGTGCTATGAAGGTCATGAGTGTATATTTATATTACATTTCATGAATATTCATAGCTGTAGTCATCATGCAGCTTGAAAAGTCCATGCAACACCAGCAAACACATAGAAGTTTAAATAGATAAAGTGGTCTTAAAGTGAAAATATGAGATAAAAATATCAAAGTGTTTGTCTTAAAGGCAAATTCAAAACTTTCCCTGTAATTATCTTTCATTGTTCATTACTGGTGAATGTTAAAACTACATTGTATGCACATGGTAAGGGAAATCCGGTACCTCAAATTTTAGAGAGTCTCATCTGGATTCTGGACAGTTTATTGAAAAACTATTAAATTAATGCAGAAGCTGTGAGCACTGCTGGAAAAAGGTGCCTAGACGTGACCAGCACCAGTGTATGGTGGTGGCTGTGGTGCTGGTGATGGGGGAATAGGAGGTGGAGAAAATGTGATTAAATGTGATATGGTGAACATGTCGGGTTATAAAATGGATGTATCCAGAATATAAATTTGTAAAACAGAGGTGAAGAAACATTTGTGCTGGGAAAACCTATATCATTTTGTGAAAATAACATTTATACTGATGTCACCAGTCTCATCAAAAGTAACTGCCTTCAGGGTAGAAGAATGACCCAGGCCTATATTTTTATTACAAATTCAAATTTAAATTTAAAAATAACCACATCCTGACAATGGTTAGGAAATGGAACAAGGCAGGGGCATGAATGTGGAAGGGGCAAATTACACTTTATCCAGACCACTAAAACAAAAAGCAAAACCTTTACCACGTGTTGATGAAGCTCACACTTAGTGACCAAACCTATACTTAAATGACAAAATCCATATATAAATTATCCATAGTGTGTGCTTCAAAAATTACAGCATAAAGGAGGGAAGCACAAATAGCCCACCTGGAGCATATCATAACAGCATATAATTTGCTTAGACTACCCCCCACAAGATAAGAAGGAATAAAAAAATACTATAATAATCAAAATAGATACAGCAGCTTGTCAGATTGTAAGAACAGAGATTAAGATGTATGTGTTCATTTGTCAAACAAGTGACAACTGCTTGAACCACAGCTTTTCAAAGACAAAAATCACCCAAGAATGTAGATCGTGAGGAACATGGGTAACCCCCTTAAAGTTATTGTTTTAAGTCAACAATTTCGTTTAACCTAGACAGGGCTACTGTGGGTAGCTTGAGTATCAAGCCAGTTTCCTTTCTGCCCAAAGTTTGAAGCGATTCCTCCCTCTCCCATTTTGCACACCCCTTGTGAAGCCATGCTGCTGGCGTGGTCCTGTATCCCCCATGTGTCTTTAGGTACTCCATCAGTCTTTCTTTCAGCAGGGACTCCATTCATTTTCCCACCACTGACGTGGCACTGACTAATCTTTAATTACTGGCCTTCTCCCTGCTGCCACTCTTGTGCAGAGTGACCACGTCTGCACATCTCCAGACCTCTTGATCCACCCCCATCTCCAATGAGACACTAAATAGTGTTGCCAGAGAGGCAGCCAGCACCATGCGCAGTTTCTTAAGTATCCTTAGATGGGTTCCATCAGGCCCTATTGCCTTGTTTTCCTTTAGGGCTTCCAACCCTCAGCAGACTCTCTGTTCTGTAAATGGACTTGTGTCTACTTCCCACTCCCCCCCCAACTGCCTGTTAATGCATGTTGGCCCACCCCTTCCACTGTCAAGACCAAGCAGAAGCATTTGTTTAAAATTGTAACTTTTTCTTGGTCCTTCTCAGCACAGTCCCTCTCCCCTTCCTGGTCTCCTGATTTTCACTATACCACCCCTTGGCTTCTTCTTTCTGCTCACATGCCTGAAGAAAGTCTTGTCCTCCTGGGCTATCCTTTAGTTAATTTGTGCATTTCTGTCCTTACCCTGCTTCCTGCCTTCCTTTGTTTCTTTGTATATACTTCCCTGTCTGTCTCTGTTTGGGTCTCCCTCTGTGGCAGAGGCAGCCACAACCCTGGAACCTACTGACACCCTATCTAACTATCCCCACCCCCATCCCTGGGCCCCATTTCTGACCTAACTATCCCTACTCTCCAGCCTCCTTTTAGCTGGTTTAGTTCACCTACCCCAGTCCCTTCCCTTACCGACCCACCCATTTCTATTCCCTGATTCATCAGCAATCTGTTTAGTTCTGACCTAAGCAAGTATATCTTGGCCCTCATAATCCCCAGCCTCCTGCATACTTCACAACTCTCAGCCTCCCAGAGTGTACCTAGAAAAAACTCAACCCCACATCCCTGCAGCTCACAACTTTTCCCCCTTGCCTCTTGTGATAATTTTCTAGTCCTTATACCTACCCCAGATACATAGTAGATACCCTTGCCTTAATTTGCCCGGTGGACCCACCCCAGGGTAGAATTATCTTTTTGTTAATAAGCTGAAAATCAAAAGGAGGTTTGCAGTGATGTTTACAGTGAAGGGGCTTTACTGAAAGTTAAAATTGAAAAACAAAGCTTTTTAGAAAGGACAGGCTGATGAGATTATTGGAGCTCTTAAATGCATTAAAATACACCATTTGCAATGCCTTTAAGAAACATTCCTGGGGAGCATGCCAGCAGACCCCTAGCACTGGAGAATCTATTCATTATGTCATTGCCCCCTTGTGAATGGACTCTGTACATACCTCTGCCACACAGCAAAACATAGAGTAAACCTAACTGGAGAAATTTGCAAAACTGTTTCCCACTTGACCCAAGTAAACCAACAAAGCCTGACTGACTGTCTATCTGAGACAATTTTCACTGCCCATCCCTTCAAAGAGTCATTACCGATTCATTGGGGTGTGGGAAAACATTTTCACTGGAAGTCGAATTAGAAAGTCAAGTAATCATTGATTGTTTTCCATGTGTTTTTTTCTAGAATATTGTTTATTTTCATGCTGAGATTTACAGAAAAGAAAACAGCAATCCACCATTTTGGTGGCTTACCACAACAATTCACTACTTGCATGTACAATGCCTGGTCAACATTTTGTTAATAAATATCCTCACTTGAAAATGTCTTTCCTAAACAGAGAACACAAAAAGCACAATTGGTGTTTAATGGTTGCTCTGCTCTGCACTGTAGTTAACGAAGAACATTTTAGACTGGGGAATTTGACCAGAATGGTACTTATACCAGTATCATATTTTGTTCTAGCCTGTTCATTGCCAAAAGTTGGAACGCCTTATTTTAAGGAAGTATATCTTGGACGTGTCTGAGTAATTCTATAAAAAAACCTAGTGAGTATTCATACTTGGGAGCAAACATATCTGTCAATTGTTTTTCGGGCCGAACTACAGTAGATAAAAAAACAGTTACACAAGCCTTTAGCCTTCCTCATTTGACTACAGCTAGTCCCATGACCACCTGACCTCCCTGAGTCATACTTCCTTGAAATAGCACATTCCAGTTGTTGCCAATTAATAGGGCTGGATCCCAAGGTGATCCCAGTGGGCCTTGACTTGGCCCAATTCACTGAATGCTGCTTTAAAGGAGGTTGAAGGTAAAGTCCATTCAAGCCCAACCTTATGGGTTTGAGCACTTCAGTTTCCTGCAGGAGAGCTTTGTTTAACATACTTGAAACTTAAGCTCAGTGCTATATCTAGCACAGTCAGTGCAAACTATGCTGCCACATATTGCCTCCCAAAAGCTTCAGATATCTAGTTGATTTCTACTATTCCTATTTTCTCTGTCTCTCTCTGCCTAGTTCTCTTCAGAATTTCTTTGCTAGTTCAGGTCATCTGTATGTCCTTAAAAAGCAGCTGCCATGATGCATCTTACCTGGTTTAGTCCTGGTATTGATTGTAGTGACTCAATATACATCTAATCATATTGTCTCTGTATGTTTTTTTTTTAGTTATTTAAGATGAAGTTTAGATAGTCTTCGTACATGTGTGCTATCCTCTCAGTGAGCTCCAGTTCACAGCATGCTGCATGGCTTGCTGACATTAAATTGGGATTAGCCAACTGCTTTCGTGCTGCGCTCTGTCACAGTGGTCTGCCATGTGTTGTCTGTGGCAAGTTTGTTCCTTAGTCCTGTATTAGTGAAAAAGTTAGGTAAAAACTCACAATATTACTGTGTATAGTGGTGATAATCCCAAGTATATTATGAAAGACAGTCTTTGGGCATATGTCATTAAATTGAAAATAAATGACAATGCAGACTCTTAGCATCTTTGAGTGATCAGTGATGGCTCAGTCTGTACATCCAGTACATGGTGGATCGTTAGGCAATGAACGTATGATTTGTGCCCTAGGTTCTGTGAGTCTGTGTGTTTTCTGGTTGGGGGTTGCGGGGGATTGTTAGAGTTTGCCTGTCCCAGGATGGATTTTTATTA
Source organism: Neoceratodus forsteri (assembly GCA_016271365.2). NCBI lineage: Eukaryota > Metazoa > Chordata > Ceratodontiformes > Ceratodontidae > Neoceratodus > Neoceratodus forsteri. The sequence goes on along the minus strand of CM028132.1, from coordinate 1,177,118,446 downwards.
TGTACTTCATTATTATTAAATATTTATTGTAGCCTCTATCCCTGAATGTGTTCATTCATGCCTATCAACACAAATATGGCTGTCTAATTATACTGTCAACACACCAGATGTGATGCTCTGAAATCTTACACAAAATATTGCTTATAATAACACTATAGTGTATAGTGAAATGCTGTTGAGCATGAAATCCATGCTCAGAACAGTATTGTTGTGCTGTCTGACTGCGTCACAGTGTTGTTATGCTGCACAAATCGTCACACAGTGCAGCATAAAAACATCGAATGTAGTTGGGCATGCGCAATAAAGGGGCAGCGCGCTGAGAGAGACCACATGGAAGTTACTGTGCCGTAAGCAAGCATACATTAAGGAATTAAAAAATATTTGGGGACATTGTTTTCCAGGAATGAGTGCCCATACACTATAAGAGTGTGTATGAGCAATTCATAAAACAAGGTTATTTACTGATCTCTTGGTTTCTGTGGTAATGAGAGACCTCTCTAGCTGCTCTCTCTCGAGGTCTCTTGTCACCAAGGAAATCACTAGATCAGCAAATAACCTTGTTGTGTATTAGTGCTCATACACAATCCTTCATATTAGTCATGCCCATCAGTAGCAATGTGTTCAGAGTTGGTCAGTTTCTCGGCAGTAGCAGTCTCTTGTTTCTTTCTGGTATCCACATCAATGTTGGAATGACTTGATAGGCCTCTTATGAATTATGAGTGAGGTGTAAGAGTGTGTGTGTGTATGTGTGTGTTGTAAGTGAGTGTGTGTGTGTGTTGTAAGTAAGTAAGTGAGTGAGTGAGTGTGTGATTGTGTGTGTGTGTATGTGTGTGTGTTTTACAGAGGATCATGTGCCTCATTGCCTCTATTTCTAAGAACAGACCAGTGTTTTTAAATCTCTTTACTTAGCTGTTCCTCCGCCCTTGCCTAACAAAATGTACATGAAGGTAATATCTTTACATCAATCATGCTCTGCCTTACTCCTTATATTTGTTTTTGGCAATATTTAAATTTTGTTGTAAATTGCAATAATCTGTATGCTGCTGTTTGTTATGTGACTAACCTATCTATACATCTGTGTTCAGTACTGATGGGGAAGGGCCTTGACGCAGCGGTGCTGCTTTCCACTAAGACTTCCCCATGTGAAATGTCACCACGTTACTGACATCTTCCAGGTATGTATCATCATTTTTTTTATTTTCGTTCAACATAGTAATACATGTAGTACTTACTGTAGTTATAGTTCCACTGTAAAAATTTTTGTCAATGCTTACATTTTCCTCTCTGTTAAGTTGCACACTGTTTGGGCCTGCTTCTTTGTTTAACAGTTAAGAATGAGCGGTGTGGAACAGTTTAAGTAGTTTGTTGTGAGGCCTATCCAATGGTGCTGAGGGTTAGAGTTCTGGATGCCACACCTCGTGCATGCCAGCAATCCAAGGTTTGGAGCGAGCTCGGACTGCTGTGGGTCATCCATGGGGAAAGAAGGGAGAGTGTCAGGAGGACTGCTCTCCTCTTTCAGTGGGGGGGGGTTGTGGTTTCAGTGCTATCAGTGAATCCCAGCTGATACTAGTGGACTAACAGCAGGGACCACTAGAGAAGGGGATGGAAGGGATGGTGGACATCCTTGATAGTGATGTGAGAGCATGACCATCTCATTCTAGAAGTCATTGCATGTCCACGCTTCCAGAGTGGGACTTGTTCTCACGTACAAGTAAAAACCCTGACAGCAGGAGGACAAGACAATCCGCCACCAGCCCATCACACACCATTGGATCCCCTCCATGCTTGCATCCAGATATTCTTGCGCCTTCACCCTACCAACATGGATACTGGATTTAGAAGCGTCAAGGTAAGCAACTGGTGTCCCCGTCTGGGGTTACACAATCCAGATGGCCTCCTTCAGGTCGGGAGTGATAGGTTCTAGTTCCTGGCAGGAGGCTCAGGCTGGGCAATAATAGCTTGGATTGTGGTGGGGAGGCTCTGAAATCGGTGACTTGAGTGAAAAGGGTTTACCTATGCTGAATCGACAACACTATTGTCGATGTTCGACATAGTGAGATCCCCGATGTCGACAGGCAAAATTTTGCCTGTCAGACATTGGTATGTTTTCTATTGGGGGGCTGTGCCCCAAACCCCGCACCCCCCTTCTATTGATTACCAACTTTGGGTCAGAGTTGTCTTGAAGGGGGGGGGAAGTCATAGAAAGGGCGAAATTTCACCCTCTGGTCCCTGACAGCGACAATCTTGAAACCTGTCAAGATTGTCATTGTGGGGGATTTCATCATGTGGGTTTTGCCATACAGTCAGCATACAAGCAAAAAGGTACCTAAAAAAAAAAAGGAGTCTGAGTTCAAAATACAAGGAGATGAAAGTGCAAGCATCAGTGGGAGATTAATCAGTACTGAAATGAAGCAGTGTATATTTCCAAATTCAACTTTCAAAGTATCATTCCCTGATTACTAATTAACAAACAAACCCAAACAAAATAGTACCAAAGTTATGTGTTTATACTCTAGTCCCATACCCTGACATGCTAATTGCAGTCACATTTATGTGTACAGGTTGCTTTCACTCTATTCATTTCCATGTTAATGTTGCAATGTAAATGTATACTTTGTTGTTTTGTTTTTGTTTTTTCACTTTTATATTGAAACCTGTCTTCATATACTCACACATCCGGAGATACTGTGAGTGATGGGGGTGGGCTTGGGGGAGGAGGAGGTGATAGGGAGAAACAGGATTTTGCTTGGTAAAAAAAATATAAAATAAAATTCCTACCTCTAATAGTAAGTAGTAAATCAGTCTAACTGAGGTAATGATCTCGGTTGTGGAAGGGCATTTGTACTGTGTGATTTGTTAACAATATGTTTTATATTCAACTTCAGTTTGTTGCTTTTATATATAGATCTAAAAAAAGGAACAACGCATTTTTTTAATATTAATAAGATGCTCCAGGTCATACATTGAACTGTGAAAATTGCAGTCCCTTGTGCTTTACAACACCCGTGTGGTTGCGGTTCTTACAGTTTTCTGCACATCCTATCTTGCCTTATTGCATCGTTCTGTGCAGTCCACAGGACATAACATTTTAAAATTCCTCATTCACCCATCACCTAGATGATTACTACCTTCCCAGTGCCTACATTTGTAACTTTAAACTGGTAAAGTATATAAATTGAATTTTGATAATGAAAACTACAAACAAATGATAATTTTAAATGTATTTTCATTTGTTTTACTTGGGAATGTAACACGTCTGTAATTTCTTTGTTCAAAACCATGAATGATATATAATACAATTTGGCAACCACACACAACCCAGCATTTGTTTCCATCTTGTGGCTGAGATGACAGCATGGACACCTCGAGCTTCACTCACAAGCTCCATATGATGTCATATAAACTACATGATGGAAAATAGTCTTTTTGGTATATTGTTTAACATACAGTACAGTACTCTCTATTTTAATTAACCAGTAGATTAGTCAAGGCATCGTTTCTATTTCTGTTTTTCACCAAACACAGATGGTCGCTAATGATAATTCCAGTGTGAGGGAGTACTTGAAGGATAACTCCTCTGTTGAATTTGAGGATGAGAATGAAGACACTCCAAGTGATAGAGGACAGATTGTACTTGGTATTCAACCATATCAATTTGAACCATACATTACAGAGGAGGAATATGAGGTGTTCACAAAGTCGATTCATGTCCCAAATGATCAGAATGATGAGAATCAAACTGGTACAAATGAGTGGTAAGAACATATATTTATCTGTACCATACATGGGCTGGCAGTATAACCTAGAGGTTAGAGTAATGAGCTGTGAATGAGCTTGGTATATCCAGCAGACCAGATCTGGCTTTGATTCTCACAACTTCCGTTTGCATACTGTGTGACTCTGAGCAAGTCACTTAACTGCCCAGTGCTCCCAGGTCACCCCTGAAAACAGGCACTTGTGCCTAGTGGGCCTTACCTGGTTACCAAAGACTAAAATAAAATACATGCCTCTACAGTAGTCATGGATGGCATGCACCACTGATAGCATCACACCCTCATGTGTATGACACATGAGGATGTGCATGGTCTTTCATGCCAACCTCACTTACTTCAATCAGTCTCTATCTATGTTGGTCTTAATAAATGACTGACTTACCATGTAGTTCACATAGTATACTGATTCCTTCACTGGTTTTTTGACATGATGGTACATTGGTGTTAATAGGTCTCTACCATGGTCTGGATATCAGTGAGGAATGAGGCAAAGCGGGGTGCCACAGCTCCCTGACATTGGATGCAACCAATTATCACCAACATCCCTGGATATCCTTCCAGCTGAAATACAGTGGGCCATATACAGCTGTCAATAGATGAACAATGTTAAAGATTTCAATACCAATAAACTACTGTACACTATAATACAAAGGTCTGCAGGGCTAAAGTATTAGGATTCCTACCCTCCACTCATAATGGACCCCCCTACACACACACCCATGGGAGAATGGTTTCATGTAGCATATGAATTCAAATTTGCTCAGATTTACACACACACACACACACACACACACACACACACACACGTCTCAGGTGTAGCCAGAAACTAAATGTTAGCTGTTGTCATGATGGTTTCGTATAGTTCATTTTCTAACATGTGTGTATAGGATGCTATTTTTTTATACCCATCAAGAAATATAATCAATGGAATGTTGAACAACACGTTACTTTTTAATTGCATGTATGTGTGTGTCTGTGTGTTAGGCCATGTGTTTAGAATTACAGTAAAAAATTTACTTACATTAATAAATGTGATGAACTTTTCCTTTATGTTGTCTAGAGGAAGTGTTTGGATATGTGGGCAAACATTGCATACATGTATATGAGCAAAGGTTGTAGCCATGTCTTGGCTGGAAATTCTGGAGAAAGTGGATTGTGAATTCAGTGAGTTGTCTTAATTGGAAGTCAATTGCTTTTAGCCAAATGGTGGTGTGCTCTTATTGCCATGCCTAGAAACAAGTCTCAGCTAGTCATGACACTGGGATATCTTTTGCTATTGCATATGTATGAAAAAAATAAAACAAATGTTACTAAATGGTATAGCATGCATAAGTATGAGGTCTGGTTACTGGACTTGGCTCAACCGTATTTCTGATGTTCAACTGTCAGGTCCATGCTAAATATACTGTACAGTAGGAATTGAATAGTGTATTGGTATTAGTGATGTGGGTGTTACAGTGTTATGTCTCAATAGATGTTTATGCAACTGTTGTGTTATCTGCCTCTGAATCCGTCTGTTGTATGGAAGTGACCGAGGTGAAAAATCATGCTGGAGAACACAGCTGTATAACCACACATCCTGGCAGTCAAACAGTTTGTCTTGATGTCAGGGCACTAGGTCATAATAGCGCCAACGAGAACAGCGCAGGGAACAATTGCACCTGCAAAAATGCTACCATTTTTCCTTTTGTGGGGGGCTCTGCTTCTGCACTCCCTACTAAACTATACCAACTCCAAGGAGGAGTGGATCATTGTGGGGCCGTGGAATACTTGTTTCCACGGCCCCTTGTTAAAAAAATAGAAGTCCCAACTATGAATCACCATGAAAGGCAGCCATTGTTTCTGCACCTAAGCGAGAGTCCTCACCTATCCATTCAGTGTACCTTTAAGCTCCTAGGTACACTACTTATCCCTGTAGTAAGAGAGTGATTAATTCTTAAAAGATTTGGCTGAGCATGGTCGACTTGAGCAGCTTCTGCTGTGAGTACAGCATGTGCAGTATCGGGCAAAAAATTAAATTTGTACTGCCGAGCTCTGTGTTCGCAGCACACTAGTAAATGAATCTTGTGTATTAGTAACTCCCCACCACCACCAATTCGACAGTGTTGTTGGGGAAGTTTGTGCTTCTTAATGACCTGTCCTGTGAGCGACCTGTGACCTGGGTGCATCATGTATGAAGGACTGTTTTCGCCACTGTTAGTGAGCGGTGAGAGAGAGAGAGATTCAGTAGATGACAATAAGTAGTGTGTTAGCAAGAACCAGCACTGAAGATCACCGCCGCACCTGTGTTGCTGTCTTTCTGCGTGTGACAGTAATTGGAAATGTAGGTGACACACATAATAGGGATCAACTGTGCAGGTCGACAGAGTCACTGGAGAACGTTTTGCCAGGTAGTTGGTTAATATAGGGATTGGCATGTAAACAGAGAGTCAATACAGAACGTTTGGCATGTAGTTGGTTAATGTATAGGTTGGTGTGTACAGTAAGTGAGTACAGCATCACTGGTATGTACTGTACAGTAACACAGTACACTGTCAGGATGCAGAGCTATACAGCACCGTGCTATCAGCACAAGAAAAAGTTGCACTTGCTTCTTGATTCTACAATGTGTGGCCTCTTCACCACACAGTTTAGTTTTGTAAACTATTTTTACTCTGGCAGAACACAGAAAACTGTGGTTCTACGGCCAAAAATATTGGAAGAACACTAAATAGTTCCCACATCTTTTGTCTCTTATTAGAACCGGTTTTGTCGATTTCTCTCCAAATTTGGCCCATGTTATAAGCACAATAACCCACTCCAGTGTGTGTGGTTTTTGGGGATTAATCAACACCCCGAGTGCTGTGAGGACACTCGGCCTGTGGCCTCGTGCCTCACAATGCATCTGGGGTGTTGATTAATCCCCAATAACTGCACACCCTGTCGAGGGTTATTGCTTACTTAACATAAAGTAAACACTTGAAAATAATAAAAAATAAGAAAAAAGGAACTATATCAGGGAAAGTATCTGTGTGTGTTGGGGGAAGGGAGATCATGGCAAAGCACAAACAAAGCCTTCCTGATATTTAATTGCCTACTGGGTGGAGTATTTAAGTGATGGAGGAAGGATATTTTAACTATAATCGATAAAAAAATATAAATTAAATAGTGTAAACTTTTTCTGTTATTTGTTGTAAAACAAACATGAAGATGGACTGTTGTATAGTCACAATATACCACTACATGGTGTGGGTGATGATGTGGTTTACCCACTTCTAGTGTGGTTTACTCACTGTGCTGGCGAGCTCGTGACTGAACCACACCAAGCATGGGTAAATCCCAGCATCACCCACACTCTGTTGTGGTATATTGCCTAAACAAAAAGTATGATAAAAGATAATGGATACACCAACTGTCAAAGTTGGCACTTAATAATGATGTCCCACTAAATTTGCAGGAAATGAGAAACTACCTCCACAAAAAAATTTAAACCAGAAAAAGAAGGCAAATTTGGCTGGACGTACAATGTTTTCATCTCTCTGTATCATCCAATGGACCATGAGCACACTTGTGAAACGCAGGAAATTCATGAGTGTGTATGTTTTGTATGTGTGCCACTATGGACCTCCACTTCGAAATCATGGTGTCATTATTGCCCTCTGGTGTGGAACCTACACACCAGTACAGGTGGTTCACAATTGAGCCTATCCATGGTTTTAGTGGAGCACAATCCCTGGTGTTAGATATAGCAATTAGCTTATTTTAATCCCTAAAAATGAAAACAGTAAGTAAATAAATAAATAGATAAACAATTACTAGGTACATCAGAACCATGATTGCCGTTAGGAACTACACCTTGGCAAGTACAGTTCTCCTTTTCAGGACATACTATGCAGTTATTTTGTCCAAGTTTTCTACATGGTCTGTCAACAATTTTGCATTGCTCACTCACATTGTGAATACTATAACAGCAAATGTATTTATCTTGAGCCTGAAGCCGCTCAGCATACAGAGAGACACTTTGACAGCGACCAGTGCTCTTTAATCACTCTCAGAGAACACTAAGCTGACAAACAGCTATAGCAATGCCTTGCTGTGGCCAAGATAGATAGAGAGAGAGAGAAATAGTGACAAGCTAAAGTCTGCTTTTCTTATGAGAGCATTCAAAACCATGGTCAGAGGTGGTTTCCGTGTTTAAAAAACAAAACGAAAAAACAGCACGGCACTACCAGGAGTTATGTTAACATGACAGCTGTAATTAGATATTTGTTTGTTTGAAGCGCAGTTTATAGATATTTTAAGTTGTTTATTGTTTAGATGTGTTTTAAAATGTTGTTAATTTATGCATTTTATTTGTTTCTTTATGCCCAATTTCAACTAATTATTTTATTGAAAGTAAAAGTAGTTTTCAGTTGTTTTATTCTTGTTCCTGTTGTACACGCCAAGAAAATGGCTGTACCTGGGAGGGTTCTTTAGAATCAGGTTTCCCATTATGGTTAATTGACAGTCCTTCACTTGGGGTTTGTTCTGCTCTCAACTTGCAACTGAGTTATCCAGTGTGTAAATTGGTAAAGGTCCCCACTAAAAGGGAGAGACAATATGAGAGCGGGACAAACTACAAAAGGCTATTAATGTTATTATTGCTTATGTCAGGAACTGTGCATCCCCACCCTGGGCCCAGCGTGTTTCAAGTGGATGATTTGATTCTCATTCAGAGAATTATCACTCAGGTTCAGCTTCTCCCACACTTAAGATTCTTCATTTAAACGTTCAGAGTTTGCCTTCCAAATGGACTCAGTTTGTAGCTTGGTCCCAGCTTCATTCATTTGATGTTATTACCCTCTCTGAAACATGGTTGCATGATGGTATAAAGGATTCTGAGGTTTATCTTCCTGGTTATAGCCTAATTAGACAGGATAAATTAGTAAAAAGGGGAGGTGGAGTTATGTTGTTCATTCACAGTAGACAATTACACTGCCTTGGACCATTCTTTGGGAAACTCAGGATGTGATATGATTTCTATAGACCTGATTTTGGTACAAAGTAAACACTTGACTCTTAGTACTGTTTACTTTTCACCAGGAAGAATATCTCAGGGTCTTGAATTATTAATCTAATTTCGTAAGGTTTTGCCTATAAACAGGGAATGGATCACCTTGGGTGATTTTAATTGCAGTTGGGGATCAAAGTTTGAAAAATGGTTAGAGAAATATTGGTTGACCTGGGTGTTAAGCAATTAATAGAGGAAATTACAAGACCCAATTATAAATCGGGTGGAGGGACTATTCTTGATTGGATTATGGTCACTCATGCAGATAGGATAATTAATTGGGAGGTTATACCTGATATCAAGAGTGACCATCATCCTATCAAATGTGAATGGTCAGTTAGGGTACCCAGAGGTTCCCCTAAGTATGTTGAGTGTAGGAATTTTGCTAAGCTGACATCCTAGAATATAGAAACCTTGTTTAAGGAAATATATTGGTCCCCTCTCTTTACCTGTACTAATACTGATGCAATGTGGGATTTGTTTGTGTTGTTAATTGTAATGCAATTGTTGATAAAGCTGCACCATTGAAGAAAATAAGAATTAGATCTCACAAACAAGAATGGGTAACAAAGGACCTTATTTAACTAATGAGAAAACAAGATAAATGTTGGAAGCAATATAGGGCAACACAAAATCTTGTCCTTCTTCAAGAGTATAAGACACTGGAAATAAATGTAAATCTGAAATTAGAAAGGCTAAGGTTGTTTCTGCTTGAATGAACAAAGGAATTCCTAGGTAATCCCAAAAACCTGGGATGTTTTGAATAAAATGTTGGGAAGACAAAAAAATAGATTTTGCCCCTACTATTTCTTTCTCAGGATGGCAAAGTATTAGCGATCCTTTTGGTTTCGGATGTTTTAATAAACACTTTGGGAATATTGGCCCCTTTGAACTCCAATAATTTCAGAAGATGGTACTATGTTTAAAGATGTTTGTAATGATGCATGCCAGTCCTAAGTTTTATTTTAAGTATGTAACTCCTCTTGCTAAGAAGAATGTTTTGAAAAATAATCCAAAACCTTTTCAGGGTCATGATGGAGTTGACTATAAGATTATCAAATTAGGCATAAATTGTTTTGCATCCGTTATCCCATATTTTAATTTTTCTTTGTGTTATAATGTTTTCCCTCTAATTGGAAGTTAGCTACTATAAAACCCATTTTGAAGAGTGGAAATCCTTCCACTGTTTCAAATTACCGACCTATATCTCTTTGCCTCCCATTTCAAAATTCTTGAAAACATTGTAATGGATCAAACTCTTGCTTTTCTTGGGAAATATTCTCTTCTCTCTAGTAATCAACATGGATTTAAGCCAGGCTATAACACCAAAACAGCCATGGTGGGGTTCACAGGCAGCATACATATAGAGATTCATGTGCAGCCCTGTTGGTGGACCTCACCAAGGCCTTTGATCTTATTGAATTTGACCTTCTTCCCTCCCGGTGTTCTCCAAGGATTACAATTCTCTGGGAAGGTTGCTGAGTGGCATCAAAGTTATTTATGTAATAGATACCATCAAACAATTATCGGTTCAACCATTTCTCAAATTATCCCCTCAGTCTGTGGTGTTCCCCAGGGTTCAATCCTGGGGCCACTTATTTTTTCCTTTTACATGAATTCGGCCCCCAGGATCTGTACTAAAACAGAAATTATTCTTTATGCGGATGGTGCCGTTTTATTTTGTTCCAGCCCTAATCCAGAGACTGCCTTTTCCAGTCTTCAGACTAATTTTGGGCTTCTACAGGAATGGTTATCATCAAATCATTTGGTGATTAATTCTAAAAAACAAAGGTAATGGTCTTTTCCCATAAAAAAAGCAACCTCTAGTCTCCCTTCCATTATTGATAAAAGGGGTTATGTAACTGAACTTGTTTCAGTTTTAAAGTATTTGGGAATAATATTAGATAGTCAGTTTACTTTTGAGCCACATATTCAAAATCTTAGAAAAATCTTACACCAAAGGTTGAGTTCTCTATAAGCCATTAAGCCATTTTTGACCCTTGAATCTAGAAAACTCTTGGTTCATGGTTTTCTGTTTTCAGTGTTGGATTATGGTATATTGATATATACTTCTTCTTGTAGTAGTGTCTTAAATTGTCTTCAAGTTACATATCATTCTGCCTTGAGATTTTGGTTACATTTACCATATCGATCCCATTGTACTGATTTATATGAACAATCTGACTCGTTATCTTTTGATAACCGAGTCCATTTTAAATAGGTATTTTCTTTATAAAGTAAATACGGTTGTCTTCCCCTTCTGTTTCTATGATGTTTCCTAGGGCTTTAACTGCTCTTCCCACTAGGTCTCAGTATAAATTTATCTTTAAAATACCCTTATTTAAAAAGACCATTGGGCAGAGATCTTTGTTATTTAGGGCACCAACTTTTTTTAATAAAATACCTTCTCAAATTGTTGATAGTAATTCTATACAGGGTTTCAAAAAAAGTTTTAAACAGTGGCTATCTTCTTAAAGTATGCATGTATGTTTTTTGCTGTGTTTTATGTATTACACTAGCATTTTATGTTGATTGAGTTGTTTGTTGAAATATTGTGTCAATTATATGTATTGTACTGTTTTTTGGATATGACTTGTCACCTGTGAAAACGGGCAGTTTTGCTCATCTGGTTTACAAGTATAAAAAATAAAAATGAAATGAAAATAGTCAGCCACCTCCTACAGTAAATATGGCACTTGGCTGCACATCATGCCACATTACACCACTAGTGGGTGATTTACATACTCTTTATCTAACACCCAATCATGCCAAAAAAGGCAACTCGCAGGATTCAAAATAAACTCAAGTATAATTTACATCACTTACATGGCCGCAACATTTACTCATGAATATGAAGCATTAATCAGGCCCATCAGTAAGACATGGTTAGGTGTTGGTGGAACTGAGATACCCACATACACAGAAGCTAAAGACACTGAAATGTGGCCTCATGCCATCCGATTCATATAGGCATAGTTGTATATCATTAATTGCTAAAACCAAGCCTTGTTCTTGCTTATTTATATATAGCTTTCTATGTTGGATATTATCACAAATAGAAAGCTGAAGATGATATTTTGCCTGGATGGATACATCTATGCGATGATTTGAGACGTGCCACACATCATACCTATGGTCAATGTCTGACATATTTTCTCGTATCCATTTTGATACTTGGCAGTGATGATCTGTCACAAGTTGTATTTCCAAGTCCCAGCCATGAATTGCGGAAATGCATTGCTTTACACCTTCTAACTCCATGCCAGAACTACTTCCGCACTTGTTACTCTGTTAAGAGAATTTATACCGATATATCAAAAGGCATTCCATTGTTCATGAAAGGGTACATAACTTGTCATAACATGACACTTTATGATATCCTTCTATTTTTTTTTAAAGCACTAGATGTAACTGAATTCTTCTATTATGGAATAGCACACCATTATGTATAAAGATTTAAAAAATATAACTTTTATTGTATCTTTTGAAATATGTTATAAACAGTAAAGTACTGTAAAATAAAAAGGAAGAAAATCACTATGTGCAGTTTGGGTGATACTTGGTTCTAGTCATGGCAGTCAGAGAGCTTGACAGATGGTTGAAAACAAGTCCCTGCAAACTGGTCAAATCACAAAGTCATAAACAGTTAATTTCATAAATTCTATCAATAACATGGTTGGCCCCATTAATCATATATAAAACACATCAAATAGGCCCGAAAAGGACAGTCCAATAAATTACATAAAGTAAGTAGATAATTCAATGTTCATTTCCTCCAATGCTCCTCCTTACACATAAACAGAAATGATAAAATGACTGGTAAAATATTACAATCGCTTATTGCCTCAATATGTCCATGACCATTTGGTAACCTAATGCCACCAATGCCACATTGTTCACTACTGCTTAATTAACTTTGCATTACAGTGATGGTGAGATTGATCTGAAATAAATATTCAGTGATGTCTATTCAAGACAGTCATGTTACATACTTGTGTGAGTTGAATGTCAAGTACAATGCCCACTGACAGCTCCATCATAATATATGTTCCACACTTCGCACAGTGTCCAGGACTGTCTGCGCATCCATCTCCACCACTGATATGTCCATGACCTTCTGATTGAAGAGAACTGACAAGCCATTCTTGCTTTAATTTCCAAACTGCAGTGATTGCCAGTGGTAGGATGGTAGACTGATGGCAAAAAAATGAACTTACAAACACTGCATGCCAATTTGCTTGAACATGCATGCAACCCTAGCCACAGTTGATCCAAAAAATAGGATGGTGGATGATAAAAGGATATTCCCAGCTGGTATACAACCAGCATATGGCTGGCTGTGCCACATAAACGATTTCATGCAAGATAAGCAAGTAGTACTAAGAATTAACATGATTTCTATTCTTTTTCTAAATGTCAGTCCAGGCTTACCACAATTTGGGCAGTGACACCAGCTCAACAGTTTCAGGAGACACGATTAAAATACTATCAATTTGGGGTCTGAATAAACATTTTCATTGGGGTCTTTACACATAGAATGCTCAACTGGGTCACCATCAATGTAATCTATGTCTTCATCACCACTATCAGTGTCAGGTGGTGGCAGAGGAACATAATCATCATCATCTTCATAATTTTCAATGTCAACATTGTATTCTGCTTCACTTGCATCATCCATGACTGATTCTGTGGCATCTGTAGTAATTTGTCATCAAGCAAAGTACATTGTATGCGATTTCTTGGTTGCTGGCTTCACCATAATAGCTGCCCAAGATAAATACAAAAAATAAATGTTGTGCATATTACATTCCCTACAAAAATGAATACATATGTGAACAAGATGTACAGTACCTATTGCAGTCGAGCACTACTGTACTCCTTCTCCAAACAAGAAGAAGGCGAGCATTTAGGAGGTATGTCCATCTAGCGCAGTATAAATCCTATGAATCCTATGAAGATAATCAATCACACCATGATTGCTGAAAGGAGATATGTAAGCAATAACACACAACAGGGTGTGTGTAGAACAGATATTACCATACAACTGGGGGCATGGTGATACACAAGGCTGCCAGACGAGTGCCTTGAGGCAATGGAAGTTCAATAATATATGCTTGATGCACACCACATTGTGTCTTATTGCGCTTATTAAATGGGATACCTATTTTTTATTGTAACAGTTTGAAAATGATGTTCATATGTGGCTAAAACAGAGTTTCTTATGAGAATTTAAGGTAAAATATTCCATCCGACTACTATACATTGGCGTCATTACAATTACATTACCTGGCATGTGCTATTCCTAGTTTATCCTTTCTGCTATCAGTAGTGCTGGTTTCATGATGTTGCCAGAACTACCACTTACCCTTCCTGTGTGTGTATGTGAGACAGAGCTCCAACTACTTTAGTATAGCAGTCACACACACACAGACACACACACACAGTAGCGGAGGTGCCGTGTGTACTTCTTTAGCCCAGCACCCTCCCAAACTCAAAGCCTTTGGGAATAGAGAGCCAATGAGTAAAAGAAAATTTTGTTTTGAGTACTCATTTTACCTGAGCATCAAACAGATTTGATGCACTGGTAAAATTAATCAAATTTCATCAGACAATTTAGTTAAATGCACTCACCCCTGTATATAAAGGAAACTCAAAAGCAATTTCTTCAGGAAAGGCTTCTATTTTTATTGCAGACACCAGCATAAGGTGCTTAACAATCCAAACTGCAGGGCAAATGCCCTGATCTTACGTTTCACCTCCCCGGAGGCTTCCTAAGAGAATCCTAATCAAATTTCATGATTCGGTCTCTACATTTTTGAAATCTGCCATATGAGGCAAGTGCAGTTGTGTACTTTGGCCCCCGCCCCCCCACCGAAATGACTTGTTACATCATGGCATGTCAAGTTCAAAGAGTTATATGCAACAGATGACCCAAGTGCTGTTGGACACATCAGCCAACCATATATGCCCAGGAGGACTCAATCCAATACAACATACAACATAAAGCGAGATATAGGCACTAGATGAGCAAAGTACTTTTATACACTTGTAACATACCACCCAACCCCACAAGTGGGGAACTTGCCAGATCACAGCTTGAATGGTTTAAAAAACAACAAAGACATACATACAGTGAGTCCTAGTGTAGTGGTGCAATTTTGCCCCATCACCTCCACTGAAATACTGTACTCCATCATGGCATGTCAGGAGCAAGCAGTTGTATTCCACCTGAAGAATTAAGTGCATTCTGTGGGTTGAGCATCGAACATATTTAGCCACATTTCAGTGGGCAAAGGCACTCAGCCTGTGGCCTCATGCCAAACTACACCCTAGGCACGTAGAAATCTGTTCCATACATACCACATAATTTCTTATTGCTTATGTAACCCAGGTGTGGTTGTTCAGTACTAACATCATTCCATCAAAATGATTCACCCAATCACGACATGCCAGTAGCAAGGATGTATAGCCAGAATATGACCCAAGTGCATTTGTAAACTCCATTCAACAACCACTAACACTATTCGTATTCCCTCCCCAAAAAATCAAACAACCTAAAGAAAAGCAAAACAAACCTTTGCTGACACCATGGACATGGACCTGAATTTTCTTGTTGATCATAAGTTGGAGATCTGGTGGGAAACCTGAACAGCGATATGATGTGCACTCTGTGACTCTTCAGCATCCATGCTTTGAAATTCTTCATTTACTTGGAGAACTTCATCGTCTTGGTTAACCTCCTTATATCATGAGTCACAAGCTGCTGCAGGCTCATTGAGAAGCCTATTCACAACCTGATGGAAGAAGAGATTGAGAAAAAATTAACAGATCAGATGAAGTAATATATTTAGCATCGGTAAAAACAAATAAGCTCAAGTGTATGACATATGCATGCATGATGCCTAGTCAAGCAATAAACATGCATATCATGCATTGGATTATGCAGTGGGAACTCACCAAAAGGTTACTTTCCAATGACATCCATTTCCATGTGGGGAACAGTTGATGTTGTCACAGTTTCTTCTTTGCAAAATGTGTGATATTTGCGGAATGTAAACCAATAGTGTCGGCACGATGTGCTCATACCACATGGATGAACAGTTGTAAATGAGCCACCGATACATGTAATCACAGTTACAAGCAG